>JAAGEH010000125.1:5391845-5576989 GCA_011751065.1 Lasiurus cinereus
TCTCTCTCTCTCTCTCTCTCTCTCTCTCTCTCTCTCTCTTTCTCCAACCTAAATGGTGTCAGGTGATCCAGTAAATTCTAGGGTTTGGTTTGAGTCTCCATGATAACAACAAGCACAGTGGTACCTCGAGATACGAGTGCCCTAACATACGAGATTTTTGAGATACGAGCCGTCGAGCAAGCGATTTTTGCTTTGAAATACGAGCAACATTTGAGATAGGAGTAATCGCGCGGATCAGCCGGCTGCACACGGCCCACCAGTTTCCCACGACTCGATCGTCTCATAGTTTCCCACGCCTCAAGATTACGGAACGGAATTAAACTCGTATCTTGAGGTACCACTGTAAACCCAATGGTTAGTCCAGAAGTTGTTTGCACAGGCCATAGGCATTCCTGAGAATTTGGTCAAGTGGTGAGAGATAGTAGACAAAGATTTGGGATTGTAACAGAAATCTCCTGAACCCAATCTATATATACATAAAAAGCCTAAGTGACCAGCCTACTGGCTGACTGGCTGACTGGCCAGTAACAATGATGTGCACTGACCTCCAGGGGGCAGACGCTCAAAGCAGGAGCTGCCAAGCTGCAGTCACTTGGTAATGGCAGTTCTCAGTGACGCACCCAGAACCGAAGAGGAGAGAGCCCGATTCTGGGGTGTGTCACCTGAGAACTGCCCTCTCGCAACCCAGGACTCCTTGGAGGATGTTGGAGAGCCAGTTTTGGCCCGATCCCCACAGGCCAGGCCGAGGGACCCCCCACTGGTGCACAAATCCATGCACTGGGCCTCTAGTGTAATAGGAAATGGGGAATCTATTTTATGAGTGTGGGATTGCTTTGTAAACTCCAAGAGCAGGACCAGAGCCAGTCTTAGAAAGCCTGGAACCACTAGCCTTCAAGATCCCTCTCCAGCTTTGATCTCTGCTTTCTTTCCTCCTCAGACCAACTATCTCTGCTACTCTGAGTACAAGGTGGTCAGAAGAGGGCTGCCTCAGTGCTAACAAGCCGCTGGAGAGACTGGCCTTTCTCCATCCCATGCCAAAGTCCCAGGGAAGGAGCTTTGATTGACTAGCCAGGGTCAGGTGATCAGCCCTGGTCCAAGGTGAAGGGATCATTTTAAACATGGCGGCTGGAGCGCACAAGAGTAGAAGCTGGGGGCAGTTAGGGATATCCCTGTTTTCAGAGTTGATGGCTCACTCCACTTTCCTGAGGCTGCTCTCTCCCTTGAAAGTCCCAAGACTCTATGGTAGACCACAGACTCGCCCGCCTCCTGCCATTCCTGATGCCAGGCAGTCACTCTACCTGAGTCTGGGGTTCCTTCTGATGGTGCCATGCCCAGGCCAGGACCTAGATGGGCATCGAGACAAACTGTGGGTCATCCTTGAGAACAAGAAGCAGGGTTGGCGGTCAAGCTTGGATTGTCCGAAGGTGGTCTGGTTCTCTGCGAACTCCAGGAAGAAACTGGTGTTTGGTAATGGGGACTGCATGCCAGGGGCCGGAAGGCGAGTGCACAGCAAACCTGGGACCCCAGCAGGGCAGAGTGAGGGGGGAAGCCACTGGGGCACGTGCCGCACATTGCTTTGGCTCCTACATCTGAGAGTTCACAGACCCGTGCTTCATGTGTTCCTATTTGCACTTAGGGTTCCATAAGTTTATTCTGTGTGCTTTTATTAATTAAAAAAAATTCATAGACATTTATTTTTAAATATTTATTTAGTTAGTTCATACTCAACGGGGGGTATTTTTTCCATTGCTTTTTCAGAGCGAGTGGAATGGAGGGAGGGTGAGGGAGGAGAGAAATATCGGTATGAGAGAAACACGGACTGGTTGCTCTTGCACACCTCCTAACTGGGGCTGGGGATCGAATCTGAAACCCAGGTATGTGTCCTTGACCCATGACCCTTTGGTATCCAGGTTGACTCTCCAACCATTGAGCCAAGCTGGCCAGGGCTATTTGTAAATTTTTGTAGAATTTTAAAAATAACTTTAGAAATATGGAAGCCTGCAAAAAAAAAAAAAAGAAAAGAAAGAAAGAAAAGAAAGCAAAAACCACTTATAAACTAATCACTGGGAACATATTAGGGTAAACCTTTAGTGTTGTTTATTTTGTGGTTGTTTTTTTAACGAACAGATTTGGAAGGGAGATAAAAATAGGAAGGTAATACATATTCAATAAGTTGTTTTCAATCAGAAAACCTGATTTTCTATTCCACAAAGCAAGGGGCTCTCTCTCATGTTCCACATGGTTTTCAACAACATGGGGTTCGCCACAACATCCAACTGCAAAGGTGGATGGAGGGTGAGAAAAATACCAGCTGCATTCATTGGCTCCCAGTGGAGCCCTGAGTAGCTGCAGGCCCTCCGTGGCTTATCTTTGTTTCTGATAAAATTATGGAACACCTTCCTCACAGTGCCCTCATGCCCACTCTCACAGCTGGCCCAAGGGCAGCAGGCCCTTCTCCTGCATGTTTCCAGGGCCTCATGGGCCAGCCATGCTGCATGGACTCACTGAGGTCACCCCAGCTGGGTGGTTCCAAGGGGCTCATACACAGTACACAGCCGCTAGCAGGCTTCTTGCACCCCTGCCCTTCTCTGCCCAGGGCTGCTCATCAGTGTCGGCTGTCAGTTACGGCCCCTCCTCTCTTCTGCTTTGCAGGCTCTCTCCCAGGAATTCCAGAGGGAGCCACTCTGGAACTGACCTGCCACAGAAAATCAGGTAAAATCAACAACCAAAATCATAACCCTTTTCCAACCAATCAGGTGAAAAGCACTCTTACAAGCCATGAAAGCTCATTTTTGCCACAATTCTACGAGGCAGGTAGCATTACCCCTATTTTATAGATGGGGAAACTGAGCCTAGAGCAACTTAGGGCCATTCAGCTGGTAAGAGAGATTTAAACCCAGGACTGGACTGAATCCAGTGTCACACTCTGTCTTCTACTCACTTTCTCAGGAACTAGAGGTGAGAGGGGTTCAGAGCAGGTAAAATGTCTGGAAATGACTGAGGGTCAGAGCGGATCTAGCCAGTGGTCCTTCCTCACCTGAGGCCTGGGGCTGGGCTCCTGGTATAAGAATCTCCTGCTCAGCCAGCATGACTCACTGGTTGAGCATCAACTTATGAACCAGGAGGTCACATGACCAGTCAGGGCACATGCCTGGGTTTCCGGCTTGATGCCCAGTGGGGGGCATGCAGAAGGCAGCCAATCAATGATCCTCCCTCATCATTGATGTTTCTCTCTGTCTCTCCCTCTCCCTTCCTCTCTGAAATCAATCAAAAAAAAAAATACACACACACACACACACACACACTTTAAAAAGAATCTCCTTTAAAGAATTCCTTAGAAGTATAGATTCGGAGCTCATCTTCCGTGGGAGTTGGGAACGTATCTTTATGGAGCTTTCCAAACGACTTGGGAGCACAGCCAGGCTTGGGAAGTGCCGATCAAATAGCAACAAGTTCTCATTGTTTTCCAGTTCTTATTGTTTTCCATAAATAAGTGAAGAACAACAACCCGATGAGGGATGTACTATTATCATCCTCAGGGAGAGAGATAGGGAGAACTGGGCCCAGAGAGGTTAAGAAGTTTACCCGAGGTCACACAGCTTGAAAGCGGGAAAGAGGCCTTTGGTCATGGTCAGTGTTTGTGCTCCTATACCACCTTTACCTACCGCCTGCAGCCAGGACACCTCCCTGCTCTGCTCCACATTCAGATCCGCCATTGCTTACCCTGCCCCAGCTATCACAGCATCAGGAAATGAAAATCTGATTGCACCCGGGAGGCAAAGAGGAGGAGCATTTAGTATTTCTCTTCGGCAGTTTGGCCGCCTTGGCTTTCTTCTTTGAGCATGACACATAACAGGGGCACATGACACAGATGACCAGAGTTGAAGCTAGTCCAGGAGACAGCAGACCACACCCACACATGTTGTCTTTGGAAACAAATGGCACCTCCCCTTCCTCTGGGAGCAGAGCCTGGTGGAAGGAGCAGGGTGTGTAGGAGAGCTTTCTGAGCACCCTGGTTCCTTCCTTTGTGAGTTATTTTGTTTTTGTTATTTTGGGACAACTCCATGATCTTGCCCCCCTTCCTTGCTTGTCCACCGCCAGCCTTCTGTTCTAGGTTGCCCTTGAACCGCAAAACTGCTGTCCACGTGGACCGGAGCCGACATCGCACGTCCATCTGCCAGGACCCCGGCGTCCAAACTCCGAGACATGGCGACTGATGGCAGCAAGGTGGCTGATGGACAGATCTCCACGGAGGTTAGCGAGATTCCCATGGGCGGTGACAAGCCCAAAACCTTGGTGGTCAAAGTGCAGAAGAAGGCAGCGGACCTTCCGGACCGGGACACATGGAAGGGCCGTTTCGACTTCCTCATGTCCTGCGTGGGCTATGCAATTGGCCTGGGCAACGTCTGGAGATTCCCCTATCTCTGCGGAAAAAACGGCGGCGGTAGGTGCTGGCCTGGCCACCTTCCCTCTGGGCCTGGACCCCACAGAAATATTCCACTTAGACCTTTTTTGGGGCAACCCTTAGTGGAAGGGGTCCCCTAAAGACTCCAGAAGGAGTATCAGGCCCCTCTTCCTATTTCTTGTCCTTTGACCAAAGGATTCTGTAGGACCACAATTCCTCTGTCAAGGATCTAAAAGTTCGCCTCTTCATTTGCAAAGTGTGGGTCATGTGTTTTGAGCAGGAATGTCCTTGGGCTTTGGCTGTGGGTGTTGCTTTTGAGGCAGAGTGTACGGAAATCATGCCAGAGACCCCAGAATGCCCTGGGTGATGCTCTTTCTGCCCGGGGCTTCTCCAAAGCCATAGGCCACAGCATCTCTCTTCTCGACCCCGCAGGGGCCTTCCTGATCCCCTACTTCCTGACGCTCATCTTTGCGGGGGTCCCACTCTTCCTGCTGGAATGCTCCCTAGGCCAGTACACATCCATCGGGGGCCTGGGGGTGTGGAAGCTGGCCCCCATGTTCAAAGGTAAGTCTGCAGAGTGGGGCCGTGGGTCGTGGCGATGATCTTGCCCACAGGATGATGGCAAAGCCAGGGCCTTCCCAATATGCTTGACCCCTCTGGACAGAAGGGGCTGCTCAGCCACATCTGAGCAGAGAGGAGCCATTAACGGGCCAGGAAACAGATGACCACGCTGGCCAAAACCTAGGGTGGTAGAGAGGAGGACCCAGTCTGGAGGCCCCATATTCACATCTGCCTGCCCTGTTCTGTGCACTCATTTCCCTGGCATGTGCTGGTGTGACGGTCTTGGCTCCCTTGCTCAGTGCTGACAGATACTCAGGTGAACACGTCGAGAATCATGCTTTCCTGCAGGCCCAGGCCCAGCCCCAGCCCCACCTTCAGCCTATCTGTATGGGGGCCCCAGACACCAGGCCTGGCTCCCTCACTTGCCAGATGCATGTGACCTTAGCCAAGATCCTGCCTCTCTCCAAGGTCGAGTGAGATTGTAGACATTGTGGGAAATGATAACAGTGACATGCACTGGGGCAATTGTGGCTGTTAAACGAGTATCATGAGGGTGTGTTCCCTCCCAGGAGTGGGCCTTGCCGCGGCTGTGCTGTCCTTCTGGCTGAACATCTACTACATCGTCATCATCTCCTGGGCTATCTACTACCTGTACAATTCCTTCACCACGGTGAGTGCCCTCCACCTGCTCCTTGAGAAGGAGCCAGACCCAGAGTCCACCCTCCATCTGGTAGGACCACAATTCTGCTGACAGAGCCGTTTCTCCAGCGGCAGGGGGTGAGGTGGTCTTCTGCAGCCCTTGTCTCCCCACATTTATAGCCCCGTGACCTGAGCCCCTGTTCTGGGCCAGGCGCTTTGTGGGGTAACATCTAAGCCTCATGACATCCCTCTAAGATAAGTATTGTTAGCCCATTTAATATGAACCCAGGTTCAAACCCTGACCCTACTATATACCAGCTGTGAGACTTAACCTCTCTGAGCTGCAGTGCCCTCCTAAAGTTGTGAGAATTGCAGTGTTAAAGTGTGTGCAGTGCTTCGGTCTGTGCCTGGTAAACACGGTAAGTAATCACTGTCAGTATCAATGTGCACCGGTTCAAAGTGGCATAGCTTGGAAGTGGTCCCGGATGGACACACAGAACCTTATGGTGCAGTTTGGAAAGCTCATTGTCTGAGTGAAAAGCTTGCGGTTCAGATATCAGCAATGACACTTAGGTGCTGTGTGATCTTGAGCAAGTTGCTCTCCCTCTCTGATCTCTAAAATGGGGCTCACAGTAGGACTTGCATTCAGGAGCTATTGGGAAGAGGAGGTGAGAAAACGGCTGTGAGGAGGCTTAGGGGACGGTCAGGATGGACAGGGTGTGCTAGGATCACTGTTGCCAACACCTATGGCTCAACAGGGTTTGTCTGTGTCACTGTGTCTTTGCAGACACTGCCATGGAAACATTGTGACAACCACTGGAACACAGACCGCTGCTTCTCCAACTATAGCATTGCCAACACCACCAACATGACCAGCGCTGTGATGGAGTTCTGGGAGTGAGTTCAGGGTTATCCGTGGTGGGTGGCACATCAGCCAGGGCCAGCAGGTACAGCGGCACCTCAGAAGGCTGGTGGAAGAGATGGGTGAAGGACTATTTGTGGAGATGTGGGCAAGGTGAAGGGAGCCCCAGTAAAGGGTGAAACCCTTCTCTCCCCCAGAAAAAGCTGGGCCTTGGAAGAGCCATTAGATCTGCACTAGACTTTGGTAGAGAAACCCAGCTGCAGACAGAGCCACAGGTAGCGGGGAGAACACATCCCAGCATCACTCTCCTCCCACCCTCCGAGCTCCTGCTATTGGTCAAACCCAGAAGAAGCCAGAAGGCAAGGGAACTGGCAATAGAGCCATAGCTTTCAGCCTTCAGGGCAAGAGCAGGGTGGAGAAGGGTAGACAATGGCCAATGGAGAGGAATGACCATCCTCGGCCGAGAAAAATCACTAGGAGAGGCCAATAAAGTCCCAATTCATTCTGAAAACCAGTCCTGAGTCACTTAGAATAAAGACACACAGACACACACACACACACACACACACACACACGTGCGTGCGCCATCCATAGTGAAGGCCATGCTGATTGTTTCATCATAGAAGATGCAAATTAGGAGCATTCATTTTTCCAAAATGAGGTCCTGAGACCCATATATCTTTGGCATGAAGGCAGCATCTGTGCTGGGCAGCTGGATGGGGTCTACCTGGAAGTTTCCACTGCACCTTGGATAAGCTGCCAAGAGGAGCCATCTCGGGGGGGTGTCAGAACACGTGAAATGTGCTTGGCCAGGCTGTCTCCTTATGAATAAATATCAGATTCAACTCTGGCTGGTTCTACTTTCAGGCATCTCCCACATACAGTTGTCTCCCACATGTCCAGGCTTTTCATTCAATCATCGATTCAATAAACATTTCTTGAGCACCTACTATGTGCCAGTCTGGTTAGAGATGTAGATAAGTAAACAGGCAGTGGCAGCACCAAGTGACCAGCACCAAAAGGAGGGACATGGAAGGCTGTGGAGGCCAAGGAGGCGCCTGGACCAACCTGGGTGGGAATGACATCTAAGGTTGAAAAGCAGTGTCGGGGAGACGGGTGTTGGAGAGTATGCGTGAAGGCTTGGAGGCAGGTGAGGGCAAGCAAGCTGGAGTGAGGGGGTGACAAGTAGTCCAGTCTTAGGAGAGTTTGTGGGGTCCATGGTGAGAGTCAAGACTAGGGAGAAGCAGGGGCCAGCTCATCACAGCTGGCAAGAGCCACCTGGAGAGCTGGGCTTCCTTCTGAGAACAGTAAGAAGCTATTCATTGCAGAACTTTAAGCAGAGGAGTGACACGACCAGACTTGCGATTAGAAGGATCTCTGGGGACTGGAGAGGAGACAGAGAGGAGGTGAAAGTGGGGATCCTGTGAGGAGACCTCAGCCATCTAGGTGAGCAATAATGGAGGCTGAATTAAGGCACTGGCAGGTCCGCACTTTCTACCCATTAGTATAATGGGCCCCACAGTCCCCACCCAGCTCTTAGATCTCCGTAACCACAGAGGTCAGCACAGTCACAGTGGAAGATATTACCTGTATGCACACACTGGCTTAGCTCCAGGGTCAGTCCAGCCCTGTGACTTTCACCTTCCTCCTGTTCCGTCAGGCGTAACATGCATCAGATGACAGACGGGCTGGATAAACCGGGTCAGATCCGCTGGCCTCTGGCCATCACCCTGGCCATCGCCTGGATCCTTGTGTATTTCTGTATCTGGAAGGGTGTTGGCTGGACAGGAAAGGTAAGAGATGTGCACCGTGGGAACTAGAGAGGGATGCAGGGATCTCCAACCTGGGCAAACACTCTGAGCCTCCCAGAAACCCTTTCATCTTTAATTTAAGCAGGTCCCTTCATCAAGCTGTGCCTCAGTTTTCTTTCCTTATAAAATGGGAATCACATTACCTATCTTTGGGGAGGTGTAAGGATTAAAAGAAATAATGCAAATCAGGCACTTAACATGGTGCCAGGCTCACATTAAGTCTCTTGAAATTAGCCTGGGCCTGGCAGAGCCACTGCAAAGCAGAGGGTAAATGTTGTTCATGAACTGTGAAACTGTCCCTGAGCACCTACTCTGTTCTAAGCCTTGTCCTAGATGTGGCAGGTCCAGGGATGACTATTCCACATCCCAGCTTTGAAGAGCAGCGGGGATGGATTAATAGTTGAATACTCAGGCCTTGTATTCAAATAGACCTGAGTTCCCATCCCAACTTGGCCATTGACTTGGCCCTATGCCCTTGGGCAAGTCACTCCACCTCTCTGAAACTTAGTTTCTTCTTCTAAAAATGGGGCTAATTCTATGCTTATCTGTTGGTTTGTTATGCAAATCAAATGAGCCCATGATTTTGTAAGGTACTCTGCAGCTGGCAAGGGGAGTTATTGTTTTTGTTTTTATTATTGGGAAGGGCAGAGCCAGGCCAAGTTGGGTTGTGCAATCTGGAGATATGGGTGGGGAGCTTGCCAATCAAAGTCGGGGGAGGAAGACTGGCCTCAAACCTACATCTTACCCACTTTAAGCCCCACCCCATGAGTCTGGGGACAGAAGATATCCAAGTCTCACTGGTGTTGGCCTGAAGGACTCAGGGCAAGTGTGTTGTCTGAGGTCATAAAAGGAAGTGAGGGAGAGAAAGGGTTTGAACTGACTAAGGATGGAGACAGGGAGGTTCAGGTTGCCTAAGAAGCTGAATGAGCAAAACAGAACCTCAATGAATTCTACACTTGGGCATGGGCACAGCTGATGAAAAACTGCCCCATTTAGTCTGGTGGGACTTTTGAACCCAACAGGTTCTCAAATTCAAGGCTGGTGTCAAAGCAGCTCTGCTCTGTCCCTGGGCTGCACAGGGAAGAGGAGGAGGCCACAGTTGTCTCCAGGCCTAGCTTTTAGAGCAGTGGTTCTCAACCTGTGGGTCGCGACCCCTTTGGGGGTCGAACAACACTTTCACAGGGGTCACCTAAGACCATGGGAAAACACAGGTATTTACATTATAATTCATAACAATAGCAAAATTACAGTTATGAAGTATGGTTGGAGGTCACCACAACATGAGAACTGTATTAAAGGGTCGCGGTATTAGAAAGGTTGAGAACCACTGTTTTAGATGCAGAGGAATGTAGGGCCTAGTTCCCTGGTGCCTTGATGTGTGCTCTTGGGCAAGTCAGTTCACTTCTCTGAGCCTTAGTCTCCTCATCTGTGAAGTGGTCACAATTATGGTACCTTATAGGGTTGTTACAAAGACTTGAGGGGAATAATCTACACAGAGTGCACGAATTGATGCAGGAAACAATCATAGAGTGCCTGCGGCTCACCAGCCCTTTAGCCCCACTGGCTGGCACCCTATCTCTCTTGCCCTTTGCTAGCCACAGCCTACTAGCCCACATCCTGCCCACCCACCCTCCTTGACCGTGCCTTCCCTCTCAGGGACTCTATTACTGTCTGCTGCATCAATTCGTGCACTCTGTGTAGATTGTGTGATAATCTACATTGAGTGCCTATTTGCAAGGTAGGCACTCAATACATGACATCAATTATAATCATTTTTGGGTGGTATCTAGAGTTTCTGATCATTAGAAGACTGGCTACTTCTTGGGGACAGAGGTAGGGCCTCCCTCACTACATCTTTTGAGTGAGTCAACCAGTCTATCAGTAAACATTCACTGAGCACTTACCTAACTCCATGCTGAACATGGAAGACACATTGAACTGCAAGACCTAGCAGTAAATATTAAGCATGTTGTATGTCCTCATGCAACCAAACTTTCTGACTAGCAAGGTTGATTGTACCCATTTTCCAGACAAGAAAACATAGGCTTAGGGAGGATACGTAATTGACCCACTATCACATAGCTTGGGAGTGATACAAATAATTCTGACTCCCCTTCTCCTAATTCCAAGTACAATGATTTTGCTATGGGATTGTGGCCACCTTTCCTAACCCCGAAGAAACTCGGAGTCAACTCAGGGAGATGAAACTAACCCGAAGAATAATTTATCTGAGCATGACTCTAAGATATAAAGGTCATTGAACTTGAAAATTGCTCTCTCACACCACTGAGCAAAGAAATGTAATCTCTGCTTTTTGATGATTAATTTGGCAAGAAGGTAATTTTTAAGATGATTATACCCAGGAAAGGTACTCTCTATAATGCTGAGCAAAGTTCAATTTCTGGAAGGTAATTAGGCAACATGGGTTAAAAGCCTTTGAAAAACTTAATCCTTTTTTTCTCAGTAATTCTACTTCTAGAATTTTTTCCAAAGACAAATATAATTTTTTAGCACAAGTTGCAATAATTTTTAGTATAATTTGCCTATTTTTGTAGACAAAATTATATATTCAGGGGAAATGGCCTCAATGGATGGTGGAACCTCCTGAGGGACTATTTTGTATAATTTAAAAATTACATTGTTCTAAGACAGTAAAGCAATTTTTAGTAAATAAGAAACAAAGCTATATATACTGTGTTGGGTTTTTTTTTTAATTTTAAGCATGTTAAATGATAAGGCAAATACACCGTTTTGTAAGAAAATGTGATCATAGATGCAAAGGAAAGTCTCAAAAGGGGAACATTAAGACATTAACATCCATGCATTGGTGCATTTGTCTGGCATTTATCGAGTGTCCACTATATACCAAGGGCTGTTCCAGGCACTAGGAAAGCAAAGACATGAACAAGACAAGCCCTGTCCTTCATACAACTTACCTTTTAGAGGCAGTTGAAAGGAACTGGTGTGTTCATATGTGATTTTTACATTTTCCTGTCACCACATGTATTACTTTAATTTAAACAGAAATCAAAAAGTAGGAGGGATAGAGGAAGGGAAAATTTGGGCACTGAGCTGGTTGGTTCAGACTCCAAGGAGGAGCTGTAGAAAAGTGGTCAAGCAGAGCATGGTAGGAATCTAGGAAGGCTTCCTGGAGGAAGAGAACTAGACCCAAGCCCAGAACCACAGCAGGTATAGCTGTAGGTGAAGTGGGGAAGGAGGAGTCATAGGTATGCTGGGGATGGGAGGAGGGTGACCATATCACCCCACATCACCCACTTTCCTCCCAGGTGGTCTACTTCTCAGCCACATACCCCTACATCATGCTGATCATCCTGTTCTTCCGTGGAGTGACACTGCCGGGGGCCGGGGAGGGCATCCTCTTCTACATCACACCCAACTTCCACAAGCTGTCGGACTCTGAGGTGAGCGGTCCTCCTGGCCCCACGTACTCAGGCACCGGTTCGGTGAAGTGCACACCTGAGTGCTGAGCCACAGGTGGCCAGCGTTAGGCTCCGTTATTGCAGCTCGCTGACCCTCCTCTGGAAACCGGGATGGCTGCCAGGAAGAGCTGGTTAGCACATGTAAGTGGCCTGCAGCACGGCGGCTTTATGATTATAAGTATTGATTTTTTTTTTCCTCTCATTCTGCCTGTAGGTGTGGCTGGATGCTGCTACTCAGATTTTCTTCTCCTACGGCCTGGGCCTAGGATCCTTGATCGCTCTTGGGAGCTACAACAGTTTCCACAACAACGTCTACAGGTACCAATGCACAGGAGCACCCCCTCCATGGCCACAGCCCTCCGGCTTTTCCCCTCTGTTAACTCCGTCTTTCTCAGAGCCAGTCCCTCTGGCCGCTCCTGGTTCCACTCTTTCCCTGGAGGTGGGGGGAGGGAGGTGGACCCACCAGCCCTTTAGCCCCACTGACAGGTACCCTATCCCCCTTGCCCTTTGCTAGCCACCGCCTACTAGCTCTCCATCCCGTCACCCACCCTCCCTGACTGTGCCTTTCCTCGCAGGGACTCTATTATTGTCTGCTGCATCAATTCGTGCACCAGCATGTTCGCAGGATTTGTCATCTTCTCCATCGTGGGCTTCATGGCCCATGTCACCAAGAGGTCCATTGCTGATGTGGCGGCCTCAGGTCAGCACCCCACAGGATTGGGGCTCTGGAGAGGGAGGGGCTTGCACTTGCAGTCGTATCACCACCTTCGCCCACTGGCATGGAGGTCACTGTGTGCCAGGCAGCGTGCTGAGCATTTACGTGGACTGTATCCCTGGATCGTCCTGACACTGGGGAGCTAGGAAGGTGGTAGAACTTTGTGGTTGAGCCCAGACCTGGCTGAGGGCAGAGCCTAGCCATACTGGCACATCTAGCCCAATCCTGGACATCCGGGGGGCAAAGACTCACTCTTGCCCCAAGGATATAAACGTTGGTCCAACTCAAACATGTTCACCACCATGACTCAAAGCACCCAAGTCCATGCATTTGTCCAGAAATATTCTCATCAAGTGGCTGTGCCCCTTCTGCTCTTCACACAGATAGGTACAGGGTCCAAGGAAAAACCTAGGCAAATCCTCTGCTGAACACAGCAAACATGAGGACCTACTGTGTGTACAGCAGAGGCTCAGGAAGGAAACATAGGTTATGCTGAAAGGAATGTTCTCTCTGAAGGCCCTAATCTCCCTGACTTGGGTGGCCCACCACCTCATTTCTTTGGAACCCACAGCCACCACCCCTCTTCCCAGAGCCAGACCCCAAGGTGGTTATAGTCTCCTTTCTTTTCCTCCCAAGGTTTTCCTGCTCACTTGAATATCACCCCACCCCCAGCTACTGAAACACAACATTCCCACACTGACGATCTAAAGCTTTCTCCTCCCTTATGCTACCCATGACAGCAAAAGGTTCTGCCAGCCAGTGCCCAGGACAGAGCCCCAGCATCTCTCTGTACCCTTTCACATCTTTCACTTCCAACCACCCAAGGCCAGGACCTGCCATGCTACTTCCTGTTTCTTCATCTGGTCACCTCTCTGCCCCTGCACTGTCCCCATTGCTGGCCAGGCTGGTGTAGTTCCTCATCCCATCCTACTGGTCCCCTTGACTGTGGACCCAACCCCACGACCTCCCCCACCACGCACACACTTTTCCTCAAGAAGTAAAGGAGGCTGACAACACTCACTCAAAAGGAAGATGAAATGGACCTTAGGAAGTGGGTGTGGACTGAGTATGTTGTAGGTGCTTGGTACGTTTCGTGTATATTTTTTATCCTTTCTCTCGCAGGCCCTGGGCTGGCGTTCCTGGCATACCCAGAGGCAGTGACCCAGCTGCCCATCTCTCCCCTCTGGTCCATTCTCTTCTTCTCAATGCTGCTGATGCTGGGCATTGACAGCCAGGTGAGGATGCTCTCCCTGGCACCTTGAGGAGCCCCTCACCCCTCCTTGCCCATCTGGGAGGAAGCAGAAAAGGGAAGCCACTGCCCTAGGCCCCCTGAGAAGATGGCATAGGGTTTCAGACCCCTAGAATGTCCCACCACATGAAACTTCAGGAAACAGCTCAGCCACCTTCCCCACTTTTGAGATAGGGAAGCTGATGCTCAGAGTGAGGGACTCTCCTGAGTTCACAAAGGGAGGGAGAGGCAGAGGCAGATCTGGTCTGGATCCCAGAGCTCAACTGGCCCTACTGTCTTGATGCTGCTGGGCTCCCCCATCTCCTGCCAATCAGGCTTTGGGTGGGTTGAGGTTGGGGCCCTGTGCGGGTGGCTGACCCCTGTTCCCCCTGAAGTTCTGCACTGTGGAGGGCTTCATCACCGCTCTGGTGGACGAGTACCCCAAACTCCTCCGCAACCGCAGGGAGCTCTTCATTGCTGCCGTCTGCGTTGTCTCCTACCTGATTGGCCTCTCTAACATCACTCAGGTAAGAGCAGTAAGCACCTGGCACACCTCTGGTTCTGCCTGCCCCAGGGCCACTCCCAGGCCCTCTGCACCTCAGCCTTGTCTTAGCCCACTTTATCTCCCAAACCCCGTTCATTGAATACCATCTCGATGCCAAGCCCAGCACACACTGCAAGAAGTAAGATGGGGTCCCTTCTTTAAGGGGCTCCTGAGTTGATGGGAGACACAGACAGTGATGCAGACATGATGGGCGGAGCTAGAGAATATAACCCCTAACCCGGCCTAGGGCAACCGGTACTCTTCCTGGAGAAGGGATGCAGGGCTGATTCCTGGCGGGTGGTTTAGTTGGTTAGAGCATTGTCCTGTACACCAAAAGGTTGCAGACTTGATTCCCAATCAGGGCACATACCTAGGTTGTGGGTTTGATCCCCGGTTCAGATATTCAATAAAAACTTCCTCGGGTGAGGATTTTAAAAAATTTAACAGGAGAGTCCAGGTGGAGTTAGTTTGGCCTTTGAAGTTGACACTGCCCTTCCCTTTCATTCCTACTATTTTTTTTCCTTTGGATATTAATGAGCAAGGCTCTCTGCATTCAAGCCCCCTCTCAGTCTATTCAGAAGACAGGAATATAACTGATGAATTGTACAAGGAATATAAATGACCCTAACGCCATGAGCTCAGCCCGTGTGTCTGATTTATGATCCACAAAACCACCTCTGGATTCAAATACAGTTCAGACCTAAAATTATTGTTCATTCGTTCTTTCATAATTGATGAACACTGACTACGGGCCTGGTGTGACATTGGAGACTCGGGAGTTAACGTGACAGGCAGTATCAGCTCTTTTGGATAAGACTGACATACACATTAGATCATTAAATGCCATGAAAAAAGGAGGGCGGTGGAGCAGAGTGACTAGCAGGGACAAGAAAGCTGCTGCCTCAACAGAGTAGTCAGGGGCAGTCCCTCTAAGGAAGTGATAGTTGAACTGGGACTCAAATGAGAGGAAGATCCATCCAGGGGAGACCTAGGTAGGGGAAGAGAGCACAGCAGGTGCAAAGGCCTTGGGGTGGGAATGGACTTGGTGAGCTTGAGGAACAGGTGGTGGAGGCAGAGGGAGTGAGGGGCTAAGTGGGGGATGCAGAACCAGAGATCAGGCAGGTTCTTAAAGGCCAAGGCATTGGATTTTATTTTTTTATTTTATTTTCTATCTTTCTACTTATTTATGTATTATGTTACTGTCTTATTCAAGCCATGGAAGGTTTTAAGCAGGGGAGGGTCTTGACTGACTCAACATTGTGGACAGATGGCTCCTCTTCTGTCCTCTGGCCTTACCAGAAACGGGGCACTTCCCACCATGCCCCCCCACATTTGCACATTTTCTGCCCAATCCCAGAGAATCAACACCTGCATCTCCTTGCTGCAGTTTAGCCCAACCCAGCCTCATCAGACAGTAAAGCCCAGTTTGACTGTGAACTGAATGCCCGGGTCCCTGGCGGAAGGGGCCTCCCTCTCACGGTTTTTGCTCCTGCAGGGGGGCATTTATGTCTTCAAGCTTTTTGATTACTACTCTGCCAGTGGCATGAGCCTGCTGTTCCTCGTGTTCTTTGAATGTGTCTCCATCTCCTGGTTTTACGGTGAGCACCAACCCTCCTCCTCCTGTCATTCATTCATTCATTCATTCACTCATCATTCCTGTCTTCAGTTACCATTCAACCAGTACAATTTGAACACCAGGCCCTTTCTATACATTCATGTATTAGTTCTCACAACAACATGATGGTGTTACCACAGGAGGTCCCATGTTTAGAAGATATCATAAGAAGAACAGTTAAACTCATTTAAAGCAGGAACCACGATTTCTTCATAAATTTTGGGATAAAATGATTCGTTTGAGATTTTTATCTAGAAAAGGGAAATCAAGACTACAAAAAATTCTACAGTTAAAAGTACGCACTATTTTAGGAC
Source organism: Lasiurus cinereus (assembly GCA_011751065.1). Classification (NCBI taxonomy): domain Eukaryota; kingdom Metazoa; phylum Chordata; class Mammalia; order Chiroptera; family Vespertilionidae; genus Lasiurus; species Lasiurus cinereus. The sequence continues at coordinate 5,407,980 of JAAGEH010000125.1, forward strand.
AAAGAATGAAGGAAATAATGACTTTGTTGGTTTTGTGGCCTAAGTTTCCAGACCAACTGCATGGTAATCCAAGCATATCCTTCCCTACTCTTTGATGATCATGGCAAGATGATGTGTTTGAGAGAAATGTCCTCCCAGCTCCCTCTTAGTACTTGATAATCATTGTATCTTTCTTGCCACTTCACCTCCCCTTTCCTCAACTCTAACTGACCTTGTGCTATCAGATCCTCCTTGTCAGTAACTTTGCTTATAATTGGAGCAGTGCTCAGCATTACTTCATGACATCTGAGGGTCTTTGCAGGATTTGTTGTTCTTCTTTGCAATCTATCACCAGTTGCTGATAGCATCAGCTCAACAGGGAAAACCATCCTGGCCCAGTAAGGCTTTGCAGGAATGGCTGGGACAGATGGTGCCTGGGGGGATGTTAAGAGTCATGGGGACACGTTTTGTAAGCATCTCCGATTTTTGGTAGATATTTTCACATAAGGTGATTTGCTTTCCCACACTACCTACTTGCTGTGGTGATTTGGTTATTGATTAATTAGATAATGAGCACCCCTCAGAGCACTAGCCCTATGTTACAGACCAGGGAACTGAGGCCTAGAAAGGTTAGATGACTTGTGGATGGTCATACTATGAGAAAGAGACAGATTGAGTTTAGCCTGTAATGCCCACAACTCATCCATCCATCCTGCTTTTGCTCCAAATGTCACAGGTGTCAACCGATTCTATGACAACATCCAAGAGATGGTTGGCTTCAGGCCCTGCATCTGGTGGAAACTCTGCTGGTCCTTCTTCACCCCAATCATTGTGGCGGTAAGGACAACACCTGACCAGCCCTGCTAGGATGAGCACAGACTAGCCCTGGGTCCAGAGAGAAATTTCTGGAGGCAGAGGTGGATGGAAGGCCCTTGTTCCCTGATAATACCACTGCTCGCCATTTGTTGAGCATCTGCTTTGTTCCCTGCATGATGCCAGACACATTACCTCATCCCTACAAACCTCAGACAAATAGACATTAGTATCCCCTTTTACCCCTGAGGACCCAGTGCTCCCCCAGCCAGCATCCCCCATCGTGTCAGTGCTGCACTCAAACCACATGGGCCTGATTCTGAAGCCCAAACTATTCATACAGCGAGACTTCTTCTTAGCACCTCCCATCCCCTTCTGCAAGGTGGAGGGGAGACATGAGCAGGCCTTGGAGGGGGGTGCCCCACGCCCTTGGTGGGGGGGGAGGGCGCAGGCTGGGGCCACTACACAAGTTGTGTCTTGAACCAGGGCACCCAGCCAATGGTGAATGGTGACTGACATCCAACTATTCTGCTTGCCAAGCTGGTTAACTTGGGAGAAGGGATGTTTTCTCTGTCAGTCCTCTCAGAGGAGTCACCTTTCTCCATTGGTCCTTCCAGAGAGTGTGCCTTTCTCATATTGGTTCTCCCACGAGGGTGCCCTTTTCTGTTGGTTGTCATGGAAATGGCTCCTTTTGCCATTGGCGCTCCCAGAGCCCAAAGGCTTGCACCAAGGCTTCCTGTGTACTGGACGTGCCTTTGAGTGCAGATTCCCGAGATGTTGAGCTTTGTGGGGGTTAGCCTCACAATAGTGGGCGGGGGAGGGCGTGGGGGGCGCGGGAGTGGACCTGTCAGCTGCAGGATCTAAGGAGGGACCTTGGCTGACCAATATGTATGACCTACTGCCCCCCACCCTCGCAGGGTGTGTTCCTTTTCAGTGCTGTGCAGATGACTCCTCTCACCATGGGAAACTATGTTTTCCCCAAGTGGGGCCAGGGCGTGGGCTGGCTCATGGCTCTGTCTTCCATGGTCCTCATCCCTGGGTACATGGTCTACATGTTCCTCACCTTAAAGGGCTCCCTGAAGCAGGTAAGCCTCTTCTTCACCCTTTGCATCACTGGTCCCCTTCCCCCACGGTGCTGGGCACAGCCCCTACCCTTGTGGAGCTCACCGTCTAACAAACTAATCAACAGCCAGTGACAATGGAGTGTTAGAGGTGCCGTGATTGAGGTAAACCAGAGAGATGGGTGAGCCCTTCCAGGTTGAGGAAGGTTAGGGAAGGCTTCTTGAGAGAGGGGATAGCTAAGTGTGAGCCAGAGTTAAAAGTAGAAGCAGAAGAATGTTCCTAGAAGAGGGGGGGGGGGCATGTGCAAGGCCCACAGGTATAAACTTACCCCTGTGCCTTGAGGGTAGAGTGAGGAGGGGTGCAGGGGGGTGATCAGAGATGAGGATAGGAATTTATGGTTTGGCCAGATTATGTAGGGCTTTGAAGATCACAAGAACTTTGGACTTTATCCTAAGGGTAATGGGAAGCCATCAAGGGTTTAGAGCAAATGAAGGGTGGAATTAGACGTGTTGAGGGCTTCCTCAAGACCTCATGTGTGAGCTTGATAAAGAGGAAACACGGTCTTACCTTCAAGGGAAGGCAGAGCCTATGAGGTGTGCTTCCCTAGCGGGGGCTCACCAGCATGTGCTAGGGCCAGGCCAGCTCTTCGGTATCAAATTCTTGAGTGGAACACGGCAGTGCTGGAGGTAGCCAGGTGCTAGACAGGAATGGAGTGAGTGTAGGCTGAGGATGTTTCGCTGAGGAAGGGTGGAGAATCAGATTATGGAGGCCACAGCTAGGGAGATCCGAATCAGTGGCTCTCAACCTTGTTTCCCACCAAGATGTCCTCGCTAGAAGGAGGGGCTCGGATCTGCAGCACAGGGGAAAAGAGTGGAGGATTATGTGCAGTCCCTGGAGTTGCTGAGAGCCTCCTTTAGTCACAGATGGAACCACGGAGCCACGTGAGGAAACCGCTTACCCATTCCTTGCAGAGCTGGGGCCTGCAGCCCTTTTATCCAACTCCAGGTTCAGAGTTTTCATTTGCCGTTGTTCTCTGCTGAGCCTCGAGAGGAAGCCAGATCTCTGCATTTTCGGAGGAGAGCGCAGCCGGTGCGAAGGCACCGTGGTGGGAAAGGGCAACAAGGCACATCTGAAGACGGTGTGTTAGCTGATAAGACAGGACTGCAGGATATGCACGGAGAAGGTGGTGCGAGAGTCAAACATCCAGCGAATATGTATCGGGCATCTACTAGATGCCAGACATTATTGTCAGGACTGGGGACACGGCATGGAACAAAACAGGCAAAAAATCCCATGCTTTTGGAGCTCATATTCTAGGAGTGAGTGTAGGCTGAGGATATTCAACAGATAACAAAATAAAAACACATTAGATGGTGAGGAGTACTATGGGGAAACACAAAGCAGGAAGGAGTTTAGAGAGTGCTGGGCAAGGCCTCACTGAGGGGATGACACTGAGCCAAGATCTAAGGAGGTAGACATCGCTCGAGCCAGGTCACTATCAGAAAGGAAGAATGTACCAGATGGTTCAGCGAGTGCAAAGGCCCCAGGGCAGGTGCATGCCTGCTGTGTGAGGAGCAGGGAGGAGGCCAGCATGGCGGGAGTGAAGTAAGTGGGGGGATGAGGGAAGGACATGGTGGTCTGAGATGCCAGCGGCCAGGTCATACGGGGCCTTCATAGGACTCTGGTGAAATGGGAGCCATTGTTGCATCCTGAGGATGGAAGTGATCTCTAACATGACTGCCCGCCAACCGCTGTGCTGAGAATAGACCGAAGGGGATGATGGTTAAGGATAGACGTGGAGGGCCTTGGGGGATTATTGTTCTAACCCAAGTGAGAGGGAGGTATGCGTGGAGGGCGTGGAGGATGTGGAGACATGGCCAGAGTCTGGGCACAGTTTGAAGGCAGGGCAGACAGAACAGTCTTGAAAAGAAGGGGGAACAGAGAGCCAATCTCCTTTCATCTCAGCTCGAATTCTCCCCGGTGCCCACAGCGCATTCAGGTCATGATCCAGCCCAGCGAAGACATCGTGCGCCCGGAGAACGGTCCGGAGCAGCCCCAGGCCAGTGGCTCAGCCAGCAAAGAGGCCTACATCTAGGGTGCGAGGTGGCTCGTTGCCCCGACGCTCTCACCCCCCCACCCGGCTGAGCAGGACCACCACTTGATGTCTGAAGATACAGTCTATCTCAACCTACCTCGAGTGGCGCGTCCAGACACCACCACCACCACGCAGGGAGGGGAGGAGGGGGGCAGTCTCACCCCTGCTGGGTCCTGCCTCGGGCAAAAACACTCCCCGTGGGCTCCGGCACCTGCGAGCCGGTGACCTTTTTAATCGGGGCCCCCTGAGCATCAAGCAGTGGGCATTGGTGACCGCCTCGGTAGGTCACTTTTATCCCGCCAGCGAGTGAGGCTGCACCCTCCTGGCTTTTAGTCGTTCCCCTGACTGTTCTCTTACTGCCGAGACCCATGACTGTTACCTTGGACTTCGCCGGAGTTCGTTTCCATGGGAAGGCTGCTCTGTGCATATGCAAAGGGCATTTTGTATCACAGAGATTGCTAGGGAGAACTCACTCTTCGGTAGCAGGCAGGCAGCAGAGCTCCCTCGGGCTTTGGTTTTCTCCTTCCCCAGGCAGCTGACTGTGAAACAAGCCCCGGGGACCTCAGGCGGCGCCGCGTCCCCAGGCCTGCCTCTCAAGCAGTCTGGACCGCGTCCTCCCTCCCTGCCACCGGCTGCCTGAGCCTCTCTGAGGCAGGCCTTCCTGCCCCTCCTCGCCAGGCCATGCTGACTGCGCCTGGCCCTGCTCATTGGAAACTGCCACAAGCACAATTAACTTTCTAATCACCATTCCGGGGGACCCGCGATCCTGCTGGGGACGCTCCCTAATCAAAGCCCCAGTTTCTCTTAGGAGGCCCAGAGTTATAGAGCACAGAACAGCTGTGGAGGAAATCAAGGCCGAGTCCTACCCCTGAGTCCAAATGGATCCAGTTAACCTTTTGGAAAACTATCTCCTCCCTCACTACCACCCCTTCAAAGCTGCGGCCCTCTCACCTTCTCTGAAACTCCTCAGTGGGAGTCCCCTCACTGCCACTAAAATCTACCCATCCACCAACTGAGACAGGAGTGCTCACCCCCACCCCCACCCCCACCCCCACCTCCAAAGTGCTTCCAAGACTAAAGCTGCTTTCCTGGGAAGTCGATTGTGTTCCTTTCCGGAATGGGCTCCGTGGTGGCGGTGGCAAATCGGCACAGCGGGTGGAGACAGTTCCTTGCAAACCCCAGTGACTCAGTGTTTCTCATCTGCCAGGAAGATGGGTCCCCAAGTAGCAAATCATCTGTTGTGCCCTGTAGTTCCTTAGCTAGTTAGCTCACAAACTGTGTTTTACAACTAATCCTTAATAACTATGGTAAATAACTGTGACGGTGGGTTTTTAAATCTCTTGTCATCCTCATCTGACAGTGACCAGTGACCAGCATATCAGTTCTTGCAATAAGGTATTACCCTCAGAATATTAAGCACATTATTGTAGAGAAAACACAAAGCACGTGTACACATACACACTCATCCTCGCGCGTGGTATTTAGGGCCTTGTTTGATATCATGTATAGGAAATCTAAAACTTGTTCCTGGGATCATCTGTAAAATAGTCTCGTTGCTAAGGCATCCCAAATGCCAGCTGGTGACTCCATGACCAAACTGCATATGTATTGTTCAATTAATAGGATTTAGACTGGACGGAACCCTTCACTGTGTATCATGGTCCCACCCCCAACCTGAGTGAATCCCTGTAGAATAAGGGCAGGAAGATGTCAAAACTTTCTCTTTGTTCTTCAGTGTGAAACTAAGACCAAGTCTTTTTAAAACAAATGCAGTGTATTTCATGTTTGTAAGCAAATCTAAGTGAGATGTTTGGCAAGAAATCCCCTAACTGATTTCCATCCAAACCTACTTATATAGCACAATATTACGTGTCGTACAATTACTGTGAGAACTGTGAATATGTGTAACTTTTTTTTTTAGTATTTACCCTGGGGGGAAAAGATACTGTATTATCATATATGCTGTTTTGTTTTTGCAATAAGGATTTATTCTCAGAACACCAAGTAAATCTATCTCTATATAAAAAAATATATGTAATATAAACATATTCAAACTATATACAGAGCCTGTTTTAAAATAATTACAGTGTTATTTAGTAAAATGATCTGTTCTATGGACCAAATGTAAAATATTTATAAATGAAGATGCATTTTTAATGTCTATAAATGGTGTCATAACTGGAGCACGGACATTATGTACATTTCTAAGAATTTAGAGGAAAAATAATAAAGGTTCTATGATCTGCAACATCAGACCTTCAATTCTTGGGGGTGGAAGCACAATTGCCTCTTTAATCAGACCAAACATACACAGAATATTATTTTTTCTTCAACAGAGAGAGAGAGATTAGGAGTCACAATTCAGTGGAATAGAGCTGGACTTCCAAAAGTCATGGAATGTGTAGCTAAAACATGTCTCTGTGCTACAAAAGGGAGGTATTCTTACTGTTCTAGAAAATTTTAATGTGGTCTAAATAAAAGCCTAAACGCAGAATAATAGGAACATGTTTAGTTAACAAGGATATGCATTCACTCATTGATTCATTCTTTAAAATACCATTGTTTTTAAAATTATTATTGTATATTATTATTGATTTCAGAGAAGAAGGGAGAGGAAGAGAGAGAAACATCAGTGATAAGAGAGAATCATTGATTGGCTGCCTCCTGCACACCCCCTACTGGGGATCAAGCCCACAACCTGGAAATGTGCCCTTGACCAGAATTGAACCTTTCAGTCATCAGGCCAATGCTCTATCCACTGAGCCAAACCATGTAAGTCTTTTTAAATCTTACTTTTAAAAAGTTGAATTCTACAGAGAAGTACAAATGGTTCAATGGACATCCAGGTTCCCCAGTTGTTGACATAGTGATAATATTCTCTCTGTCAGTCCAAGTTCAGTCTGGGGAGCAGAACCACCATGAATGTTATGGAATAAAGTATTTATTGTAGGAACAAGACCTTATACAACTGAGATGGAAGTCAGGAAGTAAGGGTCTGAAAGAGAGAATTGGGGGAGGGGGTCAGAGTGTAGTTACTATGCAACTTGAGCAGAAGGAGTCTGAGCAATGTGTGTGCCCACAGTGCCTTTTGCAGATTGGACTCTCAGTGCCCTGTGAGCACAGGATTCCAGTGGATCCACAATTCATGCAGTTGAGTGAGGAAGCCAGCACAAGCTAAGTGTGTGATGTCTGCAACTGAGTAAGCAGCAGCTCCGAGAAGCCCGTGAGTCCACTCTATTTGAACTGGCACGTAGTTCTGAAGCAGAAAGAAGGCAATGGTGTTCAAAGAAACACTAATCACCCAAGGACCCCTCCTCATGTTCTGTTACTCAAGGTGCTTCCCTTATTAGTCGACCATTTACAGCGAAAATGATGGCATAGGAGGAAAGGGAAAGAAGTGCTAACTTACACTTTCTTTTCCTTCTCAGTCAGCTAACGGTAGTGAGTACAGCTAAAGGTAGTGAGTATTGGCAGGATGTGATATAGAAGCAACTCAGTTTTGTGTAGGTTTTTCTACTGGTCTGATATACACAAAATGCCAATGCCTATCCAAGCTTTGAAATCCATGTTGTGAAATTCACATATGAACTCAATGCACTTGCATTTGTATACTATAAAGATGAACAATAAAATTTATGCTAATGATTTAGATTTAAAATTTTATTTACTTAGGATAATATTAAGTAGAAAATTTTCCTTTACTTAGGATAATATTAAATAGGAAAATTTTTCTTTACTTAGGATAATATTAAATAGCACCATGACCGGTCAAGAGAAAGACCATGGAAGGAAGGAAAGGCCTGATTTTAGTACCTTTAGCAGCACTTTTCCCTTGCCTTTTGAACAAGGGGCCCTGCATTTGTCTTTTGAACTGTTTTTTAGTATTTGCTCTGGGGAAAAAGATACTGTATCGTATACTAGAGGACTGATGCATGAAATTCGTGCAAGGGTAGGCCTTCATAGCCCCGGCTACCTTGTGGCCCTGCTCCACCCCCCACCTGCCTTGGCCTGGTGCTGCCTCACACACACACACACACACACACACACACACACACACACACACACACCTTCCCTGATTCCAAGAACCCCCCCCCCTGATGACTCCCCCCCCCGCCATGTCCATCCCCCCTCCCCCAGCTGGTGGCCTGGGCCTCCCTCTGCAGGGCAATCATGGGACAATGGTAGGCCCCCTAACCAATCGCATCACACCCGCCTTGGCTGGCTTGGCACCAGTGCATGTCATAGCATGGTCATCCGGAAGGTCCTCTGGACAGTCGTTCTACTATTGGGTTGTTTGGTCGATTATCATATTACACTTTTATTAGTATAGATGCTTTTTTTTTGCAATAAGGATTTGTTCTCATAACACCAAGTAAATCTAGCTCTGTATAAAATATATGTAATATAAGCATATTCAAACTATAAACAGAGCCTGTGCTTAAGAAAAAAAATGACAGTGTAATTACTGTTACAATCTGCAAATAAAGGAGTCAGCATGGGAAAGCGTAGGGGAGGCTGTTGCCTCTGCGTGGCTTCCACCTCTGAATGTTTGCTGATGACCTGGAGCCACTGGTCAGCAGGGCACTGGACAAGGGAGAGCAGTGACAAGCTGGACCCCTCCCGCACCTCTGAGAATACACAGCGTCTCACTGCATCTGACCCTGAAGACCTCCGGAAGTAATGGCTCCTGTTTTATTTCTGCCTTCCAATCTCAGGCAAATGTTGCTTTTGGCCAACCCTAATTCAGAACTACACCGAGAAGGGGGTTCCTGGAAATGCAATCTTAGCTTAACCTAGTGAATAGAACAATACAACATCCCACCCACTCCCCCAAAAAAAACACTATAATAATAATATGATGATGATGATGATGATTTTGCTAATCCGTTTGAGAGCAAGTTGCTGAAATTTGGACCCTGCTTCTCTTCAAACATGAGCACATGTCCTGTAAGAAAAAGGACATCAAATGCAGAAAATTTCACACCGTTACAATAAGATTATCTAATCTACACCCCATATCCATTCCTCTAATTGTCCTGATAATACCCTTTATAGCAATTTTTGTCCTCTTCCTGGATCCAGGAGCACCTTTTCTTGCCAGGCAGAGACAACACTGCGAGACTCCCAAACTCGCTGAGGTTTGATTTGACTTACTGGTCTGTACTAGGGGGCCTGGGACATGTTCTGCCTCTGGCTCCTCTAATGGCCTCAAGCCCGCTTCCTTCCCCTCATTCAGGTCTCTGCTCAAATGTCATCTCTTCCCAGAGACCTTCCTGACCACCTACCCAAAATAACACAGTTCTCTGTCTCTCTGTGTCCCCTAACTCTGCTTTATTTTTCTTTAAAAATATTGTTATTTATTTATTTATTTTTACAGAGAGAGAGAAACCTCAGTTTTATTGTTCCATTATTCATTCATTCATTGGTTGCATCTTATATGTGCCCCGACCAGAGATGGAACCCACAACCTTGGCATATTGGGATGACACTGTAACAAAAAGAGCTACCCAGCCAGGGCCTGCTTTATTTTTCTTATTTTCAGGGCTCGTATGTTTATTCATTTGTCTGCCTCCCTCCAATATAAAGGAAGCTCTGGAAGGATAGAGACTTTCTGGTTCACTGCTCTTTCCTAAATGCTCAGAATAGTGCCTGACACATAGTAGGAGCTCAATAAATACATGAGTGAGTGAGTGAATGAATGAATATGGACAGAGAATGACAATGTAACAGCCATTGAGGCTGCTGGCTCTGGGGTCAGACAGCCCTGGACATGAGTGTCTCCGTTTCCACACAAAATTGTGGTTTAAGTGAAAATAGTTAAATAAAACAAGAAAAGCACAAAGCAGAGTGCCTGGCCCAAAATGAGCATGCAAAAAACAGCACGTGTTATTATGGCGATGGTGCCCGAGATCTTCCCTTAGAAGGATCCTTTCATTCGGGGTCCATCCCCGACCCAGAGCCCTGTGTTTTGAAGGACTTTGTCTACCAAACTATCACTTAATAATAAGCCCTCTTTTTTTTAATTAATCAGATGTGGCTTCTAATTAGAGCTCCTGATTAGCATGAGGTAACCAGGGTGACAGCACTGAGCTGATATCATTCCAGACATAAACAAAGCAATGTGGCATTTTGGGGACCCAGCTCAACATGATGGTGAGTAATTATGTGATTTCCTCCTGGCTCAGTGTCATGTGAAAAGGAGTTCCAGACAACCTATTGGTCTCTCCAGGGAGCCTGAGCAGTGAAGGGCCCCAGGTAAGGTCTATATCCCATCGGCTCAGGAAATAATCTGGTTGCAGATTTTGCCTTTCTCCTCCTTAAAATCCAAGCCATGAAGAATGCTTTGAGAAGCAAACTGCCAGGTGGGGTGACTACAACCCTGGGCCAAGTTAACGGAAAAGAACACAACAAATGCTTGCAATCTTGAAACCCCAATTGTGTGCACATCTCTTCTTCAGATGACTTCACAGCAAAGGAGCAGCTGAGTCCATTCTGAGGCCTGTGTGTTGTTACGGGCACTCACTCTAGGCTACCTAGTCTTCTAGGTGAATGATGTCCATTTTCATTCCCCCAAGAGTAGCCGTGGGGGATCATCCCCCACACCCTTTCCCAAACCAAGTCTTGTTATTTTCAAAATTTCCAGTTTCACAGCCAGAGATAATCCAGCTTATATTTCTTTAAATTTCATTGATGCTGGTCTTTTTTCCTTGGGTTTCTGGCCTTTTGTATTTATTTGGCCTCTCCCCTCTCTGTCCTCACAGCCTTTCCTTTTGTGATCGTCTGGAGAACTCCTCACCGGGCTGTTGTGCAGCTGTTTAGACAAGTGTCCAGTGGTGCTGGCAGTGGTGACAGTAACAACAGTGATATTGATAATGAGCATTTATTGAGGCCCCACTAGATAAGAAGGAGGTGCCAACCACCTCCCCAGTGCTTTCTCATCGCCCCTCCCAGCAGCCCATGAGGTGGTTAGTGCCCCACCCTCACTTTCCCCTACCCTTCCCCACCTCCAGTCCCTTTCCATTTCCATTGCTGTGCACACTGGCTCTCTCCTGTCTGCACCACAGACACAGGTATTGCTTTTTATAATAGAGACTACATAATTACCTTTTCTTTTTTTTTTTTGAAGCACAAACCCACATGAGCTTGCCAATGTGGAAGAGGACAATTTACTGACAAAATCATCTCATTACGATGCACATGCACTTAAGGACTGTACTTTGCTTTGAGAGGAAAATCTCCTTGGACTAAATTGTGATCATGAGGGCAGCGGGGAACCCAACCAGGTGGAAAACTAATAACTCCACCTGAGGAGAAACCAAAGCTCCAGCAACCTGTTCACTACAGGTTTCACCTAACGTTTTTAAGGGGATTTTGGGGGAGGGTTTTTTGTTTGTTTATTTGTTGTTGTTGTTGTTGTTGTTGTTGTTGTTGTTTTGAGGTTTGGGTGAGTTCAGGTCTGAAACAAAGCACACACCAAGACAGAATTAACAGATAGATTTGCTCGGGTGCGTTCCTTTAAATGACTCAGGGGAGAAAGGGCAGGAGCAGGCAGGCGGATACTCAGGATACTCTGATTCGGGGCATCTGTGCAAGGGGAGGGGAAAGGAGGGAGCTAGGGTAGGAAGAGCTTCAGGCTGCAGGCTGTGCTGAGACAGTGTCGGCCAGACCAACGGCCAGCCCCAGTGCAATGGCTGTCAGTAAAGGAGTCCCTGGCAGAGAAATGTCCAGGCCCCAGGACCTCCACCACCCTCGGTCCCTGATGGGGGCCTCCAGGGAGAATACGGACTTATTCAAACATTGCAGTGCGGATTCTGAAGACAGTGCGGCTGGAGGCTCAGGCCAACTGCATGCCCACAGCAGTTTTCCGAATCATAGGAATGCAGGGACAAGCAAAGGACACCCTAATACCTTCTACCTGCCCAGCACTTTCTCGTGGAATGCTGTTGACTCCCACCACCAGTTTACTCAAAGGTAGGGCTTCTTATTTCCATTTATAGATGAATATCCTGAGGCTCAAAGAGGGAAAACAACTCCCCCGAGCCCACACAGTAATAAGTGATGGGGCTGGACACCACCGTGGCCTCCTGGGGCAGAAACATACACAGGGCACCAGACAAAGGTCTAAAACAAGGCAGAGAGCAGGCCAGAGAGGGACCAGGAAAATCCCATGGCGTGGATGTTGGGGGCTTCTGCCCTTTATTGCTGGAACCTGAGGGACTGTCCCCACCTCCTTGGGTGGGGGGCAATCTGGATGTAAAGGCCTATACTGGCCCAGTAAATCCTTAGGGGCTCAAGAGTAGAGGGACAAGAGGGCCATGCCAGGTAGCCCCAGCACAGAGGTCCAGAGCACAAAAGAACCTTAGCTGCCTCTTCAGAAGATGGCAGTGCACCTGAGCATCCGAGAGGAGCAGGGAAAGACTGACCCCCAGGCGCTTGCCACCAATCTGACACAGAGAGTCTGGGCAGGGACCCAGAATTTGTCTTCTAAAAAGCAGCCCAACCCTTTCTTCTGGGGAAAGTTTGCTGTCCATCACATCAAGAAGCACTGTTTAAAACAATCCAGGAGCCCAAATTGAAAACATTTTGCAAAACAACTGGTCAGTGCTCTTGAAAAACATCAAGGTCGTAAACGGCAAAGAATGAAGAATGTTCAGATTCAGGTGACATGACAACTGAATGTGATGGATAATCCTGGGCCAGAAAAAAATTCTTTTGTCTTTTGTTGTAGAGGGCATTAGTGGGACTGTAGGTGAAATCTGAATAAGGTAGGTAGATTAGATAATAATCAGTATAATTCCCTGATTATTGATCAGTGCACTATGGTTATGTAAGAGAATGCCCTTGCTTTTAGGAAATGCATGCTGAAGTATTTAGGGGTAAAGGGACATCATGTCTACAATTTATTCTTAAGTAACTGAGAAAAAACATTAGTGTGTGTGTGTGTGTGTGTGTGTGTGTGTGTGTGTGTGTGGAGAGAGAGAGAGAGAGAGAGAGAGAGAGAGAGAGAGAGAGACAAAGCCGGTCAATGTGAAGAAATAATACCTGAGAAATCCAGGTGAAGGGTATACAGACTCTTTATATTAATTTTGCAGCTTCTAAGTCTGAAATGATTTAAACACACCATCTAGGAAGAGCCTGGCTATCACCTTCCTTTGGTGAGAGCCGTACAAGGTGGTGGGGAAGGGGTTTCTGCAGGGATGGGAGAGGAGAGGGGAGGAAACAAGCTTGGGTCTGGACCAGGACTGCTCCTCACTGACCCTCTCCTATCCCTGCGATAGCCCCTCTTCTTCTGGAAAACTCCTCCTCAGGTCTCAGCTGAGAAGCTACCTCCTTGAAGCCCTTCTAGATAACCCACCACGGTGCTCCCAGAGCTCCCTGTCACAGCACCATCTCCCCCACTGGGCTGTGAGCCCCTTGGGGCCGGAGAAGGGTGTGGACTGAGTCTCACTGGTCTTTGTGTTCTCCGTTCTGGCGTGATTTTTGCCACATGCCAATACTCAAAAGGCATCGCTTTTGGTGTCCTGTTCCTGAGACCCAGCATTTTACAGCACCCAGCACTAAAGAAGCCCTGCCTAACCTCTGTGTCGTTGGTGCCCCTCAAACCTAAGATCGATTTGATTACTCTCGTGTTCCGAATGAAAAAAAAAAATGATGATTAGAGAGAAACAAGTGACATGCTTTAAAAAAAAAATGTTTACTGGAGAAATACATGAAGAAATGAATGAATAAGGTAGAAAGTACAGTGTCCTGTGATCCCAACAGGGCCAAAGTTGTGTGTTTTCGGGGTTGGAAGTGCACTCCAGGAGATAGATCCCAGGTCAGCCAAAGCAAGTACAATCTCATAGTCAGGACTGTCCAACAACAGAACAAGCTGCCTTGGTAGGAAGTGAGCTCACCATCTCTGGAGGTGTGCAAGCAGAGAGCTCCACCTTGACAGGCAGAGATGAAAGGAAGATGAGAGATGGCTGCACACCTGGGAGGGGCTCATTCTATGGCTCTGCTGGCAGCAGATGTTTTCTGAGCTGGTCCAGTGGGAGAAGGGACTTGGAGCACTGGCTGTCTGAAGATAAGCATTTGCTCTCTTTTTCTCACCCTTGCCTCACCCCCACCCCACCCCAAGAAGAACATTTTTCTAATGGCCAAGTCCTGACCCATTAAAAGATTAATTTAAAAAAATGGGCCTTTGCACTTAGAGTATTTTTAAGCTGAAGCTTTACAGCAAAACAATGGCCTCATTAGACTTTATTGAAAGCGAGGACGCCGCCTCCAGTGAGACTACTGGTGGTCACGTGGGGCCTGCAGCTGGCCCATCTGGGTCTTGAGAGCCAACTGGGACGTTCAAAATGGCATCTCCTCAGTCTCCGTCGGAATCCAGCTCCCAGCCTCCATCCTACCCAGCTCTCCCCACCCCAGGCTCCTACTAGCCTTACTGGATGACCTTCATCTGGGGGTACATCCTTCCAAATATAGCTCAACTCTGGCCTCTCCTCTTCCCCTCCTCCACCAGGTCACCACCATGGCTCACCAGGTGGCTGCAGTGGCCTCCTAGCTGGTTTCCACTTTTGACCTTGAACCCATTCTCCACACACACCCGGGAGCTCTTTCCAAAGCTGAAGTCAGGTGGTGAGACCCAAAACCAGACTGCTGAAAACCTTCCCACAGCCTCTGGCCGCTCTGGGAATCAAGTTCAAACTCCTCACTGTGCCTTGTAGGGTCCCGTCTGACCTGGTCTCCCACCTTCAGCCACATCCAGCTGCCCCTTGTTCTCTGCACACTCACCTGCCTGTTCTCATCTCTGGCTGTGTCCCTGCCTGCCCTCTGCCTAGTGCACCTGTTCGCTGCCGCCCTCAGCTCTACTTTACAAACTCCTCCTCACACTTTAAGAGCCCTTCCCTGAGCCAGGCCCCTCCCATGCTCAGGAAGCCTCTGGACCTGCTTGGCTGTGCACAAATGCACTGTCGAATCATCTCTTCCTACTTTCATTCCCCAGCTAGACTGCCAGTCCCTTGAGGAAGGAGACTGTCCTGCTCACCACTCTGTCCCTGGCCCCAAACACCATGTGCTGATTGAAATGGGCAGATGCATGAAACTGCAAGAATTCCAGAAGACAGACTGAACAGTATTCCTGGCAGAAACAAACCAACAAATATAAATAAACAAACACAAACACGAGTGAATGATTGAATGGATGAATAAACAAATATAAGTAAATAAGAGAGGACATTTCCTCTAAAACGCTGGAAGCAATGGTTCTCAACCCTGGCTACAAGCTAGAACTGCTTGGGGGTTTTAAACTCTCGAGCAGACCCATCTCAGACCAGTGGACTCAGAATCCTTAGTGGGGTGGCTGAGGCTTCAGGTTCTAACGTGCAGCCAGGGTTGAGTGGTTCTCAAAGTGTGGTCCCCAGAGCATCAGCAGCAGCTTCACCTGGAAACATCCATGTTTCTCAAACGAGCACAGTGATCACCTGATTCAGAGGAACAATCCCGGTCACCTGCGTGTCTGACAAGTTCCCAGATGCTGCAGGTGCTGCTGGTTGGGGTGTGGCACCTGGAGGTCCAGGGCCCTAGAAGCGTTCTTTCTTTCTAGTCCTTTGCTGAGAAAGAAGGGTGGATACTGCTTGCTGGTCTCGGAGATGGAAGCTCCATGAGGGTGAAACAGACATTGCTCCACCAATTTTCTCCTTTTTTTTCACTTCCCCATTTATACATATGAGGAACCTGAGGCCTGAGGAGGATCAGTAATTTGCCCAAAGCTCAGGATCAAATCCTTTTACAAATTGATTTAATGGAATATTTATTGAGCACGTGCAGTGCCAGGCACTGCTGTGAACTAGAAGACAGGCATCTTCACTCAGCCCTACTCCCTTCCACATTGGCACCAGCTCCCCAAAGTTGGAACCCAAAGGATGGAAGGCTCAGCTCCCACTCATCTGGCACTGGGGGGAGGCAAGGGCTGGGCCAGGCTTCCTGCATCCCTCATACCTTGATGGAAGAAGCAGATCTATCCCCTGCTTCCTGAGCCCCAGAGCCTGCCAAGACCCCAGGGGGACATAACCAGGAGCAAATGAGGCAAGGCAGCCAAGCATAGGCTCCTGGCTGGCAGCCATCTACCATGCTTTCTTCCTTGGGGGACGCTCAGATTTTGAAAAGCCCATTTTCTGTCTGTCGAGGTGTCGAAAGACACAGCTGGCTGTGAACCAAAAGCCATTTTTCTTTTCTTCCTCAGTGGGAAACCCTGACGGTGTTCAGATACCAGGCAGGCTTGGGCTGCGTCCAACTGGCTAACTTTAACTTCTCTTTGAAGTCTCGGCTTTGGTGTCCACCTTCTAGGAAGACTTTCTGGACTGCCAGCACCATGCTTTGGAATCTGAGACCCATCAGGCAAGAGGAGAGGCAGTAAGCAAACCCTCACCTGTGATGGATTCTCCAAGAGGCAAGTGCTCATTCAGTTCTCTCAACGACCTTGGGAGGCAAGCAAGACAGGCCTTCTCAGCCCCACTTGACAGATTAAGAAATTGAGGACCCGAGAGGACATGAGACCTTCACAAAAATCACAATGCTAGTTCCATCCAAAAACAGGCCCCAGATTATGCCTGTGGGATTTGGCAACAATAGCAGCAAGGATAGTAATACCTGCTGGGTTTTACTTGGCATTTATGAAGAAGGGCTCTAAGAGTTTTTTATGGATTAAGTCATGTAATCTTCACAACAGCCCTGTGCAATGAGTATTATTATTATCCCCAATTTATAAGTAAGGAACCAGATGTGCAAAGAGATGCCTGTTCATACAACTACCAAATACTCATCACCAAATACCCAAATACTGATCTTTTCACCTAGTATCTATAGCAGGGGTGGGGAACGTCCATCCCATGGGCCATATAAGGCCTGTGAAATCATTTGGTCTGGCCAAGGCGTTAGGGGTGAGTTAATTAAATGTTTGGCCAAATGTAGCAGGCTAATTTTTAAGTTGATAATTTTGTATAGCCTGCAAGTATTGTTATAAATATCCAAATGTCCATTGGCAGAAACAAAGTTCCCCATCCCTGAAGCTACTAAAGAGATCTTCCTCATCCCTTAAATCTGCAAGATTTAAAAATCATGCATGGCAGTATCAGCAAGGACTCAGGGAAAGGAACACAATCATAGAGATAGGACATATGCCTAAATTTATTTTTAAAAAACTTTCTGGACATAATTTGGTAATAAAATATAGTAACAAGATTTTCTTGACTCAACAATTCTACTTCTAGGAATCTCTTTCTCAGAAAATACTAAGAAATGCTGGCCAAAATGTGTATGCAAAAATTTTTGTTGCACTCTTATACATAACAACAGCAGCAAAAAAAAAAAAACAAAAAAGAAGAAGAAGAAGGCATTCACCTAGAACTTAAATGGGCTTGTGGGTAAACAATGACCATCTCAGCCCATAAAACATGGCCCAGCCATTAAAAGTGATGTTAAAAATGAAAAATACATGTTTCTCTAAAAATGTCCAAAATTCAATAATGAGTAAAAAAAAAAAAAGAAATATGATTCAAAATAATAAATACATAACATCATTGTGTTGTGTTGTATTTTTTTTATGATATACCTGGAAGAAAAGATTTCCAAGAATTAGCTCTGCGTTCAACAATACTGACTCAATTGATTGACTAGGGCTCTGCAGGGTACCCAGTGATCTCATTTCTCCTGAGAGAGCCGCTACTATGTGATTCTCTTTCGGATGGGACCACTGAGGCCCAGGAAATTAAATTTCTCACCAAAGCCAGGCTTACCCAACTCCACACCTTCCACTCTCTACTGCTCTATACACAGTCCCTTGGTACAACATTATGGGTAAACAGTTAGATTTGTATATGCTTTTAAAACTATTGTCCAAGCTTTTTACAATGAACATCTATCACTTACATAATCAAGGGGGGAAGGCAATGAAATGTTTATTTTATTGTTTATGGAAAACCAGAAAGTTTCGGGAGGCTGTACACACCCAAGTGTTAGCGGTGATTATCTCCAGCTGGCAGCAGCGAAGGAGCAGTCTGGGCCCTTCGTTTTGCTTTATTTTGTCATTCTCCTGTGGAAAGTAAGCACATGAGTTATTTGGAACCCGGTAAGTTTGGCATCTGGGGATTTCCACGGGGTCCGCAGTGGCTGGAGGGGGCCTGCTCTGAGAGGTGGGATTGGCACCTCCAGACCCCTGCCAGCCTCCCACCCACCAGCCTGGGGGATGGCTGCTCCCTCCCACAGGACAAGCACAGAGCCAACACCAGCTTGTGTCTCTCTCCTATTCCCTCCCAAGAGAGCCGTGTCCTTGCTCATCTGGAACTTTCAATTAATCAGGCACCAGGCTCCAGCTCAGAAGCTGAGCAAATGTTCCGAGGAGAAAAAGAAAAAACAGCCCAACAACTCCGGGAGGACGGTTCCTTTTAATTAAAGTGTGGATCAGGGCGGCTCTAAAACCCTCTCTGCTGAAACCTTAGGCTGCCCAGAGAGGTGCCCTTGAGAGAGAAGGGCCAGGCAGGGCAGGGCAGCAGGGGTGATGCCCGAGGGAGCAGAGTGCAGCTGAGGAGGGAGCCACACTCCTGCTCCTGCATTTGGATTGGGCTCCTGTAGGCCTGGGCCCTCCTAATTACATTGAGGAAGAGTGCTGATCTCAAATGGCTCTAGTTATTTGGGACCCAGGGTTCTTAGAGGGCCTCCCCCTACCCCCCTGAGATGGGGTTATTACCATACCAGTAGGAGTGTAGGGAGAGCAGGGGGGGGGGCGGGGTGTGTGTGGCCTCTGTCTGGGATTGCCTCCGGGCTTCCTCACTCCTCCTCCCATTCCCTCTTGCTCTCCTGGAGGAGCTGGCCTAGCTTCTCAGGTTTTCTGCTCACCATTGTCACTTCTCCAGTCAACTTCAGAAGAGGCCTGGCAGTGATGGTGATGGCTACAGTGACTCAGACCCTGGGGTGCTTATTATGCACACACTTTGTTTTTGTTTTTTAATCTTTATTGTTGAGAGTATTACAATCCTCTTTATTTTTACTCATCATTGAATCTTGACATTTAAAAAAATATTTTAAATATATTTTATTGATTTTTTACAGAGAGGAAGGGAGAGGGATAGAGAGTTAGAAACATCTATGAGAGAGAGACATTGATCAGCCGCCTCCTGCACGCCCCCCACTGGGAATGTGCCCGCAACCAGGATACATTCCCTTGACCGGAATCGAACCTGGGACCTTTCAGTCCGCTCTCTCCACTGAGCCAAACCGGTTTCAGCTGAATCTTAACATTTTGGATAGATTAATATATAATGGATGATTGTGGAAACCCAGAGTAAATTTGGGTGCTAGCCCTTTAAATGGAACACCTGGGTCTCCAGCAGTCTCCGTGTCCCTTACATTACAGATGTCTCCCTTTTCCCCCATGTCCCCCTCCATCTGCTTCCCACCCCAGGCTTTTTCCACCCTTCTGTCTGTGTCTATAGGTAAGATCTGGTTAATCTCTTCCCACCCCTCTTTCCCCCTTCCCTCTGAGATTTGTCAGTCTGTTCCATGCTTCCATGCCTCTGATTCTATTTTATTCACCAGTTTATTTTGCTCATTAGATTCCTTGTTTATTTATTTTGATTTAATTGTTAATAGATAGGTATTTGTTGCCATTTTATTGTTTATATTTTTTTATTTCTCCTCCTTCTCCTCCTCTTCTTCTTCCTTCTCCTCCTCCTTCTCTTCCTCTTTCTTCTTCTTCCTCATCTTAAAGAATACCCTTCAACATTTCATGTAATACTGGTTTGGTGTTGATGAACTCCTTTAGCTTTTTCTTGTGAAGCTTTTTATCTGACTCTAAATGATAGCTTTGCTGGGTAATCTTGGTTGTACGTCCTTATTACTCATCATTTTAATGCCTTGCCACTCCCTTCTGGCCTCCAATGTTTCTTTTGAGAAATCTTCTGACAGTTGTATGGGCTCTCCTTTGTAGGTAACTAACTGTTTTTCTCTTGCTGTTTTTTAAGATTCCCTTTTTGTCCTTTGCCCTTGGCATTTTAATTATGATGTGTCTTGGTATGGACATCTTAGGGTTCCTCTTATTTGGGGCTCTTTGCACTTCCTGAATTTGTAAGTCTCTATTTTTTCACCAGGTTGGGGAAGTTTTCTGTCATTATGTCTTCAAATAGGTTTTCAATATCTTTCTCTCTTCTTCTGGCACCCCCATAATGTGTATGTTAGTACACTTTAAGTTGTCCCAGAGGCTCCTTACACTATCTTCATATTTTTAGATTCTTTTCTTTCTTTTTGCTCTTCTGCTTGGGTGTATTTGCTTCCTCATATTCCAAATTGTTAATTTGATTCTTGGAATTTTCTACTCTACTGTTGACTCCCTGTAAATTATTCTTTAATTCAGTTAATGTATGCTTAATTTATGACTGGTCCTTTTCATATCTTTGACATACTTACTAATATCCTTGAAAGTCTCACGAAGATCCTTGAATAACCATATAACCATGGTTTTGAACTTTGTATCCAGTAGTTTGCTTGCTTCCATTTCTTTCATTTGTGACATGTTTCTTTGTCTCTGCATTTTGGTTGTTTCCCTGTGTTTGTCTCTATGTTTTAGGTAGAGCTGCTATGTCTCCTGGATTTGGTACAGTGGCCTTGAGTATAGGTGTCCTATAGGACCCAGAGGCTCAGACTCTCTAACCACTTGAGCCATGTCTTGCATCTTTTATTGATAGGTTTGGGGCACTTTGTCATCACTTGCAGCTTGTTTGAGAGATTTTAGCAAAGTTTGAGGTCTGAGCCTGAACAGGCCATTCATTTGGAAAAGCTGCTGCAAACAGCTTGGGTGGGGCTGGAAACTGGATGGGGTAGGGGCTCAGAGAATCACCATGGCAGAGCAAACAGCATGCTTCATGCTGCTAGATTCAGATATGCTGCCAGTCAGCCCTGCAACAGGAGGAGTCCCAACACAGGAACAATGAGCCCTGCCAGCACCCCATCTTGGAGAAAGCTGCCTGCAAGTTCCTGCCTAGTTGCCAGACAATCCAATTCTTCCCCATATGTGTCTGGGGCCCTCAAGCTTCTCAGTGCTAGGAGTCCAAGTAAGTTTGTGTGCTGGCCCTTTAAATGGAACTCCTGGGTCTGAGGAGCCTCAATATCCATTGGCTTTTATAGCCCATAGTGTGGGGACTTCTCTTCCCAGCTCTGGAACCCTAGGCTGGGGGTCTTACATGGGGCTGGGACTCCTTGTTTCTCATGGGTGGCTTCCACAGAAACCATCCCCCTCCCCATTGAAAAAAATGGCACATGTGGGTATCGGACCAGCCCGTTCTGAACCTCTGCCCCTCCTACCAGTCTCAACATGTTTTCTTCTTTACTTCTCTAGTTTTAGGACTTCCATTTACCAGCTTTCAGGTGGTTCTGAATGATGGTTGTTCTGCACTTTAGTTGTAATTCTGATGTGGTTGTGGGAGGCGGTGAGTACAGGCATTTAGTTACACCACCATCTTGGTTTGGATTCAAGAGCACAAACTTGGGAATATAGCCACTCTGAGCCTCATTTTCCTCATTTGTAAACCTGGGATAATAGTAAAGCCTATCTCACAGGACAGTTGTGAGAATTAAATTAGTAAATATGTGTAAAGTGTAAGAACAGTGCCTGGTACACAGCCCACACTCAGTCAATGTTAGCTGTTATTAAGACACTTCACATTTACACAGATTAACTCACTGATCCATCTCAACATCCCATGTGGCAGTCACTTTCATTATCCCTCTTGACAGAGGCACAGAAAAGCTAAGTAACTTTCCCCAGGTCACACAGCTCACCTAGTGAGGAGAGGAGCAGGATTCAGACCCAGGCCCAATGGCTCCATAGCCCACATGCTTGGCCAACATTTTATTCTGCTTCTCTGTGTAGATGTGAAAATGTAAGCATGGATAGTACTTTGTAGCAATTATTTTTATTAAAGATGATGAATATTAAGGAAGTGATTGTCAGAGTTGAAAGGGCAGAGAGCAGAGAGGTCAGGCAGACTTTTGTTCAAGCCTCAGTGTGGCAGCTTTCTAGGTGTATGCCTTTACATAAATGGGTGGATGAGTAGGTAAATGAGTAAATTGATGGATGGGCAGATGGACAGAAGGATGAATAAATAGACAAGTAAGTGAGTGGAGAGAGGAATAGGAGAATAAATAGGTTAATAGATAAATAATGGATGAGTGGGTGAATAGATGAACGACTAGGGGTAGAACATTAGACAGACAGACAGAAACATGCTGGTCCTTCCTCTAGCATTAGAGGGAGAAAAACAAATCTTGGACTTCAAGGTTTAGAAGGTTTTTCTGCCTGCCCAGCCCTTATTGTTAATGGTCACAACAATCTACATAGATAAAAGGCTAATATGCTAAGTGTCCCTTCAACAGTCCAACTGGTCACTATGACATGCACTGACCACCAGGGGGCAGACGCTCAACACAGGAGCTGCCATGATGCACACTGGCCATTTATAAAGAAATGGCACCAATGAACTGGTGCCAACAAAGCAACAATCATTTTCCCCCAAGTGGGTCACAGGCCCCATCACCACCCCGAGTGACAGCCCACCAAATCACAGCCAACACTGCCGAAACCCCATGGCACAAAATGTGGTCCACAGCCCAGCCCAGAAATGATGGCTGTGAGCATCAGGTAATGATGTCACGTAGCAATGCCCGGCTTCCTCTCCCTAGTGACTGGCCTCCTTGGAGTTTCTTCAGTCCAGGAACACAACTTTCTTTATAGCCAGATGCAAACATTTCACACTTGAACCAAATGTCTGTGTGAAACTTGACCCTACTGAAAAGAAGTAAGAAATGGTGGACCTTGAAAATGACTTCAGGCCCTAACCGGTTTGACTCAGTGGATAGAGTGTTGACCTGTGGACTGAAAGGTCCCATGTTTTATTCTGGTCAAGGGCATATATCTTGGTTGCAGGCACAACCCCAGTAGGAAGTGTGCAGCTGATTGATGTTTCTCTCTCATCAATGTTTCTAACTCTATCTCCCTCTCCCTTCCTCTCTGTGAAAAATCTATAAAGTATATTTTAAAAAAAAAAGAAAATAACTTCAGGTTTTCTCACTGCACAGAATATAGTCAAACACTACTGTAGTGAAGTATTTTACATGTTGTTCTCCCTGTGTGATCTACCATCATAATCTGCTTCATGTTGATATTTACTGCTGTGTTGCTGACAATTACCTGAAAGAGAAGTTGGGGTGCTTCACTGAGCTGGAAGAAGTTTAGTTACATCAGAAAGTAGGTCTAATTAAGCAAGTTTATTCTATGTATATAAAAGGCTAAGTTGACTTGTGCATGTGTGATGCATATAAAGCTCTTGCTGGCACCAATCACACATATATATTTTGTTCTGTCATTGTCAATTATGAATTTGGTTGCCACTTCTATTATAGAAAAAGGGTGAACAGCGATATTAAAAGATATCTTCTAATTAATTTCCTTTCAATGTGTATGAATCCATGCACTGGGCTACTAGTAGTAACATATTCTTAAATCAGGATTTTTTTTAAAAAAATTGAGATGCAATTGACATAACATAAAATAACTATTTTAAAGTAAATAATTTGGTGATATTTAGTACATTCATAATGTTGTACAACTATCACCTCTATCTAATTCCAAAACATTTCATCACCCTAAAACAAAACCCTATTAAACAGTTTTTCTCCATCCTCCCTTCTCCCAGCCACTGGCAACAACTAACCTACTTTCCATACACCAAAAAATGTGCCTTTTCTGTACATTTCTTATAAATTGAATCATATAGCATTTGACCCTTTGTGTCTGGCTTCTTAAATCAGACTTACTACAACAAAAACGAATGTCTGAGGTTAGGGAGGAATCTGTAACGGGGGAATATAACAGCTCTGCCTGCCTGCTCCTGCTTGGAAGACAGAGGAGCTTGTGGAAGCAGCTGGGCTGAGGGACAGGCTGGCGAAGGACCCCTGACCCACAGGCTGTAAAGGGGACATGGAGACTAGCTGACCTCTCAGGGTTTGCCGAGCATCTGGCTGAGAGTCTGGCAGTAGTAAGAACTTAGAAAGCAGCTGTGAGAATTTATGAACTGAAATGACCTTCAGTGAGTGGCAGGAGGAGGAATAAACATTCCCCTCACCTCCTGTCACTGTGCCTCTCCCACCTCTGTTAATAATAAACACCAGTAAATGCTGACAAAGATAGAGTGCTTGCTGTGTCCCAGAGGCTTCAGCACTCCTTTCACTTACTCTTCCCTATAGCCCTGCCCAGGGGTTATCAGAAGACCCATTTTGCAGATGCTGACGTAGAGGCCAGAGAGGTGAAGAGACTTACCCAATGACACACTCACCCAGTGACCACACACATGTGGTCCAGCGCCACCCCCTTGCTCTTTCCCTTGCAGCATGCTGCCCTTTCCTCTCCTTGTTGGGAACTTGCTGCCTGCAAAGGATTCAAACTCTGAAGGACTGAGACCCCTGTATCCCACCCCCAGGAACTTTCTTCTTAAATACTTCCTGTTGTCCCTGGAGCCCCATACAGGCTTCCTCTTCCACCAGCCTGTCTCTGCTCCCCTTGACTGGCTCAGACAAAGGCCTCTCCATGGCACGAGGCTGCCACCTGGTATCTGTGAGGGATACAGTAGCCATGGAGGGAGATAGGGACAGGATTCCGAGAATCCCCTGTGCAGGGTGGGAGCATCGCCTCACCTCATAGCTCTGAGAGGTACTAGGCCCATTGTATTTGAGTTCCTCCTCTGTCACTGGATCTGTGTTAGGTGCTTTACCTGCATTGATCTCATTCAATTCTCACATTAGTGCTCAAAAACTACTTCCTATGCATGTAGTAGGGGTTCAAGAAATACATGTGACAAAAAAGATCAATACTGTATGATTCCACTTATGTAAGGTCCCTAGAGTAGTCACATAGAACCAGAGAGTAGGATGGTGGTTCCTAGGGCCTGGACAAAGAGGGGGTGGGAAATTAGTGTTTAATGGGTACAGAGTTTAAGGTGGGAATGATGAGGAGGTTCTGGAGATGGATGGTGGTGATGGCTGTCCAACAATGTGATGTACTTAATGTATTAGAACTACACACTTAAAAATGATAACTTTTATGTTATGTATTTTATCACAATAAAAGTAGGAATATATGTAAGTGAATCAACTAAGAAATACATAAATGAATAAATTCATAAGGGACTAAATAAATGCATAATCATGATGATATTAATAGTTATTCATACTTAGCATTGTCAGTCATTCTGCAAAGTGTGCTGGGACTCGAATCTTTTTAAAATGTTTTTTATTGAATTCAGGGAGAGGAAAGGAGAGGAAGAGAGAGAGATAGAAACATCAACAATGAGAGAGAAGCATTGATCGGCTGCCTCCTGCACTCCTCATACTGGGAATCGAGCCACCAACCCAGGGATGTGCCCTGGCCTGGAAATGAACTGTGACCTCCTGGTTCATGGGTTGACACTCAACCACTGAGCCACAGCAGCCAGGCAGAACTCAAATATTTTTATTAAGTCCTATGATGTGCCCAGCACTGCTGAAGTCTTTGGGGATAGAGCATGAGAAAAGTCCCTCCTGCAATGGAGCTTACATTTTGTAGGAAAGATAGTAAAGAAGAATGTTAAAAGTGTCAGATGGTGATAGCCTATATAATAAAAAGCTAATGTGCAAATAGACCTTACGGCAGAACAATTGAACTGAATGGAACAATCAGTTGCTATGACGTGCGCTGACCACCAGGGGGTGTGAGCGGAACATGGCGGACTTTGGCCACAGTGGGATGGTGGAGCAAGTAAGGGGGGTGCCAGACCAAGGTGGGGCACCAGTCGCTGTCACCAGGCAAGCCTCTGGTGGTTACTGAAAATTCCTTGCTCCCATGTGCCGCTGTCCCGCTCGGCGCTCCCACCTGCTGCCAGCGCTGGCCCCACTTGCACCCACAGCTGGTGCCTGGCACTGGGCTCAATCGCTCAGCGCCATCAGCAGGTGCAAGAAGTGGCAGCCGGCCCCGATTGCCCCTCAGGGCTTCTCCACATCCCCCTGCTCCTGAGGGGAGATTGGGGCCAGCAGTCGCCACTCACACCCACTGCCAGTGCTGGCTCCGCTTGTACCCGCTGCTGGCACTGGCCCCAATGGCTCCAAGCCTTCACTGTCAGCCTGTGGAAGTCGTGGCGGTGGGAGCAGGGCTGCTGACAGACAGGGGGACCAGGGCTGTAGCAGGAGGTGCTGGGCGAGAGATCTGCCCCTGTGCCCACTGCAGTCTCTCAGCCCACAGTTTTTTTCAAGGAGCACAAATTTGTCCACTGAGCTCCTAGTATGATATAAAGAAAAATTAAAGCGAAGTAAAGCATGGCTTGAAGGATATGGGGAAACCCTTTCAGACAGGCATAATCAGGAAAGGCCTCGGAGGCAGTGGTATTTGGGGGTTACTGGCTTGATCCTCACCACAGCCCTGAGGTAAGTTTTACAGATGAGGCATCTGGGGCTCAGGAGGATTGCTCAGGGTTGTACAGCTAGGAAGTGGTCCAGCCAGGCATTAAATCGAGTCTTGTAGATCCCAGCCCTGGAGCTCTTAAACAGGTTGTCAGTAAGTGGGGGGATGGTGGAGTCTCTCAGCTCACGCCTGTAGGTACAACTCTTTGAGGGCCTCAAGGCAAAGTCCCAGAGTATGAGCCTCCCATGTTTCCGCCCAGCCACCAGGCAGAGCCAAGAAATGCAGAATACTTCGTTTGTCCAGTAGGTGGCGCTGCTGCCCACTACAGCCGCCCTAGAGGGCAAGCCCAGAGCCCTAGCCCCTCACAGATCAATCTATGCCAGGTGTCAGAAGGATCTGGGCAGTGGGACTCACCTGAAATGCAAGTAGGCCACTGGACACTTCAGAAAAAGATGAAAAGCCTCCATATTATTGTTATCGCCTTGCCTAGAAGACAGACAGGCCAGCTTTAGAGCATCAGCCCTTTGAGTCATTTGCTACTGTGTGACCTCGGGCCAAATGCTGAGTCTCTGCTTTCTCCTCTGAAGATGGGGCTAGCAATTTCTTCCTCATAGGTTGTGCGGAAGGTTCGAGGAGCTCATGTATCACTTCACATGAATTTTCCACAACTTCCTATGTGCCACACTTGGAGATTCAGCTGGAATCAAAACCCACAAAAATCTCTGTCCTTGGAAAGACTCCATTCCAGTGGGGAGATAGAGAACAAGAGAAATAAGGAATCTATCCAGTCAGGCTAAGATGATAAGGAAAAAAATAATAAAGCAGAGAAGGCAGTTGGGAAGTCTGTTGTCAGGGGGTTAAACATTTAGGTCAAGTTAGCTGCCAAGGAGCACCTTGCTGAAAAAGTGCCGTTTGAGCAAAAGAGATGAGAGGGCATACCAGAAGGAAACAAGGAGGGGCATTCTCGACAGAAGGAATAGCAAGTGCACAGGCCCTGAGGGGGGAAGCGGAGTGGGGTGTGCTTGGCATGCTGAAGGAGTAGCACGAAGGCTGGTAGGACTGGAGTGAGTGGAATAAGCTGGGAAGGGAGTGGTAGGAGAGGAGGCCAGAGCAGGGCACTGGGTGATGTGGGCCTTTCACCCTGAATGAGGCGGGAAGCTAAGAAGATGCTCGACAGTGGTATGTCATGAATCTTACATAGTAACAGGGCCCTTCTAGCTCTTCCACAAGGAAGAATCCTGGCACATAGTAGATGCTTAATAACTCGTGGTTTTTTTATACCAGTCAGCATGGCCTAGGTTATGCTGGGTAACAAATAACTCCACATCTCAGTGGCTTAAAGCAGCCAAGAACTATTTCTGGCTCGCATTACATGTCCAGCAAAGAGTTGGTCCAGGTGAGTGGGAACCCTCCACTGAGAGATCCAGCTGGTTTATGAGGCCAATGTCACCTAATTATAATGCTGATGCTTTGACATAAGAGTTCATGATTCTTTGAGCCAGGGGAAGAAAGGGATGAAAAGTTGAGCAGCAGCTGTAGCAACTAGATGCTTCTGATGACAAGAAATGATTTAGGTCACTGCTTCTCCCAGAATTATTCATTGGCTCTTGCCCAACTTCAAGGGCATATTTGCTAATCAGAGTTCTCCAGAGAAACAGAACCAATAGGAGATATATAAACATCTATATCTACCTAAATTGATAACTACATCCATGTCTCTGTCTATAAAGAGATTTATTATAGGAATTGACTCATGCTATGATGGAGGCTGAGAAGTCCTTCTATCTGGCATCTGCAAACTGGAGACTCAGGAAACTGGGTAGTAGAGCTGTGGTCTGACTCCAAAGGCCTGGGAACGGGGAGGTGATGTAAGTCCAGTCCAAGTGCAGGAGAACAAGGTCTCAGCTCAAGCAGTCAGGCAGAGGGTATTCTCCCTGCCTCTGTCTTTTTGTTCTAGTCAAGCCCTTCACAGATTACATGATGCCTACCTGCACTGGGAAGGGCAATCCTCCTTATTCTGACTACAGATTCAAGTGCTAATCTCTTCCATAAACATCCTCACAGACTCACCCAGAAATAACGTCTAGTTAGACATTCAGACACCCGATGGTCCAGTGGATTTGATACATAGAATTAGCCATTGCAAGGGGCAGGGGGTGACCTTCCAGGGACTCAGAATAGGAAAATTGAATTAACAATAGGCACCATGCTGCTATTATTATGATTTCTACAATGAGCCTCTATTATTGGCTTAATTTTCAATTATTAAGTTATAAAAACTGCCCCTCCCATTTTTAAGGTTGGGTAAACTATCTCCACTCCCAGGTGAGAGGCTGTGCTGAAATCAGGTGGAGACCCATAAGAAGAGGCAAATCAAGGGCCCCTATTTTAGTAATATTTTCTCTATTCATCCAGCTTTTCACATCAGGAACCCAAGACTCATTATGAAACTCTTTCCAATGTCCCCTCCCATGTCCAGTCTTCATTTCCTATTTTTTTAACTTCCTAAAATACTTCTCAAGTATATCCTTAACTCTCAGCCCCAATCACAGACTACTGTTTGGCTCCAATTACCTCTATTGTGGACCACATAATAACCAGTCTCTCACTGGTCTCTCCCTACCCCATTCATTCTTGCTAAATGATCACTCTGATGGTGTCACTTTCTTGCTTTCTCTCTAGTGGCTCCAGACAATTCTATCTAATAAAAGAGTAATATGTAAATTAACTGTTACTCTGTCACAAAGATGGCCGTGCCCATAGCCACAAGATAGTGGTGCCCAGTCCTCTCAGCCCTGCTGCTGGAGTGTCCAGGTCTGTTGGTCAGGCAGGGGGTGGGGTGGGGGGGCCCGAGTGGCTCTCTGGGGTCAGATCCAGCCTCACCACTCTGCCACTGCTGGAGTAGCCATGCCTTTCGGCTTGGCCAAGGTCGCAGGGGCCGAGAGACGAGGATGGATTTGCTGCCAGATGGGGTGGATCCAGCCTTGCCACTCCACCACTGCTGGAGTTTCTGGGCCTGTCAGCCTGGCCAGGGACTGTGGGGGCCACTCCGCTGCTGCTGCAGTGTCTGGGCTGGCAGAGGAGGGCAGTTAGGGCCAATTGGGCCTACAGGGGAGGGCAGTTAGGGGCAACCAGGCTGGCAAGCAAGGGAAGTTAGGGATGACTGGGCTAGTAGGGGAGGACAGTTGAGGGTGACCAGACCTTCAGGGAAAGCAGTTGGGGACTACCCGGCTAGTAGGGAGGAGTGGTTAGGGACAATTGGGCTGACAGGGGAGCAGTTAGGTGTTGATCAGGCTGACAGCGGAGTGGTTAGGGGTGATCAGGCTGGCAGACAGAAGCAGTTAGAGGGAATCAGGCAGTTAGGCAGGAGAGCAGTTAGGAGCCAGCAGTCCTGGATTGTGAGAGGGATGTCCAACTACCCAATCCCCAAATGGACAGTCAGACATCCCTCGAGGGGTTCCAGATTGGAGAGAGGGTATAGGCTGGGCTGAGAGACATGCACCTTTCTTGGTCTTCAAGGCCATTTGGGATCCAGAGTTCTCTTACTTTCCAGCCTTCTCTCCCAATATTTCTAGCATCACAGGCCCACTGGTCATGTGGTTCTTCTCTCTGTTTTTTCATGCCTCTATGCTTTTGCACATGCTATTCCCTCTCCCTGCAATTCCCTTCCTAATTCTTCAGTGGAGAAACTCCAGCTCATAGTTCAAGATCTGGCTCAAATGTCACCTTCTGTGCAAGCCCCTGACACATCGCAGCTCTAGCACCAGCATGCTGTATTAACATTTGTTTTCACAGCCTTTTATCCCCACAGAAAATACATTTCACTTTGAAATCCAATGCCCACACCCACACCCATGCTAGATGCAAGAGTTTCCCAAATAGTGATTTCCCATGCTACCTGCTTTGCACACTAATATTTTCTGTCATAGTCTATTCTGTTTCATTTTCTAAAACATGCTGGGGAACCCATTAAATTCATTTTGCT
The DNA here is from genome assembly GCA_011751065.1 of Lasiurus cinereus. Taxonomy (NCBI): domain Eukaryota; kingdom Metazoa; phylum Chordata; class Mammalia; order Chiroptera; family Vespertilionidae; genus Lasiurus; species Lasiurus cinereus. The sequence goes on from JAAGEH010000125.1 coordinate 5,438,379, forward strand.
ACAGTCTGAAAAGCGCTGCCCTGGAACCTCCTGGCAGGCTGCAGGGATTGGGTCCTTAATGATCCTCTCTCCCAGAGCCTAAGACATTAATAAATGTGTGTTTAAATAAATAAGCAAATAAATGAGAACACAGTTATTTAAGTGAGTATATGAATGAATAATCAAAGGAGTGAGCAAACAAACTGATGAGTGAGTAAGTGAATGGATGGGTGGATGGGTAAATGAATGAATGCAGTGTCTGATTATGTTGTGGGACCAGCAGCATAAGCCAATGCATTGCCCTGGGGTCCTGCACTAAGGGTACAGGGTTCCTCCAGGTAGGGTTCCTGGGGAACATATTAAAAATACGGGTGCCAAATACCTACCTGAGACCTACTGAAACAGATTTTCTGGAGTGAGGCACAGAAGTCTGCATTTTTTAAAGCTGCCTATGAGGTTGACTAATTTTGAAGATACTGCTCCAAATTGAGCTGCCATTGAAGGGGACATGGCAAAAGGAGGAGAGCAGAAGCAACAAAGACAGACAGGCTTCCTGAATCCTTTACCTGACCCACGCAGCTGGGTAAGGGACTTCCAGGGAGCCTGCTCCTCTACTATGATTCTCTACTCTGGGCCCCGCAGTGAAGGGGCGACAGAGCCCCATCCTCCACTGCTCACATTTGAGCAGGAAGCAGTGGTTGTTGCCATGGTAGCACATTAAGAGATGCAGAGCCACCTCCAGTTTCAGCATCTGGAGAGGGTCAAGCCTTTGGAACATGGAGTGGGAAGGGAAATCACTCCCCCAGCATTGTAACTAACAAAGCCCTTTCACAAGCATTACCTCACAGGCAACTGGGAAGTGGTGTCCCCGTTCACAGACCAGAAAACGGACTGATTTGCCAAGCCAGTCAGTGGCAGAGCTGGTATCTGAATCCAGCCTTCCTGATGTCAAAGCCTGTGCTCATGTCCCTCTAATAGTTGCCTATCTTAGGGACTGGCATTGGGGTCTGGGGAAGGGGTGTGTATATGCATTGACTTGGCACTATCCTCAGCCTACTACACTTGACACTCTTCCAGGAAAGTTCACACTTGCACACACACAGAGCGGAGAAGCTTCTAGAATGTGCCCTGCATGCAAAAATGTAGCACATGTATGCCCACTCAAAGAAAGTATATGCACAGCAGCTTCACATGAACACACATATGTTACATGTAGATACACAGACACCAGCAGACACATAAGCAGGCACACGTGTATATACATAAAAACAGACATAGAATTGATTGCCCTAGTAGTCCTGAGTCATCATCTCTCCATATGTCCACTTTTTGACATGGGACTTTGTAGTTCCTCTGTAAGATGTGGTCTATTTTTCTACCCTCTGAATCTGGGCTTGGCTGTGGGACTTGCTCTGGCCAATGCAATGTTAGCAGACACAGCATAAACAGCCTTGAAGAAGCACTGTGTGGTTCTGCTTCTGTCTCCTTGACTTTGCTGTGAAAACATGCCTACAATATTAGAGGATGAGACACATGATGGAGAACCAGGTCACCCCATTTGTCCCAGCTGAAGCCATCCTAGATCAGATAACTCAGGGTGAACCATCACAAAGGGAGACTAGTTAAAACCAGGACTAGCTGAACCCAGTTCATTCATGAGCTAAATAAATATTTATGGTGATGTTCCACTGAAGTTTTGTGATTATCTATTATACAGTGTTACTATACCAGTAGATAACTGATATGCATTTACACCAAAGAGGAACTGACTGTGATGTGCATTGCCTGACATTTAAAGGTCCTGGGAGGAGATCCTGACAATGTGTTTACCTGATCATATGGTTTTGTAAAATTTGCAAATATAATATTCTTTTTTAAATAACATTTCCAGAGATAATTCACATACCATAAAACTCACTCAAAGTGTACTATTCAGTGATTTTTAGGATATCCACAGAATTGTATAACCATCACCGCTATCTTATCCCAGAGCCTTTTCATCCCCCCCTCCTCAAAAAAAACCAAATCTCATAATCACTAGCTGTCACTCCCCATTCTACTCCCTCCAGCCTCTGGCAACCACTAATCTACTTTTTTTCTCTATGGATTTGCCCAGTCTGGATATTTCCTATAAATGGAATCCTACAATATGTTGCCTTTTGTGTGTCTGGCTCCTTTCACTCAGAATAATCTTTTTAAGGTTTGTCCATGTTGTAGTTTGGATCAGTACGTCATTCTTTTTGTGACCAAATAATATCCCGTGGTAGGGATATGACACATTTCCTTTATCTGTTCATCAGTTGGTAGACATTCGGGGTCGAGCATTACATTCTAACTATAACTGGTTAAGACTGCTAGCTAACTTTCCCTTGTTCACATTGGCCCTCATGACAGGTAGCATATGGGGGAAGTTGAGTTGTGATACATTTAATTTGGGATCAGTGAGATAAATGCATGTGGGTCATTTTCTCTTCCATCAACAGTTTATTACTCACTATGTTGTCATAGCGATGGCTTTCAGGTATACTGCTATCGCTGGTTAACAACTCTCTCTATGTTATTACATGAAGAAGTGAGGCCTGTGGTTGTGCTGAAATATCACAGTGTGAGTTCCAGTGCCTCGTATGCTAGAAATATGTAGGTAGTAGAAGAGAAACAAAATTAGAAATGTACAGATCCAGAAATTGGTTTTGGATAAATTCTTCTAATCCTCAGATATATAGTACTCACTGGATTCAGTTCTCATGGACACCTAGTCAAACTTATTTTTTCCATTTGGGCAGATGCTTGATAATGCAGTGTATGCTCAATAATGCAACATATGCCATTTCAGTACAACAAATGCATATAGCTGTCATCTTTTGTGATAAGAAACATACAAAATAGAATTGATTAGCATTCCTGTGTCTGCAGGGTCCAAACCCAAAGCCATGCTCAGCAGCAAATATGTGCTTGAAATCACATGTTTGATGCATCCTAACTGTTAATAAAAACAAATTTCCATCAACCATGCCAGACAAAAGACTGGCTTAGCTTTCTTTTGTCTCTGTAGTAAATAGTATAAATCATGCATATATCAAAGAATATAGAGACAAATAAAAAGATAAGACATGCATTTCAAATGCTATCATGCAGTTAATAAATATATATCTGATTTTTCTAGATTTTGTGATATTTCTATTATTTGTCAGGTTTATTTTTTAAATTGTAATATTGTGATCTTTTAAAATTCTAAATACATAGTCACATGTGTGCCTAAATTTGTATTGATCATTTTGAAAATTTTGTTCTAAAGAGGGTTCCCTCAAAAAATATGATCCATCCCATATACACACCAGTGCAGAGGACTCTGTGTATGCATGCGCATGTGTGCACATCTGCATATCCACACGCCTGCATGTACCCAGAGCAGGTGCTCTCCCAGGTCAGGGGATAAGGGATCGCAGCTCTGTCCTTAGGAAGAAAGTGACCCCTAAGTCACAAATCTGATCCCACCCTTTAATAGCCCCAGGATTGCTCAGAGACACTTTCCAGCACAGGCTCATCTTGGACAAATAGCACAATTGACTCTGCTTACAGTGTGGCTCTGCCTGCTCTGGCAATCAGCTAATTGGCACAGCTCTACCAAGGCACACAGGCAGCTTCACACTTGATTCAGCCTCTCTCTCAGGGATTAACATGAACCTGGAAGAATCATTAAGATGGAGGCAGGGGAAGCCAAGGAAAACTTAAGGAGGGCAAGGCTGGCATCTTTGTGACACAAGCAGAAGCTTGTAGGCACTCCTCTGCTCCACCCCTCATCAGCCTCTGTGCCTTCCTCCATTCCTGTGCTTCATTCATGCACTCATTTTATATTTCCTGAGTGCTGAAACCAGTTTGGCTCAGTGGACAGAGCATCGGCCTGTGGACTAAAAGGTCCCAGGTTCAATTCCGGTCAAGGGCATGTACCTTGGTTGTGGACGCATCCCCAGTAAGGGGCGTGCAGAAGGCAGCTGATCGATGTATCTCTATTTCCTGAGTGCCAACATGTACAGCTTATGTTCTAGCAGGGGAGCACAGCCACTGACACATGGAAAACAGCCAAAAAAATGTTAATGTACAAATAAATGATCAGTTGAACAATAGAATGTTTGGAGATGAAGCTTGGTTCCACCAGCAACAAACACATACATTTTCCTGAAGATGAACATGCTAGGATACAGGCTTTGGGGTGAGCAATTACAACCTCTCAACAGAGGGAGGTCCAACTGGGAGGCAAGACTGCTTTTGCCAAAATGAAAGGCATTAACAAATGGATCACTTTTAAAAAGAGCAGAGGATCTGAATAGACAGTTTTTCCAAAGAAGGCATAGAGATGGCCAACAGGTACATGAAAAGATGCTCATCATCAATAATCATCAGGGAAATGCAAATTAAAACCATAATGAGATATCATCTCACACGTCTTAGAAGGTCAAAAAGATAAGAAATAAAAAGTGTTGGGGAGGAGGATGTGGAGAAAAGGGAACATTTGTGCATTGTTGGTGGGAATGTCAATTGGTGCGGCCACTAGGGAAAACAGCATGGAAGTGCCTCAAAAATTAAGAATAGAGTTAAATTCAGTAATTTTATTTCTAAGTATTTATCCTAAAGAAATGAAAACACTAACACAAAAAGATATCCGCACACCCATGTTCATAGCAGCATTGTTTGCAATAGCCAACTTTAAGTGTCCACCAATGGATGAATGGATAAAGAAAAGGTGATTTACACACACATACACACACACATGCATATGTTATATATGTATATATAATTTATATGTCTAATGGAATATCATTTAGCTGTAAAAAGGAAGAAAATATTGCCATTTGCAACAATATGAATGAACCTTGAGAGCATTATGCTAAGTGAAATAAGTCATACAGAGAAAGACAAATACTATATGATCTCACTTATATGTGGACTATAAAAACAAACAAACAACAATAGATACAGAGAATAGATTGCTGGTTGGATGATGGAAAATGGGAGCAATGGGTAAAGGGGGTGGAAAGGTATAACTTCCAGTTATAAAAGAACTAAGTCCTGGGGATAAAATTACAGCATGATGATTATAGTTCATAATACTATGTTGTGTATTTGAAATTTGCTAAGAAAGTATATCCTAAAAGTTCTTATGTGGCTCTGCAATATTCTTACATTCGCCTCGAATTCAATGAATATAATAACATGTTGCATGAACTGTTTGGGGCCTGCTTTCTTATAATAGTTGTTTAATAAATGCATTGTGGGGGCAGAGTCCTGCCCAGAACTTGCTTTCATTATAACCTGGTAGCAAGGCTATGGGGAAGCAGCAAATATTCACTGGATCCTAATTGTTGGCGACTGCCTTCATTCACTGAAAAGAGCAAGAAAAAATAATTTGCAACTATTATGGTGACAATTGCTAACTACACTTCTGGCAGTGATCATTTCACAATTTAGTATATAGAAATATTGAATCAGTATATTGTACACCTAAAAGTAATATAATGTTATATGTCAATTATGTCTAAAAAAAAAAAAAGAAGAGAAAAGAAAAGAAAAAGAAGGGGGAGAAGGCATTGGAAAATGACCAACCTTGCCCACAGGGAGCCTGGAACAGCCTTGCCTAAAACACTGCCCCCAGGGCAGAAGCCCATGTCAAGGGCCTGGGGCAATGGTTTCATAATCTGGAATTCAGTCCCGGAGTGGCCTGCTGGCACTCTCTCCAGGAAGGCTGCCTGGTTCCAAAAGCCGCTAAGACAAGGGCTTCATTTATTCTTAATGTTGATCAACACTGGAGGCTTTGCTGATTAGCATAACAACTGTTAAGAATAAGTGGGTTTTCAGAGGTGAAATCAGTGGCTTGTTAGCCAGCTTAATGATGCTAGAAACAGGCACTTGTTGAACTTGATGGGATTCAGAATATACAGCTTGTCTAAGACATTTTAGAGACACTCCCTCCCCTGGCGTGAACAAGATGAAAGAATCCAGTGAGGGCCCACACAGTACTCCAGGCTGGTCCTGTGGATCTGCATCCAGCATCTGTGTGGGTAATTCTAGTTGCCTGACATGGACTCTAACAGTCACAGGATGTGGCTCTGCAATATTCTTACATTCGCCTCGAATTCAATGAATATAATAACATGTTGCATGAACTGTTTGGGGCCTGCTTTCTTATAATAGTTGTTTAATAAATGCATTGTGGGGGCAGAGTCCTGCCCAGAACTTGCTTTCATTATAACCTGGTAGCAAGGCTATGGGGAAGCAGCAAATATTCACTGGATCCTAATTGTTGGCGACTGCCTTCATTCACTGAAAAGAGCCTCGATTGCACACTTCAGATTGGCTTAGGTCTTTTTGCAGTAATATCCCAAGGAGTCAGTGAGCCTGAACCCTGGTGTTCTAACTCCCAAGCCATTGCTCTCTGCCCCTGTCAAGGAGAGGTCAAGATGCAAGCTCTGCCACCTCCCTGAAGGCATTTTCCCTTCCTTTCGCCTGGCAATGGGGTGGCTGGGGAGAGCAGGGCAAGAGTGGGAAATGCCTCAGGCTTCCTGAACCCATTAGAGACAGCTGTGTTTGAGAGTCACCTTCTTTGGGTTCTGCCACCACCAAAGGAATACCCATCTATGACCCAAACTCCAGCCTCAGGCCACCCTCTGTCTTCTGTTGCTTGTCGGGAATTTTCTGCTTTCCAAAGCTTTTGAGAGTTTGGAAGGCAGGAAGTCCAGAGAGGAAGAGAAGGGAACATATCTTCTCACCAATGCACCCCAACGGAGTCAATAGCGGAAGCGATTAGTGGAGGAAGTGCTCTGGCTGGATGTTCTGGGAAATACAGCTTTGGGTGGATGTCCCGAAAGACTCTGGTCTTTGGGAAGATGCACTGTTTCAGAATATAACTTCCTCCAGAACTCAGAGGGTCCAGCAGAAATGCTGGGTACCTGGGACCGTGACAGATGAGCCATCCTTCTGACAGGCTGGTGAATGTGGAGCTGCCCCTCCAGCTGCATGGAAAATCCTTCCTCCTCCCTTTGGCAGAGACACTGCCAGGAGGCTCTCTGTCCCCTCCTCAGGTGGTCTCAGAAGCCAGCCGACCTGCCCCAGTGATGACCTAGATAACACATCTTCACATTGGCCTTCCTCCTGCCACATCTCATCTCCCTTCTCCCAACTTGCTGCTCCCAGGGTCCCCTCCCAAACAAACCCCTCCCACTCAAATCTGTGCCTGAGAATCTGCTCTTGGGGGACTGGGGCTGAGACCCTCCTCATGAAGGCCTTCCCTGTCTGGGTCACCCCTATATACTCTGGCTACTCGCTGCATTTTTCATTTGTAGTATTTATCACCCTTGTGATTAAGAAACTCTTGTGTAGGTACCTATTCATGTTTCTCTCCCAGCTAGACTACAGGCTTCACAGGCCAACTAGACTACAAGCTTCACAGGCCAACATAGGTCTATCCTGTCCACTACTTTATGCCCAAGCATGCAGTAGGTGCTCAATAAATATTTGTTAAAAAGAATTATGATGGACAGGAAGTAGATGGAGAGGGCACAATTGCCATCACGTTCCAGTTCTGCCACATTGATGAAGCCATCCAGAATTTCCCTGCTGGGTTTCCTCCCCTACTTGGGAACAAGGCCGCACAGGGCTGTCCTGGGGCTGAAGGAGACCTTGAACTCTTTGAATATTGTAATGAGCTGAGTAGGAGGACATGATAGCTGTGATGTCCAAAGAAGTTGCAGGACCTCCTCATACCTGCCTGTGAGAGTTTGGAGGGACATAAGTTAACAGTTATTGAGCATCTACTATATACCTGGTTGTCATTGTCAGATGTGCATGCATTAACCTGTGTCAGAGAGCCAGGAAGGGGAAGGGCTGGCTCTGCTCATGTTGGAGAGTTCACTATTTGGATAGTAAACCATATGCCAGGTCCATCTTTATCTTGAACAACAATAGTAGATGATACCACTAAGTACGTACAAGTAAGATGCCCTTGTAACCTTTCCAACCTTTTTAGGTAAGGACCTTTGTTATCCTATTTCACAGATGGGGAAACCTACAATCAGAATGAAGTCACTTGCCCAAGGGAATGCAATTAAAAATGAACAAGACATTTAAGTCCGGGTCTGGCTGACATCAAAACCCCGATGCCTTGCCATTCCCTGGAGTAGCCTCCTTAGCCTTGTTTTGATGGGCAAAGGAAGGCGAAGGAGCCAGGAATCCTGATTGTTTCCTGGAATGTAAGGCTGTGCCTTCACCTTGTGTCCACTTGCAGAATGCAGGCGTGGATGCCCAGAACAATAAACAAGCACCAACATTCCATTAACTATTAATGGCAGGGAATCATCTTAATGTCCTTGAGCCAAACTTGTTTACTACCATGGCAACTCAGACACAAAGACAAGTCAGGAAACCCTAGTCTGCAGGAGGCTGATCCTGGGCCAAAGGATGGGCTAAGCGTTGGGCCCCAGGGTATCATCTTATCCTCAGGGGAATCGAGCAAGTTTGGCATAATCATCCCTATTTCCAGATGAGGAAAGCGGTTCGGAGAGGGGGGGTTGACTTGTCCAGGGCCACACAGCTGGTCTCAGGATTCAACACTCAGTCTAAATCCAAAGTCTTCATTCTTTCCAATTATCACATTGTCCCCTTCTAGAAAGAGAAAAATTTTTAAAATAAAAGAGGCAGTGTAGTAGTATAGAATTCAATTATCTATACTAATAAAATTTTAATATGATAATTAGATTGGGAGACCTTCCAGGAGATCTTCCAGACATTCTTCAGGACAAAGCCATGGTGATGGGGCTGATGGGAGGGCAGTTGTGGGTGATCAGGATGGCAGGGAGGCCATTGGGGGTGATCAGGCCATCATTGGGGGTTAAGTTGGAGGTGAGCAGGACAGCAGGGAGGGACAGTTTGGAGTGAGCAGGCCAGCAGGGGGTCAGTTGGGGGTGAGCAGGCTAGCAGGCAGAGTGGTTAAGGGCAATCAGGCAGGCAGGCAGGTGAGCGGTTAGGAGCCAGCAGTCCTGGATTGAGAAAGAGATGTCCAACTGCCAGTTTAGGCCCGATCTCTGTAAAATGGCAGTAGGACATCCTTCAGAGGGTTCCAGATTGGAGAAGGTACAGGCCAGGCTGAGAGACACCCTCCCACTCCCCACTAGCACTTCCCGTGCACAAATTTCGTGCACCGGGCCACTAGTACTGCTATAACTGATTAAAGCTCAATTCTATCTCTGTGATTGGTAGACAGGGAGATTGAGGAATAGTAATGAATCCTTAACCATTGTCATCTCAGTCAGACAATGTCTGTGTCCCACTATTCAAGGGCCTTTGGTCGGTTTCAAATCGTTTTATTTTATTTTTTTTTTCACATCTGTTACCTTGTTGGTACTTCTCAACCACTCTGTGAGGTGTCTTGTAGTCATATCCCCATTTTACAAGTTTCCCACAGTTACACAGCTAGGAGGTGGATTCATACTCAGCCTGAATCCCCAATCCTTTCAGCCATTGCACTGAACTTGGCTCTAAGTTGAGATCTTTGCAATCATTACTTCACTTAATCTCACGTTAATCTTACAATAAAGTGGAAGAAGCTTGGAGAAAGGAAGATATTTGTTCAAGCCACAGAGTAAGCAGCACCTGAACCCAGGAAAGTCCCGGAGTCATACCTCTTGCTTCCCATGAAGAATAAAAGCCATGTTCTTCCATCATCATGAAGCTGGGCTGTCTCCTTGTCCAGGAGCTGGACAGATGTGAAATGTGGAGATGCCATGGAAGCTTCCAACTTGCCCTGGATCTAGAAAGGAGGTGGAGGTAGGGGTCAGTAACTGAGCAGCTCAATTAGTTGGTGTGACACTTTTTATCCATCAACTAGAGAAAGGGCAAAGAAATTTAACTTGACCAATCATCTTTTCTCCCACTGTCACCTCATTGGATCCTCATGACCTTCCCAATAGAAATGACTCTCTCACTTTGCAGATGAAGAGAGTGAGGCTCAGAGAAGGAAAATGACTCTCACCCAAGACCTCACAGCTAGTTGAGCAGGGATTTCAACCCAGGGTGTGCAGCAATCCTGCCTCCTCCCTCCATTCCAGATATCCCAAATCTTGAGGCCCCACTCAAGAGGGGTCTGAAAAGTTAAAGAAAACATCAGAGTTACCTACTTGGAAGCTCTCTCCTTCCTGTTTCTTGCTGCTTAGCCCTCCCTGGGCTCAGTGACAAGCTGAGGCTCCACACCAACAGTATCTCTGCCCGGCCCTCCAGACCACACAAACCCTGCCCTATCTTGGCCTCCTTTACTAAGATAGGACCCCAGGGAGAGCAAAGCAGGTAAACAAGGCCAGGTGCCAGAGGTTTGACAGGCTTAGAGCTCTTGCCAAGGAAAATGTCCAACTTCTTAGAGGAGAAGATGGTCTCCCACACACTCTAGACCAAATTCTCACTTCCCTGCCACTTACATGCCTAAATGAATATATCCTTTTAGGAAATAAAGGATTAACTTTTCCACATTTGTTTAAGAGGTACGATGATATATGGAGAGAAATGGGAAAAAAAAAAAGCTTCAACTGGCCAGAGAAGTAGAAGACTTGGTTTAAATCTCAGTTCTGCCCTGGCAAAGCTGTGGGGCCTTGAGCTAGTTACTTTCCTTCTCTGTGCCTCATGTACAAAATAAAAAAGTTGAGACAGATTATCTCAAAGGTTCCCTCCATTCAGCCTGACATTTTATTCATTGAAATTCAACATGACCTTAAAATCAGGTGGCCTTTGTCCATCAACCAGAGACTGGATAAATAGAGGGATAGTCATGTAATGGAACACTATTCAGCACTAAAAAAGAAAGGCTATAGGTGAGTACATCAACATGGATGTATCTCAGAAACATTATATTTAGTGAAAGAAACTAGACATGACTATGGGCTGTATGAGTACATTACACACATTTTAAAACAGACAAAACTGTGTGTGTGTGTGCTGCTTCTGGAACTTTCCACAATAAAAACCACTAGAAGTGTCCAAACGCCAAGTTTTCACAAAACAATTGATAAAAGTAAACCCTTGGGTGTGGTCATGCTCTAAAGGAAGAAAACTGACCTGATCCTCCTTGATAAGAACTGTTCTTAGTGTGACCAAGCTTTGGAAAAGGCTACTTTGTCCAAGAGTTGAGAGAAAAGAAAACTTCGGGTTCGAGGAAGTCTGCCGAAGGCTCAGGAGAGCCAGATCAGCAGTACAAGGTGTGGAACCGGGGGACTGTGGCTGGGGAGCTGTTTCTCAGCTGCGGCGAAATCACCACCAAGCCCTGCCCTCCTTGACAAAGCCAAAGCCTTCCGGAAGCCAACATGTCTGGTGTCAGGCCCTACCCAGCTTCAGGCCTTTTAGCACTCTGGGGGCCACCTGCTCATCATCCCCAGACTAAGTCCCTTCCTGGGTTCACTATCAGTTCTCACCTGAGAAACCACAGCAGCTGCCCCAGCAATCTGAGTAACCACTTTGACCCCATTGGCCATACTGAAAGGGTTAGCTAGCATTTATCAATTCCTCCTCTTTCCCCCAAATCCCTTTATGATTCTAAGTGTGGTTTCTGATACCTCCAAGAGCTTTTGTGTTTCAGAGCCTCAAACAGAACTTTCCAGGCCTGTGGAAGAATCCTTCTAGCCCAGACTTCAAGTAAGGAGGGGTGTTCATGGAGGGAGCCTGAGGTGGAGGCAGAGATCTGACTGGGGAAGAAGGAGCTGGAAAGAAAAAGGAGGCTTTCTTGGAGTGGTTGTCTTTACAAGGAGGGAAGAGAGGCAGAGTCCCTGTAGTTGCAGGATGCATGAGGAGATGGGAGAGACAGCCCTGAGACCTTGAATGAAGCCATGAGGGTTTCCGATGCTGGGAGTAAGTCTGGCTGGTGGAAAGGAGACACTTTTGGAGTCAACACGTTGATGGAGCACAGAGAAGCAGGCCAAACAGCTGCCTTAGGGAGCAGAAAGAGAGCAGGAGAAATGGTCATCATAGCTTCTATGTGAAGTTATGGTGACTGGAATGGTGAACAGACCCCATCCATTTTCCCCCATCCTTGATCCTTGTTTGAACCTAAGAAGGACTAGCCCACAAAAACATGCCTGACACTGAAATACTTTACAATTCAGTGTGTGTGTATGTGTGTGTGTGTGTGTGGATGGAGGGATTTTGCTAAGTGATTGAGGCAAATAAGATAATGTGACCTTTTGTATGCTCATATGTTGTGGAGCAAAATTGTTGCCTACCTGTAGTGATCAATTTTATGATAACTGGCTGGACTGCAGTTCCCAGATATTTGGTCAAACACTATTCTGGATATATTCATGACAATGTTTTGGGGCTTTTTTTTTTCTTTTTTTTGGATAAGGTCAACATTAAATTGGTGGACTTTGAATAAAGCAGATTGCTCTCTATAAAGGGATGGGCCTCATCCAATCAGTTGAAGATTTTTGATAAAATAAAGACTGACTTCCCTTAAGTAAGAAGGAATTCTGCCAGCAGACAGCCTTTGGACTCAAACTTTGACTCTTCTCTGGGCCTACTGTGCAGATTTTTAATTTCTCAAGCCTCCACAATCATTATGTGAGCCAATTCCTTACAATCTTTCTCTCTCTCCTTTTTCTCTGGAAAACCCTGATTAATATACCACCATACACCTTTTAGCTTCCCCCAGGCCACATTGCTAATATTCTGGTTCATTCTGCTCATTCTTTCAGGTCTCTGCTTAGATGGCACTTCCAACAGGAAGCCTTCCCTGACCACTACAGTCCCACCCCAAAACTGAATTAGGTGCCTCCTTTGTTTTCCATTAGCAACCCATAGGACCTGCATTCTGCATTGTAGTTCTCATCAAGTTGAGCTTTAATTTTCCTATTACAGAGCTTTTCAAACTGAGTATTAATTACCTGTGTCTTCAAGTAGTAGATTATAAGCAGAAACTACATATGTTTTACTAACAGGGCCTGGTACAGAGTTGCTGAATTATGAAGGAATGGAATGGAATGGAATGGAATAAAGTGGAGTGGAGTGGAGTGGAGTGGAGTGGAATAGAATAGGTGGATTCCTATATGATTTTCTGTGATTGTATTAACAAATAACTATAATCTCATTGGCTAAAAACAACACATTAATTACTTTGCATTTCTGGAGTTTAAGATTCTAACACCATCTCCTTGAGCTAAAATCAAGATGTTGACACGGCTCTGTTCCTTTCAGAAGGGTCTAGGAGAATCCATTTTCTTTCATTATTTATTTCATAGAGAGAGGAGGTGGGAGAGAGAGAGAGAGAGAGAGAGAGAGAGAGAGAGAGAGAGAACATCAATTTGTTGCCTCCTGTATGCACCCTGACTGGGGATTGAACCCACACCCTCTATGTGCCCTCAATGGGAATCAAACGCACAATATTTTGATGTATGGGACGATACTCCAATCAACGGAGTTGCCCGGCTAGGGCAGAATTCATGTTCTTACATTTTCTAGCTTCTGGAGACTGCCCACATTCTGGTTCAAGGCCCCCTTCCTCAATCTTCAAAGTCAGCAATGTGGCAACTCTTTGACCCAATTCTCAGGTTCTTTTAAGAACTCATGATTAGGTTGGATCCATCCAGGTAATCAGGTAATCTAGGAGAATCTCCATTTCAAAATTCTTAATTTACCCTGACTGGGTGGAACAGTTGGCTTTAGTGTTGTCCTATACACCAGGGTTGTGGGTTTGATTTTCAGTCAGGGCACATGCTTAGGTTTTGAATTTGATCCCTGGTTGGGGCCTGAAAAGGAGGCAGTCAATGTGTCTCTCTCACATCCATGTTTCTCTCTCTCTCTCTCTCTCTCGCTCTCGCTCTCGCTCTCGCTCTCGCTCTCGCTCTCGCTCTCTTTATGGGGGCATATCTGCAGGTAAGGATTAATTTTTTAGAAAAACACATGAATGATTACTCATTCTGAATGCTTTCTGCTAAGATCCACTAAGACCATGCTAATCTGTTCTCACTACTTCTAGTCAACATTATATTGTTGCAATGTAATAAAGCAAATAAAATAAATATAATTACTCAATTGGAAAAAAAAGTTTAAATAAATCAAATAGTCACACCTGTAAAAGTTCTTCACAGCTTCCAGAGATTAGAATGTGGACATTTAGAGAGGACATTGTTCTTGCTACCACAATGCCACACTGTTACTTTAACAAAAACTATCCAGACTTCCCCTCTAGGGTCTCCACCTCTACAGATATGATATGACACAGTTTAATGCCCCCATCTGACAGATGAGAAAACTGAGGCTCTAGTAGAGAGGGGCATTTATTGAGTGCCTACTATGTTAAGATCCTTTCATGTCTTATCTCACTTGATCCTGCAAACAACCAGAGATATGTGTCTTATTGTTGTACATATAACTGAAGGGGTCTTCAACTGCCAGGGATAGAAAATCCAAAACAAACTGGCTTTAGCATAAAACAGTGGTTAAAAACCTTGAGGAAGATCTTCAAGCCCAACTGGGTCCAGACATTCAAAGGATGTTTTTAGGGACCTTTCTCTCTCTACCTTGTGTCTTTGTGTTGGCTTCTCAATCAAGGTCTCCAATTATGGAGGCAGAATGGCATGAACAGTTCTGAGTAGAAACCCTAATTTCTTTGAAACCCCATGGAAAGAGAGTTTCTGTTTCTCAACACTTCAGCAGAAGTCTTGGAATCAAGTCTCATTGAGCCTTAAGGGGTCCTGCATCCTATCTGACAATCAGGTACGGCATGATGATGAAATATACTGGTAGGCCAGAGCAAAATGCTCACCCAACTTGAAGGCAAATCTTTCTCAAACACAGGGCCTGGGTGTGCAGGGGCCATTTCCCAGGAAAAGTTGGTGCTATTACCAGAAGTGACCATGCAAAGGAGGGAAAACTCTACTATTTGGGAAAAAAATACTCATTATCATGCCCATTTTCCAAGAGTAGAAATGCCCTAGGTCACATAGTGTGTAAGGTGGCCATGCCAGGACATGAACCCATATTACCTCCCCCTGCATGTGGCAGTCCCACACTCGAGTCTCTCTCTCTCTCTCTCTCTCTCTCTCTCTCTCTCTCTCTCTCTCTCTCTCTCTCTCTCTCTCTTTCTGCCTCTCCCTATCCCTCACCCTTTTCCTCTCCCTCTTTCTGAGCCATCAGACTCTATCTTCTGTTGCAAGTTAGCTCCTTGGACTTGTAAGTCAGGCTGGCATCCTGCCTTAAGATTTATGACCAACAAGTACTTCTGCGCCTGCAGGGGACTTTTTTTTTTAATAAATGGAGGAAACAGGTGCTCAGGCACTGACCACTAGCCCCTTTGAAGTCCTCATCTGTGACAGCAGATTCCACTGGGACTCCTCACCATCTTACAGAATTCCAAATAACAGACAGCTTACTGGCAGAGGCTCCACTTCTGCCAAACTATCTTTCCAAGGAAAGAGTAGTTGACCGGATGAAGGGACAAAGAGGGTACTCGTAACAGAGATGAGTCTTCCACAGATGTAAGAAAAGCAGAGAGAAAATAACTGAGCCTTTGTGGGGCAGTTCCTGGAACTGGGTAGGAAACTGACGGGACAATGGTCCCTTCCCAGAGGGTCGAGTTCCTAGGGTAACTGAGTAGAATGAGCTGGGCCCTGCAGAGGGTGTGGTGCTCCTCCAGGGATTACAGGACCAGAAATACAACAAACATCATTCCAGAAGAGAAAACAGGCAAAGAGCAAACATTGATCAAGTGCCTGCTATGTATTGATCACATGACAGGAGAAGGCTCTTAGTCCTTCCAATCATCATTCTGAGCAGGCACATTAATGTATCCTTTTTTTTTAATGGAGGGGAAGCTGAGGCTCAGAGAAATAAGGCAACTTGTTTAAGAGCACACAACCAACCAATGGCAAAGATGGATTCAAACCCAGGTCTGTCTGACTCCAAAGTCAGTGTTCTTTTTTCTTATGTTGTACAGCAGGTTAATAGAGGGAATGTGGACATCCCAGTACATTTCCAGTTCACTGTTTCTGGGAAACCCCATTGAAAGCAGAGTCCTGGGTTAAATGAACCCGTTGATGCCCAATGCTCAATTCTCAAGTTGTCAGAAGCACATCATAGAGAAACATCAGAGGGGAGAAACCAAGATGGTGGCATAGATGAACACCTAAACTGCTGCCTCGCACAACAATTTGAAAACTACAACTAAAAGACAGAACAGACATCATCCAGAACCACAGGAAAGCTGGCTGAGCGGAAATTCTACAACTCAAAGGAAAGAGAGTGGCTCACAGAGACTCAGAAGAGCTACAAAAAGCTGAGGTATGGAGACACAGGCGTGGAGAGAGTGGGAGTGCCTGGCTGGCTTCCTCTGGCAGGAGGGAGCCGGAGACTCCTGACTGCACTGACCCCCTTATTCTACTGCACTGAACCCCAGTTCCAGGCGAGACTCATACAGGGAGAGTCTGGACTGTTCTGCAAAGGGAGGAGTGCACAAAAATTCAGGGGAGCCACGAAAGGGCAGAGGTAATGGGGCACGCACACCACTGTGCACAGAGAGGACGGACTGCTGATTGTGCCACTGGCTTTCTCTAGTGGGCAGGAAACAGAGACTCCCAACTGTGCTGAACTCCACTTCTAACTGCACTGAACCCCAGTTTCAGGTGAGACCCTGGGGACCCAGACTCATACGGGTCCTAAAGTGCAAGGGAACTGGAAAGGCAGAGATCTAGAAGCATGCGCACAGAGAGGGCTGCAGTGATTACTGAGAGACACTTGAGACCTAAGGACTGCATAGGGCTGAGCTGACTGGAAACCAAAGCTGTTCTGCTCATCCCTGAGACTCCACCCCACCCAAGCTCAACAAGAGGCTTTTGCAGTTTTGCAAGTCTTGTATCATAAGACTGACTCCAGCACAGTTCTCCCGACATAGCGAAAATGCAGAGACACAGGAACAGATCACAAATGAAAGAAATGGAAGAAAACAAATGACTGAATATAGAGTTCAAAACCATGGTTATAAGGTTTTTCAAGAGTTTCCTAGAAAAGATGGATAAATTTAGCAAGACCCAAGAGGAGATGAAAAAGGACCAACTAGAAATTAAACATACACTGACTGAAATAAAAAATATTATACAGAGACCTAACAGCAGACTAGAGGAACACAAGAATCAAGTCAAAGATTTGAAATACAAAGAAGCAGAAAACACTCAACTGGAAAAGCAAAAAGAAAAAAGAATCCAAAAATGTGAAGATAGTGTAAGGAGCCTCTGGGACAACCTCAAGCGTACCAACATCAGAATTATGGGGATGCCAGAAGAAGAGAGAGAGCAAGATACTGAAAACCTATTTGAAGAAATAATGACTGAAAAAATTTCCCCCACTTGGTGAAAGAAATAGATTTACAAGTCCAGGAAGTGCACAGAACCCCAAACAAAAGGAATCCAAAGAGGACCACATCAAGACACATCATAATTAAAATACCAAGAGCAAAAGACAAAGAGAGAATATTAAAAGCAGCAAAATAAAAAATGTTAATTACCTACAAGGGAGCACCCATTGTCAGCTGATTCTCAGCTGATTTCGCAACAGAAATTATGCAGGCCAGATGGGAGTGACAAGAAATATTCAAAGTTATGAATAGCAAGAACCTACAACCAAGATTACGTAGCAAAACTATCATTCAGAATTGAAGGTAAGATAAAGAGTTTCACAGATAAGAAAAAGCTAAAGAAGTTCATCAACACCAAACCAATATTATATGGGATGCTGAAAGGTATTCTTTAAGAAGAGGAAGAAGAAGTAAAAGGTAAAGATAAATATTATGAACAACAAAAATACGTATCTATCAACAAGTGAATCTAAAAATCAAGTGAATAAAAAAATCTGATAAACAGAATAAACTGGTGAATATAATAGAATGAGGGGCATAGAAAGGGAGTGGACTGACAATTCTCAGGGGGGAAAGGGTGAGGGGGGTTCAGGGAGAGACTGAAGAAAAATCATACACCTATGGATGAGGTCAATGCGAGGGGAGGTGAGGGCAGAGAGAGGGGTAGGAGCTGGGTGGAGGGGAGCTATGGGGGGGAAAAAAGAGGAACAAATGTAATAATCTGAACAATAAATATTTATTAAATAATAAATAAAAGAGAGAGAAACGTCAGGGGAAGGATCGGGAACAGGTGACTGGAAGCTCACCTGTCTCAGGTAGTTATGCAAGAACATCTTCCAGGACATGGAAGGAAAGTAGAATGATGTAGCAAGCTGGTAAGACCAGAGGGTAGGTAGACACTGTCCCAAGTCCATAAAGGGTCCCATCACCACCCCAGCCACTTTCCTCAGTAAGCCAAAAGCTTCCTACAATGCAGGGAGCCTGAGGCTCCAGCTCCCTGCCAGCCACTGGCTGTTAAGTATTTTTGATGTGGCTTTTGTTTCGATGTAGAGACTTTGGACTCTGATTCTGCCTTGGTGCCTAAAAACGTTGAATCTTCAAGGAGGAGGGCACATGCATTTATGATTCTTAGGTACCCTTTCTCATGCAGGTAAGAAATAGTTATTATTTTTTCACTGCCTGTTGTGTGAACTAAAAAAAAAAAAGCCCTGGGCACTCTATTGGTGACTGTTGGGGTTCCAACCAGGTCTCCATAACCAGGCCAGTGTTCCCATCCTCCAGCTGTGTGTTAGCTACTGAGATTTGTCAGCCACCGCTTTCCCCAGAGCAAGACCCTCTGAAGCCTCACCAGTTGGTTACATCCTTAACAGAGCAGCCTGCAGTCAATATTGACATGGGGGTGCAAAAGGCTGCCCCCAACTCATCTGGGGCACATGACAACTTTGTGGTGTGATCACTCCCACAGATCACAGTGGATCAGGCCAAGACTGGACCTTACCTGCAGCCACTTTCCCCTCGGCTCCTCCCCACTCCCCATCTGATCCCCTCACTCCTTATAGGTTCTTCCTCAGCGCACTCCCTCAATAAGTCACAAGCCCCTAAAACCCTAAGACACCCCACCCCATTTTACAGAACAGGAAACTGACGCTTAAATGGGATGCTCCCAGCTTGGTCTGTCCCCAAAGTTCAAATCCTTGCTATTTCTCCATTCTGCCTGGACAGAAGTCAGATCAGGAGTGGAAATTCCACGTCCCCATGGAGATCGGACATTGGTAGCATTTCCTCTGCAGCTGCAGCCCTGGCCTCCTTGTGCAGGAGGGAAGCTGCTCTCTCTTCCTCCCACACACTGAGTCACCTTCCATGCAGAGCAGTGAAAATCTTTTAGTGGCGCTGAGCAGGCAGCGGACACTTCAGATTTCTCAGAAGCCTCATTACCACTCTACTCGGGAAAGCAGAAGTGTAGAGGGAGGCTCTTTCCTACTCCTGGTCCCCTACTTCCCCCTACCCCCCACCCCAGGCCTGGAGATGAGGAGGTCCAGGGACTGCTGTGCCTCCAGTGGAGCCTTCCCTAGGAGACAGACTCTCCAAGGTGTTTTAAAGTGAAGCAGGTGGCAAAGCCCAGATGCCAGGAGCTAAGCTGACTGGGCCACCAAAGCTGCACAGCAGGGTAACGGAGACAATGTTCCGAAACACAAGTCAAAGGCTGAGCCAACACCCCCTGCTCAAACATCTCCTGTATCCCCAGAGTACCCAAACATCAAAAGCAAGCTCTGTAACTCTGAATTCCTGCCTCTTCCGATTTGGCTGAACACCTTCCCTCCCATCACCTGTTCTGCCTCTCACCTTTTTAGTTTCTTAATTAAAGTAAAATTGATAGACACTGAAACACACAGATCTTGTGCATTTCAATTGGACTTTGACTCATCTATACACCTGTATAATCAGCACAGTTCTCAGCATATAGAGCATTTCCATTACCCCAGGTTTTCTTGTGCTCTCTTCCAATTAACCCCCGTAGGCCATCCCTGTCCTGATTTCTATCGCTGTGAAAAAGATGCACCTGTTCATAAATATCATATAAATGGGATTGCACAGTATGTACTTTGGGGTCTGGCTTCTTTCACTCAACAACGTGTCTGTGAAACCCGTCCACGTTGGCTACATAACAATAGAGAGTTCTTTTCTATTATTGAGTGGTATTCTGTGATATGCATGTGCCACGATTCATTGATGGACGTTTGGGTTGTTTTCATGTTTTGGATGTTATGAATAAAACTGCTATGAGCATTCTTGGACAAGTGTTTCGGTGGATGGATGTTTTCATTTCTTGTGGATTAATAACTAGGAGTGGAACCGGTGGGTCACGGAAAAAGTGTTGTTTAATTTTATAAGAACTAACAACCTGTTCTCCAAAGTGGGTGTGCCATTTTATACTCCTACTGACAATGTTTGACATTTTGTGCTGTTTTATAGCTTCATAAGCATTTGTCTTTCTAGTGCTTTTTATTTCAGAAATGCTCTTTTCCTAATGACTTGTAAAGCTGAGCAACTTTTCACCTGTTTGTTGGACTTTTGGTATTTATTATTCTGCGAAATGTATGTTGGAGTCTTTTGCCCATTTAAAAATATACATTTTTATTATTTATTTTTTGTTAACTATTTTTACATTTATAAAGAGGAGAGAAATATTATGCAAATCATCCTTTCTTGGAGACAGTTTTCTTTCTTTCCAATCTAGAGGTCTCTTATTTCATTTTCTTGTCCAATTTTTCTGGCTGGAACCTATAGCACAATGTGGACTAGAAGAGATGAGAGCAGACACCCTGGCCTTGCTCATGATCTCAAGGGGAAAGCTTTCGATTTTTCACCAATAAGCATTTTATAAGAACTAACAAATGTTGTTGAATAAATAGCAGCTATTGCAGCATAAATAGAAATGAACATATTTGTGCTGCTGAGATGCACATAACACAGCTCCATGTTGGGGCTCTCTTGATTGTGTAGTGAAGGTGTCTTGCTGGGGATGTTCAGTTAGTGAAAGATGGAAACTCTCAGAAGAATTCCTGGCAGTGAGAATGGAAGTCATGATGTGTCCTTGGTTGGTATTATGACATCTTAAATCTCCATGGAGAACACCTGATTTCACACTGTTCATGTACTTCTTCCTAACTCGTTGATTGAATGTAACAGCACCCCAAGATACAGGTGGGGCCTCAGTGGTCTAAAAGTAATTCTAGTCCCATTTGCAGTGAGTGCCTTAGGATGGGCATGTGAGCCCATCTGGCCATGAGACGTGACAGCGTGGAGACTTTGGGGGAGTTTCCTCTTTCTTAAGAGAAACCAATAGGAAGATGAGCTCTCCTTTCAGCCTGGGACATTGTTTTGTCCAGATACGATGCCTAGAGTCATTTGAGATATTTTACTACCAGCCTGAAGAAATCTGACAGTGAGGACTATAGAGCAGAGAGATTTCTAAAATCGGTGGTTGTTTCTTTTTTATAGCACTCTGGGTCTGTCCTATTAGGATTTGGATTAAGTAATTAATTATGCAATTTATTGCTAAAGTTCTGTGCTTCAGTTAGGGTTCTTAGGATACAAGCAACAGAGATGGATTCGGGTCCATGTACGTCAAAGGGACTTTAGTGGATTTATATCAAGAGCTCAGAACCTAGTGAAGGCCAGGAAATCTGGATAGGACTGAGGCAGGAACCAAAGTGATGTCAGAGGGCTGGGATGCGGGGACCGCAGGAGTGGGTCCCTAGCAAGGGCAGGCTGGTCAGTTTGCCACCACCTGATGAGTAAAATCCAACCATTTTCATTTCTTTGTCCCTCTGTTTAGGTTTCAGATTCAAAGAGGTGTGATCTATAGGCTAGTTGAGGGTTCAAGGGTCAACCGGTCAGCTAAAAGAAGGGTCCCTACTCAGCCCCTCTGGCTCAGTTGGTGAGAGTCATCCCATGTACCAGGAGGTTGCTGGTTCAATTCTTGGTCAGGCCCAGCTTGTGTGGCTCAGGCACATGCCTGGGTTGTAGGCTGGATCCCCAGTAGGAGACATATAGGAGGCAGCTGATAGATGTTTCTCTCTCATAAATGTTTCTATAGCTCCTTCTCCCTTGTTTCTCTGAAATCAATAACAAGATGTTTTGTTTCGTTTTGTTTTTAAAAAGGAAAGTCCCTGACTTCACTCCCATTTACTGTAGCCCATGGTGCTAAGTCCTCAAAAGGAAATTGTCAGGGGTTTAAGTTAAGCCCATTTGTAGATTTGACTTGAAACATTAAAATATTTTACACAATTATGAAGCAAAATTAAAGTGGTGTGTTTCTTTTAATCATGAAAGTGAAAGCTAAAATTAAACAAGCCTCAAAGAAATGGTGGTGTAACCACACAGCAAAGAATTATTTCTTAAAAACAGAGTAATTTGGCTGTACATCCCTGATGGGATATAAGGACCCTGGCACAAAGATAACTGCAAGAAAAGGGAAAACCTATACCAAGGACCTACCATGCGTCATGACTCTGTGAGATGTTAGGAAATACTGATGAAGTAGGCAGCCATTCTGCCCTCATGGAATCTGTTGTTTTATGGCCTCCACTATCCACTTCATTTCCCTTTTCAATATCATCTCAATTTCATTTAAAAAAAACATTTTTACGAAAAATTTCAAACATATACAAAAGTAGACAAAGTGGTATAATAAAACCCATGTATTCATCACCCAGCATCACCCAATACCAACTTTGTTTCATTTTACTCCCACCGCCAATATACTCCCCCCTCCCATGTTATTCTGAAGCAAATTCCAGACTTCATATTATTTCAGTATGCTATCATAAATATTTTAGTATCTCTCTCTAAAAGATAATGACTCTTTAAAAATAAATAAATAACTCAATACCATTATCACACCTAGAACAAATAGCTCTTTAACAGCATCAAATATCCAGGGTTCAGATTTCCAATTATCTCATAAACACTGTAAAATGTTTTACAGAGTGTTTCAATCAGAATCAAACAAAGGTCATATATAAACATATATTATGACTGGATGTCTTTGAAGACTATTAATTTATGGGTTTTCTTTCCACTATTTTCTCCATACAATGTATTTCTTAAAAAAAAAAAAGCTGGGTTAATTTTTCTATAGAGTTTTGCAGAAAAATCAAAGTTTCTGGATTTTGCTGATTATGTCAGTGGAGTATTGTTTCGCGTGTTCCTCTGTCCTCTGAATTTCCTGGAAATAGCAGTTAGTCTAGAGCTGTGCTGTCCAGGACAGTGGCCGCCAGCCACAGCCACATGTGGCTTCTGAGTGCTTGAAATGGACCCATCCAAACAGAGATGTGCTATACGTGTCAGAGCTCAAAGACTGAGTATGAAAAAAAAAAGAAAATAATACATTGATCATTTTTATATTGATTATGTATTGAAGTGATAATATTTTAGATATATTGGATTAAGTAAGATACATTATTAAAATTAATTTCACCTGCTTTTTTTTTACAAGTCTTCTAGAAAATTTAAAATCATATATGTAACATGTGTAACTTGCATGTGTGTGCATTTCACTGGAAAGTGCTGGGCAAGGGGCTTGATCAGATTTAGGCACAATTTTCTGGCCATGTCAGGGCAATGTTATGTGCTTTTCCATCAGGAGGCTAGCCTTCCTGTTTATGATGTTTGCAGCAACTGATACTCAAAGACTGGATCCACTAATCTATTGCAGGTTAAAAAATTATACTCATGCTATTTTTTCATCTTTATAATCTGCCATGCTATATAAAGAAAACCTTTTTGTTACCTGAGGAAAATAAAGTCAGCTCCTCAGAGGCCTTCCCAGATGTCTCTGAATAAGGCGATTCATGGTAGTTCCATTCATATTTGTCTCCTTTATGGCCCTTTTCACCATTTGCCATTATGAATTTATTTGCTTGCTTGAATGTTGATTGGTGGGGGCGTTGGCCTCCTCTACAGTGTGAGCATCAGAAGAGGGGAACTAGCTCTGGTTTAGTCATCCATGAAGTCTCAGTGTCTTAGCCCAAGGAGGTTCTAGGGAAGTATTTGTTGAATGAATGGAGGGATTCTCAAGCAGAGAAGGCCCCCAAACCATAACACAGGAAACACAAGCTCTAATCCTGGCTCTGCTGCATGCTGAGGATCATTTCAAACTCTGCAGGCCTCAGTTTCCTCAAATGGGGTGAGCAGGTGGACAGTCTGGTGGCCAAAGCATGGTTTCAGCTCTGAGGGTCTCTCTCTCTCCCCTCAGTTCATGCTTCCAGAGGCCTTTCTCTCACCAGGCTGAGCTAGGGCCAGGTGGCAGATGATTAAACAGACACCCCACAGCTAAAAAGCCAAAGCTAATTAACCCCAGCCCAGCAGACTCAAAAGAAGCCCGTCTGGCCTCTGCCCTGTTGGCGGGTGGCATTAATACCTATGGATTCATTCTAATTGCTGTTCTTTCCCAAGACCTTCCTGTTTCTCAAAAAACTTTCAATCAAGCAAAGAGCTTCCACAGAGAACCTCTGAACCCAGTTCCCTGAGGAAGAAGCCAGGAAGCAGAAAGCCACCCTACCAGGAGCTAACAAGTGAGCTGGCCAGACAAGCTTTAACATTCAGAGAGGATTTAACCATGGGAGCAGGGCAAGGAGTGGGAGTATGCTGCACTTGCCTCTCAAAGCTGTCAGAAAAATTCAGGGCAATAAGGATGTGACAGTTCCTTGCACTCTGCCTGGTGGATTCTAAAGGCTCCTAACTAGTGAACAAGATGAACTCGGTTAACAAGTTTATCCCCACCTGGCCTGTTAGGAAACTAAGGCTCAGGATCAGGACTGACTTGGCCAAGAGCCAAAAAGCCACCCATACGAAGCACCTGCTACATGCTGGACAGTATGTCAGGGGTGGAGGGTACTCAGCTGTCTAGAGCAAATTTCCGGAAAAGGAGCTGGAGTCGGGATGCTTAGGCACCTATGATCCCTAAGTGGGGCTGGTCATTGGAGGAGAATCAGCAGAGGAAGAGTTTGGGCAGGATGAAGAGAAACTACAGGGATAATAAAGTGGGCTGCTAGCACCCTGAGACCTGCAGGGAAGGTGACCTGGCGAAGACAAAGAGATAGGCTGTGTGGAGAGGCCACTGTCACCCGGGGAGGGAACTGAGGTATAAATACCAGACCTCCTACCTCAATCAAGGTGCTCTCCACAGCTAAACCTGGTGGAAGCAATCTGTTGACATAGTCCCTACAGTCAGCACCAGGCATGCAAACAGAAGGTACTCACATGACATTTGAGCAGAGACCTGAAGGAGATAAGGCCAGTGGACATCTGAGAAGAGTGTTCCAGGCAGAGGGAAGAGCATGGGCAAAGGCACCACACATGGGCTGAGCCTGAAACGTTTATGCAACATCATCTGGCCTCCATGGCAGTAGCAGAGTGAACATGGAGCAGTGAAATCCGAAAACAGCAGGCTGATTGTCTATGTCAGATAAGAATCCTGGGTGGGTGGTGAGCAGGGGAGGGGCATGCTCTGGCTCCTGTTTTGACAGCCTTCAGCATCTCTCTGGCTGAGTGCAGACACCAGGTCATAGGGGCCAGAGATGGAGACAGAAAGAGCAGGGAGGAGCTATGCATCACCTAGGTAAGAGATGCTGAAGGCTGGAACAAGAGTGATAGGAGTGAGGCGGTGACAAATGGTTGGATACTGATGCTATTTTGAAGGTAGAGAGATGGGGTTTTCTGATGGATTGGTTGTGGGAGAAAAAGAACTTGTTACTCTTGTCTATTATCTTTAACTGCTCAATTATGGCCAAGGTAGGTCCCTTCTAAGAAGGAGCTTGTTTGTTATTGGTAGGGTAGGGGAACTTATGATATATGCAAATTCCCTGTGAAACCTCTTAGAGATTACTGTTGGCTGGGGGCAGGGAGCATAATGATAGTGTGACGGTTCTGCCTGAAAGCAACATCTCTGTCCTTAGAGTTTATATACTTGTATATGAAATGGTAAAAGGTGATATTTACTGCATGAACATATGGGAATGGCTGAGGCTATTGAAGAAATAAAATTAGTCACAAATTGAGAGTTGGTGAAGTTGAATGGTAGTACATGGATGTTTATTACACTATGCTCTCTATTTTTGTGTCATTTTAATTTTTTTAAATAAAAGTGTTTGTTGTTTTTTAATCCCAACTGTGGATCCTTGTGGTGGAAGTGTTTTGTATTTCAGCTGTGGTGGTGTTCCATGAATCTACATGTGGGGAAAATTTTGCAAAAAATATGCACGTGCGCGCACACACACACATTTACGCGAGCAGTGACATGTAAAACTGGAGACATATGAATATGGCCAGTGGATTGAAGCAATGTCAATATCTTGGTTGTGATATTGTGCTGCAGTTATGAGAGATGTTAACAGTGGGGGAAATGGGTGAAGAGTACGTGAGATCTCCTGTAGTGTTTGTTATGACTGCATATGAATCTATAATTATCTCAAAATAAAAATATGAAAATCCCTCTAAAAGATTAGAGAAAAAAATAAATGTTGACAAGAATGTGGAGAAATTGGAATTCTTGTGCATTGTTAGTGGATATGTGAAATGGTGTAGACACTTTGCTAAATGGTAGGACCATTCCTGAAAAAATTAAACAGAATTAGCACATGGCCCAGAAGGTGAAAACAACCCTAATGTTTATTGACAGATGAATGGATAAACAGAATGTGCTAAATTCATGCGATGAAATAGTATTCAGTCTTAAAAAGGAAATTCTGATGCATGCTACAACATAAGTAAATGAAGACATTATGCTAAGTGAAGTAAGCCAGTCACAAGAAGACAAATGCTGCATGATTCCACTTATATGAGATCCCTAGAGCAGTCAGAATCTTAGGGACAGAAAGTAGGATGGTGGTTGCCAGAGGCTGGGGGAGAGGAGAGGGAAATGTGTCTAATGGGTACAGAGTCTTAGTTTGGGAAGATGAAAAGAGTTATGGAGGTGATGGTTGTATAACAATGTGAATATACTTAATGCCACTGAACTGTGCACTTAACAATGGTTAAAATGTTAAGTTTTGTGTTATGTATACCAGTATTTACAAAATTAAAAAAATAAGATTTGGGGAAAGCAGGTCCACTGATGTCTCAAAAAGGGTAAAAAATGTTATGATCAGATGTCACCAGATTCCCTTATTTTCTGTCCAGAATGACATAATAAAAGGAAAAAGGAAAGCCAATGATGGACTGTCTAGGTGACCTGCCTTTCCATTTCAGTGTCATCAAAAGAACCTTAGGCAGGACTCTTCCAGACAACAGCAATATCCCCAATATGAAAGTGCCCAGAACTGTGAGAAAGCAATCATCAAATCACCAATCAACACCTGTGGTGACAGCACTATCAGGGACTAATCCATATATATAAAAGGCTAAGTGACTATCTGACCATCCGACTGGCTGGTAAGTGTGACATGCACTGCCACCAGGGGGCAGACACTCAACACAGGAGCGGCTGAGCTGCAGTGGCTTAGCAGCAGCAGTTCTCAGGTGATGCACCCAGAAACCAGAAAGGAGGGAAACTGATTCTGGGGTGCGTCACCTGAGAACTGCCCTCTCACAAGCTGGGACCCCTCGGGAGATGTTGAAGAGCCAGTTTCGACCCAATCCAGGTAAGACAGGCAGAGGGACCCCACCTACTGGACCCTTCTCACTCTGTATATGCCCTTTGAGCCCCGGTGCTGCCCCCAGTGCAGCTGGCCAGGGAGGGACCTCGGGAGGTAGGCTCCAGGTCGTGTCTGGCCCCTCTTGCTCAGTCCTGCCCCCCCCAGGCACCTTCTAATTAATTTCCTTTCAACGTGCACAAATCCATGCATCAGGGCACTAGTAACATATAATAGGCGCCTGAGCAACTGGTCAACTCCTACACATCCTTCAGATCCCAGTTTCAATGTCCCTTTCTCAGGACGGCTTCCTTGATTCCTTGGTCTAGATCATATTTCTCTATTTCAGGATCACCATAAATCACAGGTTGCCCAGGATAGTCCCAGTTTATGCCAGTTGTTCAGGCATAATTATTAATAGCAAACCGTCACTCTCAAAAGGGTCTACGTTGAGAAAATGTGTCTGTCTTGTTCATGTGATATTCACATGTCTAAAATTGTTAAATCTACAGAGCTTTATGTTTAATGCAAGCTCAGTAAATAGTGGTTGAATGAATGGATATTTCGATTATTTTGTAAGTGTCTAAGGTGGCCATGGAACTGCCCCTTTCAGATTCCCTCCTGGGTAGACTGACAGCCTCCAGCTGCTGTCCCAGGCTGCTCCCAGACAAAACGTGGGATAGGGTGTACCAGAGCTGGGCCTTCCCTCCCAATGGTGACTTCCCCAAGAGCCAGTCTTTGCTCTGGGACTCCCCACCAGCCTGGCCAAGGCTTTCTCAACACCACACAGCAGTCTGAGGCTCCCTCTACTCAAGCCTCTTCCTCCTGTCTCTCCTTTCACAGGTGTCTGACCTGCACTGTGATCTGAGGCTCTCCTGTCTACTTCTGCTCCCTCTACCCTTTATATTTCACAAGGAGCTCCCCTAGTAAATCCTTGAACATCTATTGAATTGGAGTCTGCTTCTCAGAGGACCTGAACAGGACCATCACAATAGGACCATGAGGTGGGAACCTGAGTCTGATTCTATTCCCTCCAAGACAACTCCTACTCCCAAAAAAGAGGTGAGCCCCCTTAGTCAGTTGGCAGTTGGGGAATACAGTCTCTGGCCAGTTCTCTTGTACTTTCATAGATGTTTCCCTGCCATTTCTCCACTGACCCAGTTAGCTTAAAAAACTATCTTTCAGTTTCTCTCTTCCTCCCACGTTTCTTTCCCTCTCAGTCTCACTGTTGCTCCTTTAATGCCCCCTCCAAAATTTAGCCTGAAGAATATGAGTTTTGCCTGTTTCATATGCTAAATAAAAAACAAGAGTAAGATAACAAGAAACCTACAACTTGTGAAGCCCTTGGAAAAATGTCCAGACATTGTCATTAGCATCTTCACAAATGTCTTGCCTCCTCTAATTAAATCGGCTTTTCTCCAACTGCAATATTCAAGATCAATTAAATAGATAAGGGGCATTGATTAAGCTGCTCTAGCCCCAATGATACACAAACCTGGCTGCATATTAGAATCCCAGGGAAGCCTTTTAAAAACAATGCTTGTACCTTGGTTGTGGGCACATCTCCAGTAGGGGGCATGCAGGAGGCAGCTGAATGATGTTTCTAGCTCTCTATCCCTTTTACTTCTCTCTTCTTCTCTGTAAAAAAATCAATAAAATATATTTTAAAAAAATAAAAATAAAAACAACAATGCCTAGGCCCCACCATGAACAATTAAAAGGCTGATGCCCAGGCCATACTTTATGAGATTCAGACTTCATTATTTGGAGGGGGCAGGTGGGTATCAGCTTCCCAGGGGATTAGAGTGTACAGCTGAGGTTAGGAACCCGGGATATAAGAAGTTTCTCACAGGTTTTAGTTAATTCTATCAGGTGAGCACTACCGTCTCATTTTGCAGATCAGAAAATGGAGGCTCAGGGGTCTGGGGGAAGCAGAACTCAGAAGTCTCAGTTCTATACCTGGTGCTTGGTACAGTCTCTGGCCAGTTCTCTTGTACTTTCATAGATGCTTCCTTGCCATTTCTCCACTGGGGCAGCACGAAGCAGGGCCAGAGGAGGCAAGTGCCCAGAGCAACTCCCCCGCCTCCTTCCTCCAGCCCACCTCCTCTCCACCAATTCACCAGCCCTCACTGATGGTGCTGTCCTCCACATGAGGCCCTGTTTTTTGTTTTGTGTTTTGGGGATGGAGGGGTTCCTTATGCAAGCATCCTAGAAGAGTCATTTATTTAATTATAACCACTTCAGGGTCTGGATTTGACTCTGGAGCCTATCATAATACTTCAAGAATGTTTGTTGAAAAAATGTTTGGCTATCTCTCTCTCCCTTTTCCTTCCTCTCTGAAATCAATATAAAAAGATATTTAAAAAAAAAAGAACAAGAACAATGAGAAGTCATCCAGCTAAGAGAGGATGGTGGCTTAGACCGAGGGATGGCAGTTGAAATAGTGAGAGGTGGTCAGTATAGACATATTCTGAAGGTTTATGGAACAGGATTTCATGGCAGTTTGCATATGGGGTATGAGCAAAAGAGAGGAGACAAGTTTGATGCTGGAGTTTTTGTCCCAAGTAACTGCAAGAAAGGAGTTGTCATCAACCTAAATAAGGGAAGCTAGGATCTGATCAATGTTTTGGGAAGGGAGCAATTGGGAGTTTAGTTTTGGACACAGAACATGCACTGGATACCCAGGGGAGATGTCAAATAGGCAATCGAATATTAGTCTAAATTAAGGAGAGGCCTAGGCTAGAGCTATAAATGTAAAGTGATGAGAGTGGGTGAGAGAGATAGGAAAGAGAAAGAGGATCAAGGACTGAGCCCCAGGTCATCCAACAGCAGAGGCTGTGGAGAGAAGAGAACCAGTGAAGGGGAATGACTAGAAGAGGACCTATGCATCCCAGAATCAAGTGGAGAAAGGAGCCATCAACTGTGCCAAGCTGCATACAAGATAAGGCCTGAGACTTGACCATGGATTTTGCCATGAGAAGGTCATTGGTGACCTTGACAAAAGGGGCATTTGTGGAGGAGTGGGAGTGAATGTCTGTTTGGAATGGATTTAAGAAAAATGGGTGGGAGGAATTGGAAAAATTGAGGACAGACAGTTCTTTTCAGGAGTTTTGCTGCAAAGGGGAGTGTGGAACTTTATTGTTTGGTAGCCCCAAACACCTTGTCTACTGGTATTTGAGATCTTGTGTAGGCCCTTCTCTTGGATCTAGACTATTCCTGGGACCACATTTAACCACACTGTTCCAGTTTCAGGCCTAAGCCATAAGAAGGCCCGGCAGCTTTTACACTTTGGGAATCCAGCCACCATGCGATAAGAAGCCCAAGCCACACAGGCCAAATGGAAGAGAGAATGGAAGCCCTTTGCTCAATTGCCCAACCAACCACCAGCCAAAAGCCAGCACCAACCTGCAACCCTGTGGCATCTTACCCAGAAGGCTACAACCCCCACTGATATCACATGAAACACAACAACTACCCAGCGGAGCCCTGTCAACCCACTGAATTGAAGAGATAATAAAATGATTGCTATTTAAAAGCCAGGGAGTTTTTAGGTGGATTGTTATACAGCAATGAATATGAAGTGAAAGCTACAGGGGGAGAGGGATCAAGAAAATTTTTGTTGTTCTTTTTTTTTAATTTAATAAATCTTTATTGTTCAGATTATTACATTTGTTTTATTCCCCCCCCATAGCTCCCCTCCATTCGCTCCCACTCCTCCCTCTACTATACCTCCCCACACATTGTCCTCATCCATAGGTGTATGATTATTGTCCAGTCTCTCCCTGTACCCCCTCACCCCTTTCCCGATTCTATTATATTCACCAGTTTATTCTGTTCATCAGATTTTTAATTCACTTTTTAGATTCACTTGTTGATAGATATGTACTTGTTGTTCATGATTTTTATCTTTACCTTTTACTTCTTCCTCTTCATAAGGAGTACCTTTCAGTATTTCATCTAATACTGGTTTGGTGTTGATGAACTCTTTTAGCTTTTTCTTATCTGTGAAGCTCTTTATCTGCTCTTCAATTCTGAATCATGGCTTTGCTGGGTAGAGTATTCTTGGTTGTAGGTTCTTGCTATTCATCACTTTGAATATTTCTTGCCACTCCCATCTGGCCTGCATAGTTTCTGTTGAGAAATCAGCTGACTATCATATGGGTGCTCCCTTGTAGGCAATGAACTCTATTTCTCTTGCTGCTTTTAATATTTTCTCTTTGTCGTTTGCTCTTGGTATTTTAATTAAGATGTGCCTTGGTGTGGTCCTCTTTGGATTCCTTTCATTTGGGGTTCTGTATGCTCCCTACACTTATAAGTCTATTTCTTTCACCAGATGTGGGAAGTTTTCAGTCATTATTTCTTCAAATAGGTTTTCAGTATTTTGCTCTCTCTCTCTTCTTTTGGCACCCCCACAATTCTGATGTTGGTGTGCTTGAAGTTGTCCCAGAGGCTCCTTACACTATCTTCACATTTTTGGATTTGTTTTTTTCTTTTTTCTTTTCCAGTTGAGTGTTTTCTGCTTCTTTGTATTTCAATTTTTTTAAATATATTTTATTGATTTTTTTACAGAGAGGAAGGGAGAGGGACAGAAAGTTAGAAACATTGATGAGAGAGAGACATCAATCAGCTGCCTCCTGCATGCCCCTCCCTGGGATGTGCCTGCAACCAAGGTACATGCCCTTGACTGGAATCAAACCCGGAACCTTTCAGTCCATGGGCCAATGCTCTATCCACTGAGCCAAACCGGTTTTGGCTATATTTCAAATTTTTGACTTGATTCTTGCCTTCCTCTAGTCTGCTACTAGGTCTCTGTATAATATTTTATATTTCAGTCAGTATATTTTTAATTTCTAGTTGGTCCTTTTTTATCTTCTCTTGGGTCTCACTAAATTTATCCATCTTTTCTAGGAAATTCTTATAAGTATGGTTTTGAACTTTATATCCAGTTGATTGTTTTCCTCCATTTCCTTCGTTTGTGATCTGTTCCTTTGTTTCTGCATTTTCACTATGCCGGGAGAACTTCTGTGCTGGAATCAGCCTTATGATGCAAGACTTGCAAAACTGCAAAAGCCTCTCTGTTGAAATTAGGTGGAGTAGGGTCTCAGGGCTGAGCAGAGACAGCTTTGGCTTCCAGTCAACCCCGCCCTACGCGGCCCCTGGGTCTCAAGTGTCTCTCGGTTATCAGTAATCACTCTGGCCCTTTCTGTGCACACGCAAGGGTGCCTCCCTCTGCCTTTCTGGTTCCCCTGCACTCCAGGACTTGTATGAGTCTGGGTCCGCAGGGTCTCTCCTGAAACTGGGGTTCAATGCAGTTAGAAGTGGCACAGTTGTGAGGCTCTGTCTCCTGCCCACCAGAAAGAGCCTGTGGCACAATCAGTATTCCGTCCTCTCTGCACGTATTGGTTTGCGCGCCCCAGACTTCTACCCTTTTGTGGCTCCCCTAAATTTCCATGCACTCTTCCCTTTTCACAGTCCAGAATCCCTCCATATGAATCTTGCCTGGAGCTGGGATTCAACGCCATAAAATAAGGGTTTCCATCTCTCTCCCGCCAGAGGAAGCCAGGCAGGCACATTGCCACCCATTCTCTGCATGCGCACATCTCCATACTTGAGTTTTTTGCAGCTTCTCTGAGTCTCTGTGAGCCTCTCTGTTTCCTTCTAGTTGTAGAATTTCCACTCAGCCAACTTTCCTGTAGCTCTGGATGATGTCCATTCTGTCTTTTAGGTGTAGTTTTGAAATTGTTGTGTGAGGCAACAGTTTAGGTGATTACCTATGCCGCCATCTTGGTTTTTCTCCTGTTCTTTTCTTTTTTTATTGATTGATGTGTGAGTATGTGAAAGAGAGAGAGAGAGAGAGAGAGAGAGAGAGAGAGGGAGATTCATTTTTTGATTCTTTTATGTGCCTTGACTGGGAATTGATTCCACAACTTTGGTATATCGGGACCATACTCAAACAACTGAGCTACCCGGCCAAGGCCTGTTGTGTAAATGATGGGGGAAATCATAGCATGTTACTATGGTGATGAGAATGATCCGGAAGAAGTTAAAAATTATGCTGTGTAAAAAGAAGAAGGATTGTTGGAGTGATATCCTTGAGCAGATGAAGGGGAATTCAGTCTAGTGCACAATACAGATACACAAGTGCATGGACAGCTGACCTGGCAACAGGTGGGAGGCTGAGTATGTGGGTGGAGATGCTGGTGGGAGGGTCAGTGCTTTGTGGAGGGGAAAGTGAGGACAGGGAAGGGGTGTTAAGGGTGTGGGAGAGTGGAAGGGAGAAACAATCCTTTGGCAGAGCTGGAGTGTGAATGAAGAGAAGGGTAGAGCTAAAGGCCAGGCAGCACGGAGGCTCTCTTAACAGTCAAGGTCATGAATTTTAAAGTGAGCGGAGTCTGGCTGGTTATCAGCTTTTCTGCGGCCACATTCAGGCTGCAGCTGTATGGGGGCGGAGGCAGAGTTAGCTGAGAGTGGGACATGACCGGGTTGTGGCTGTGCTAAGAGACTGTAGAAAGTATAAATAATGAGTGAAGACATAAAGATCTGAGGAAAAGCAACTCAGATTAAAAGCTCAAGACCAGGCAACATTAGAAAGCGGACTGTCCGTGGGTAGGGAGAGAAGAACGAGAGAGGGGGCGTGAGAAACTGGAGAAAAGTAAGAAGGAAACATGACCAGGTTTGAGATTGGGGGCATTAGGCAATCACACTTAAGTGCAGATGAGTTTCAGATCCTGTACCAGGAAGAAGTTTTGATGAGAAGGATGGGCTAGGAGCCTGAAACAGGCAGGGAGGTGACAGCTAAAGCACCTGTGCCACCCCCTCACTTCCCACCCCTCCCTACCCCAGGACAAACTTGGCTCTTTTTCCTTTGGTTTCAGTTCTATTCTCCCCAGGGTGGAGCTGCCTGTCCCCTCCCCACTCCTTCCTCATGCCCCCAAACCTCCCCTTCCTGGGTTGTTAGAAAGCTCCTCACAGGAACTTCGCCCCAGGAAACTTCTCTCCCAGAACATCTTTAACAGCCAAGTCCAGAGGTGAGAAGTGTTCCAGCAGCTCGGCAGTGGGAGAGCCAGCTGGGAGAGTGGGGCAGGCAGGCACTCAATGGCCCTCCTGCCAGAGACACATGTAGGGCTTCTGGGGAGAGAACCAGAGCCTGTCAGGAGATGGGTCCCTGGCTCTCCCACACCTTTCTGTGTGTCAGCTGCTCCCCTGCTTCCCAAGACAATCACCTGTTCAAAAATCCAGATGACAGGGCTCTTACCCCAAGCTGGCAGTGAGATCTAGAAATTCTATTTTTAACAAATTCCCCTGGTGAGATCTTAAGATACAGTCCAGGTGAGAAACTACTGCTTCTTCTCTGTGGGCCTCGGTCTTTCACATGGGCTATAAAAGTTAACGCATGAGTCTCCATGGGCTCCCCAGACACAGATCTGCTTTGAGCCCACGACAGCCTAGTGGTGTCATTGTTCCCCCTTTTGAGGTGGGAAGAATGGGGTTTATAGAGGCAAAGGGATGAAGGTCTGGGCCATAGGATCTCTAACAGCATTCACGGTGCTTAGATTTGAGGAATTTGAGAGAATCCTAGGGGACCAGCAGAACTGCCTCCTAACGCGTGGGGCTGACACACCCAGGAGACTCGCAGGTGACTGGGAAGAAGGATGAGTAATGGGTGGGACTGCATGTCTAACACATGTCACTACACATGCGTGAGTGAAGGTCCCTCCGCTCCCTGCATCCTTTCCTCCTTCCCCATGTAAGCTCCCACCTTCTCCCTGGTCAGATTTTGGAAATCTTCACTGCCATCTCTCCACTGTGCCCAGAGTAAATGATTTCTGCTGCATGTAGAGGGGTGCAAGTTGGGAAACTGGGAGAAAGTTCTGCCTGGCTGTGTCACTTTAAAAGGGAGGGTGGAGAGAGCAGTCTGTAGCTATTAAGACATTCGTTAGAGGAACCCCATGACGGGACTTTTACTTAAGAAAAGTACTCTACTCATGTGCAGATGGAGGGAGACTGGACTGGAAGAACCAAGCGATGAGGTCTGCAGACCGGAAACTAAGGAAATCGTTCAGATAACTGCAGCCTAGGCTGGGTGTGGGGAGGTGATGGGCTGTGGTGACTGATCTGATGATGGTATGAGGTGGGAAGAGCTGGACAGTCTGGGTGACTGGTGACAGGTGACAGTAGGCATTGCTCATAGAGATGGGACACGGGAGGGAAGAGACCATGTTATCTTTAGAATTATGCTCCAAGTACCTGGCACCTGGTGGACCCACTGTAAGGGGACTGAGGTGCTAACATGTCCTCTTGGGTGAGACTTCTGAGAGAGTTTCTGTTTTCATGGTGGGAGAGTATCCAGTGCCCTGGCACCAGGGTTAACTAAGGTTTCTCCTTAACCCAAAGATGCCCTGGTGTGAATTAGGAAAAGGCAACTCCAAAGAATGGGAGGCAATCTTTACAAACTGCTTACCTGATACGGTTCTAGTATCTAGAATATATAACTAATTCTTACAAATCGACACTAAAAAGCAACAACCCAATTAAAAATTTGGCAAAGGATCTGAATAGATATTTCTCCAAAGAAGATACAGATGGCCTCGGAACATATTGAAAGGTACTCATCATTAGTCATTAGGGAAATATAAATCAAAACCATAGTGAGATATCATTTCACACTCATTAAGATGGCTTTGTAAAAGGGAAAAGGTGAACAAGTGTGGACAAGAACGTGGAAACCTTGGAACCTTGAAACATTGCTGATGGGAATCTAAAATGGTGCAGCTGCCCTGGAAAGCAGTTCGATGGTTCCTCAAAAAGTTAAACATAGAATTACCATATGACCATGCAATTCCCAGGTATGGATCCAAGAGAATAAAACACATATGTTGCCGAAATCGGTTTGGCTCAGTGAATAGAGCATCAGCCTGGAGACTGAAGGGTCCCAGGTTCGATTCCAGTCAAGGGCATGTACATTGGTTGCAGGCACATCCCCAGTTGGGGGCGTGTAGGAGGCGGTTGATGAATGTCTCTCTCTCATCGATGTTTCTGGCTTTCTGTCTCTTTCCCTTCCTCTCTGTGAAAAATCAATGAAATATTTAAAAAAAAAACACGCATATGTTAACCTGAAAATGTGTACAAGAATACTCATAGTAGCATTATTCATAGCAGCCCAAAAGAGGTAACAACTAATCAACTAATAAATGAACACACAAAGTGTGGAATATTTATGCAATGGAATATTATACAGCCATAAAAAGTAGTGAAGGAATGATATGACTCCTACAACAGAGATAAGCCTTGAAAACATGAAGAAAGAGTACCTTTCAATATGTTCCGAGGCCATCTGAGGGGAATTGGAAAATATGGAGTTGTTGGGGTTTTTTTTGAGGGGGGGTTGGAAATATTCTGGAAATGGCCAGTGGTGCAGGCTGCACAAAATTGTGAATATACCAAAACCACCCAAGAAGCAAAATAAGTCCTTCTTTCCACTTAAGGCGTGGTGGTTGACTTTGGCCCTATCACCAAGATCTTTCGGCCTGAACGCCCTCAGCTACAATTCCACCTAACACTCAAAATCCGTAAGCCAAGCCTCTTATACACACCCAGACTCACTCATTCTTTCCACTCCAGCTACACAGTCTTTTTACCTTCACACATTCCCAGGAGCCTCCTGGGGACTTCCCATGCACCCTCAGACACTCCCATGCCCCACCCTCTCCACCAGTTCCCTGCTCACCTCTTCCAGGAACCTCTCTTAGAGGAACCCCACTGATTTCCCATCAACCCTTTGTACTTTTAAAAACACCCAGTTTTCAGGTTTTTACCTGGGCTCTGCCACTTAAAGCCTGTATGTCTGTGAGAATCATATAACTTCTCTGGGTCCGTCTTAATTTCAGCTACCTGGTGGGGGTGCGGAGGGAGCTCTTGCTAATTTCTGTCACCCACTCAGAAGCCTTATATTTTGCCTCCCTCCACTCTCATCTTAAGCTATTGTCTCAAAGCTACTGTCCTTTCAGAAAAAGAGAAACCAGGGTCTTTTCCTGGGTTTTGAATTTCAAACGTGTAGGGTCTCAGGGGCAATAGGAAAAGATTCTTGTGCACCGATGACACGACTGATAAGGGGAAATGCAGAGGATGTAGGAGGAAGGCTTCACCTTCCTGAAACTAGACAAGAGTTTCCAGAGGAGGGTGAGGGAAAGGGCTGGAGCAGCAGCAAGGGGAGATGGATGGTGCAAGTCTCTGAGGGAAGGGAAACTTGAACCTGACCCATCTCTGGCATGGCCCTGAGCTTGAATAGAGACTCCAGAGTCTGCAGATAAATTCAGGAAAATAAAAAGTAGAAAGGACCCGTGCTCTTCTCCTAGGTGGACTCGTAGGTAGACCTCTCTTAGACATTTCTCTCCTAGAGGAGAAATATGTGGCTGGACTGAAGAACCTCAGATGTCTAACTGAGTCTCCTATGTCCCAGGGCCATGGGAGCTGAGCAATGTTTTCTGGGCCCTCGGCGAGGGCCTGGGAGCAGCTGAGAGGTGGAATGAGATTTAGGAACAAGGGAGAATTTAGAAAGTGACCTGTGTGAGTGGGTCACTCCTCTTCAGATAGGAATAAAGATATTGCAGCAGATGCCAGTGTGGATATGTGATGATGCAACCCAGATGCTCCCCACAAGACTCCCTGAAATTGAGACACTACCCACAGAGAAATAGCAAAAACCATTTACTTGAGGTTTTATCTGCTCCTTCATTATAGTTCAAAATGGCTACTAATACTCCAGCCATTGCATCTACATTCCAAGAAGCAGAAAAAAAAGAAAGTCTTTGCTCGTTCCCTTTTAAGAGACTTCCCAGAAATCCCCACATTTCCCCTTATATCTTATTGGCCAAAACTACTCACATAACCTCACCTTGTGGCAAGGGAGGCTGGGAAATACAATCTTTTAGTTGGATAGTGGGAGTGTCTTTACAAGGGTCAAACCACAGTCCCTGCCACATCGTGACTTTAGCATTTGTCACATTATACCTGGGATAGTTTATTTAGATATTTTTGTCCCCAGCTAGGATATTTTAAGGACAGATTCTTGACAGCTTCATCTTCTTCCCCAAGGTCTAGCACACATTAGGTACATCTGAGATGGAGGAATAAGTGACTATGGGTTACATTTATTTGGATGCTCTGGGGCCTGTAGCATGGTTTTCTGCCCACAGTAAGCCACCAATAATTGTTTAATTAAAATGAGTTATATCCTGGTTAGTGTGGTTCAGTTGAGTGGAGCATCTACCTGTGCACCAAAGGGTCGGGGTTAAATTCCTGGGCAGGATACATACCTAGATTGTGGGTTCGATCCTGGTAGAGCACATATGGGAAGCAACTAATAGATGTTTTTCTCTCACGTTGATGTTTCTCTCTTTCCCCCTCTCCCCCTTTCTCTCTAAAATCAATAAAAATTTAAAATTTTAAATAAATTAAAATATTCTTGATCTTAGTTTCCCCATTTAAAAAATGGGTATAGATAATCTCAAAAGTTAATTCCAATTTGAACATTCTCAGAATCCATTGTATAAAGTTTGAAAAATATAGCTAAATATTAAAAAAAAAGAAAAGAAAACCTAGCCAGTGTTAGGTGATGTGTGTAGCTTTCAGTCTTTCTCTATTTCTTCCACATAAAGACATATACATGTTTTACATATAAATAGAATCGCACTGTACATACATTTTACAGCCAACCACTTTTACGTAATGACATACGGAGGGACTTCTGCTTCTGCCTATAACAAATTAGCTTGTAGAGAACAACCTCTCAATGAACAACTAGAAAACCTGGGTGGGATCATTAGAAAGAAAATAAAAATCTGTCAGAAGGCATCAAAGAACTATCCAGGAAGCCAGAACTTGAAGGATCGAGATCCCAGAGTGAAAATAAACACATGGAGGTGGGCCCAGCACCTATGTGCTTTCCTCCACGAATTCCTAGCTAGATGGAACTAGATGGAGGGTCTGAGAAGCTAAGAAGAAAGCAGATGCTAAGGAACAGAGGTGCTAAGCATGGCTTTCAGCAATCTTATAGGGCTGGAAAAACAAAAAAATAATTTATGCTGAACACATTTCTGGGCCATTACATGTTCTCCCGGAGCATATATGAATATTCATTAAAGCTCAGAGACCTTTTCCATACATAGAGTTTTGGCCTTGGAAAGAACTCCAGAGACAAGATAACCAAATGTTTCATTTTATGGATGAGGCCCAGAGCTGCTGAGGACTTGCTGGGTGCTACACAGCAGACTCATGCAGCCTTCTGGTGCAACCCACTTGCTCTGCTGCTATTGCTGCGACTCCTAGCCTCAAATTCCCCATTACTCTATACTGCCAAGAAAAGAGAGAGAGAGAGAGAGAGAGAGAGAGAGAGAGAGAGAGACCAAATTCCTCTCACTTCTGATTGTGATCTTTTAATAAATACAAGTGCTTTTCTAAAAGGAATCCAAATATAAATCTATTTATAACAGTTACTGGGCATTTTTTTCTAATGATCAAAGTAATACAAAATTTACTAAGGAAATGTTAGAAAATGCAGATAAGTGAAAACCAAAAGCACCCACAAATTTTCTTCTCCTTCCCACTTATCCTAGATACAACTACTTTAAGCTTTATTATACACAAATAGTTATATATTTTCACAAAATGCATACGTTGTCTTTTATGGCTTGCCCTCTTAACTTGTTTGTATCGTAACTCGTTTTCACATAATTCATATTCTCTAGTATGATTTTTTAATATCCGTATAATAGTCCATTCTGTTGATGTACCATAATTTACTTAACCAACTCCCTATAGTTTAGACATTAGGGTATTTTCAATCTTTTGTTATTATACACAATCCTGTAATGAACATCTTTATGTATATCTTGATATGATTATTTTCTCAAGAAAAACTCTCAGAATATGGAACAATAGACTAAACCTTTTTAAAATTCTAGATATCTGGTTCCCAGTTGCATTCCAGGAAGGCTGTATCCATTTACACTTCCTCCAGCAGCATACACACCAAGTCCATGTGCTTTACTTCATGAGGGATAGGAGGAGTAGGTCGTCATTCCAGCTTGCTATCTGCTATTCTTGTTCACTTTACACAGATAGGCTTTACAACATGCCAGACTAACTAAAACTAGAGAAGTCAGACTAGCTGCCGAAGGCCAGAAACTTTGGAACTGATTCAGAGCCAAGTTGAAAGGGTCAATTTTAATAATTCTATATAACATCTTGCTACTTGGCCCACTTTGGCCCTGAAGGATACACATCCGTTCTCACAAACTGAGCATGAAATAAAACAAGGGGAGGGCCCTATTGCCTACTTTGGGTAACTACATGAAAAATGACCACTTGGATCTTAGCACCCAGAGTGCAGTCTCCAGAGGAAATGGGTGAATTCATAAAGTGATGGGTGGGGAGTGCACTGACTGGGCAACCTGCCCAGATCTACCAGTCCTGAGCTTGTGGCACAGTCTGGGAGTCCATCATAAGTGGCATTTACTTTCTGTGCTTTGTGTTTTTCCAGTTTTGTGTAAAAATATGCAAAGAAAATTCCCATGGTTAGTGGGACATCTAAAACTTCTCAGCTAAGACTTTAACTGGGATTTGTTTCAGGTCAGCAGACATAGGTTCTATAGCTGATCAGCTGGGTTCTGTGGCACATCCCTTCCCTTCTCTGGAACTTAGTTTCCCCATATGAACAAGGAAGCAATTGGCTTGGATTTGGTGAGCCATTAGTCTTGTTTCCTACGGGAGAGGGAAGAAGGAAGGGTCTCAGTGGCCATCCGAGTCGAGCACTTTGCACATACAAATGTCTTTATTACTAGCAACAGCTCCATGAGGAATTGGATATCTGTACATCTCCAGCACCAGTGCTCCATTATTCTGCTAATAGCACCTGGACTTTCTTTTAGAGAACCATCCTTCACCAACTCTTAGTCCTTGTGACTTAGGACAGACCAACTCCAATCATAGGCATATGACTCAGGCGCGGCCAACTGGAGCAACTGTGATGGATTCAGAGTTGAACATGTGACCCAAGCCAAGCCAATGGGAGTCAACCCTGAGATTTTTGCTGTATTAGGAAGGAAGTGGTGTCTTTGCCTTGAGGTTGCTTAATTGGCCATTTCTGCCTTCCTGTGGAAAGACCCATCCTGCTAATAAAATTGAAAACAGTAAAGAGGGAAACAGATTCATGACAACTTCCTTTGAGCTTCTGGCATGGATAATGTCTGAACCCCAAACTACTTCCTAAATTTTTCAGTTCAGAATCCTTTTTGGCGGAAGCTGGTTAAAACTGGGTTTATGTTAACTGCAACCAAAAGAATTATCACTAAAACCCTGGATATGACACAGACATTATTATTTTCATTTTGCAAGTGAAGAAATTGAGCCTCTGAGAAGCAAAGTAAGCATAGACTTAACAAGTAGCAGAGTCAATATTTTTAATCCACCTCCTTTTAATCTGTACCTCTAACCTCTATTCAGGAGCTTGCGTGGTACTCCTTTTCTAGCTTTCTTCCACAAAGCATAAAAGGAGGAGCACGTTTGTGAAAGTAGACTGAGTCAGGTTCCAGACCTGGTTCAGCTTCTTCCTAACTATCTGATCTTGGAGTGACTTATTGACTGTTTACTCTGAACAAGTCTCTTCATGAGTTTGTGCCTCAGTTTTCTCATCGGAAAAAAAAAGGGGGGGGTTGATAATAGTGTCTACCTCATGTTGTAAAGATTACATTAGATTATGTGACACTCTTAAAACACAGATGGGCACATGGTAAGTAGGACATAAGGGCCACCTGTTATTTTCATCTGCTGACTATATTGTTAGTAAATTGGCTATATCCCCTCTCCAACCCTTCACCCAGGATATGGCCTGAGTTATCTCGTTCTATATCAGTTCCAGATGCCACAACAAAGCATACATACCCTGGTCACCAAGGACTTCCAATAGTGTCTGGCATGCTGTTCCTAAAAGGCTGACATTTCTATAAATGCTGATCATTGTGAGCTTAGCAAGCCTAATACCAGCCCAGGAAGTGAAATTTTGGAGAGGAATTTCAAGGCTTTGCTGACTCGCAGAAAGGAGAGAGAGGGGATGGAAGTAAATACAGCCATTTCCTAGGTTCCCCACCCCCACTGACGGAACCCAACCCAAGCCACTTGGCTCTGTCATCCCCACAGCTGTAGAGAGCAGAAATGCATTTCCTTTAGAATTTATACTAGTTGTTACCCCAGTGTTAACTCAGTTCCAATGGTGCATTGGTATGGAGAATCACCAGGGAATGAGAGGGGCTTATTGTAGAGAGAATCCTGGTGTGGGCTTATGTTAATGTTCAGGGGGCTGATTCAGAGCTGGTACCCAGGACAGTGACATGAAAGTCTCCTAATGTGTGAGGGTGGGGTGGGGGAATAATGGCAAGATATGTATACATGTAATACATTAATTAAAAATAGGAAAATAATAATAATAATAATAATAATAATAATAATAAGAAGAAGAAGAAGAAGAAGAAGAAGAAGAAGAAAGTCTCCTATCTCTGGGCTTCACTGTCAGCCCTTTAATCCCCACCTTTCAGACAGGCATCGTGGTTGATGAGCTACCAATAATGGAGCACTTACTAAGTCCCTTCCATAAATGACTTCATGGAACTTTCCAGGGTCCCCATTGTCATAAAGGTTAGAGCACAATAATAATGACCTGGGACCTTGTAGCCAGGCTGCATACAGTGGATTCCCCGTTCCTCTCACACCAGCTGTGTGACCTTGAGCAAGTTGTCTAACCTCTCTGTTCCCCAGTTTTCTCCTCTGTCAAATAGGGATGCCAATAGTTCCTACTTATGCTGACTGTTGTACGGATTAAACCAGGAAGCGTCTGCAGCACTGAGAAGAGCACAGTGCACAGGGACAGCTGTTTTTATTCATCCTCATTTGGTAGAAATGGACCCTGAGGCCAGAGAGAGGGGTGACCCATGCACCATACTCAGCTTGTGAAGCTGGGTCTCCAACCAGCTCTATGTGATCCACTGAGTGGAAGTGCCCTCTACTCCGAAGAGGCTAAAATACCCCCAGGAGTCCCCCAAATCCACACCCTAGCACACCTCACCCCAGTTCCTCCTAATCAAATACCCTCCTCTTCCTCTGAATTTGGGTGTCTCTTGTAGCGTTTAGTAGATAAGATCTAAATGACTGTTCAAGGTGTTCACATGGCAATTTCCCGGCAAGCAGGAGTGAAAGAAAGCTGCCTCTCCCCGCAGCGTGGAAATGAAGGCAGTGGGTATGAACTCTCAGGCCCCCCTGAGTCAGAGGGCAGAGAGGCTTGTAGGATCTGCAGAACTTGATCTCCCTCACCCCTCTCACCCCGGCAAACCCCACCGCCCCACTCTCTGCTCACAGGATGCTAATTGAAACTTGAGCTCCTCTGGAGAAGCTACAGATGAGAGGTGTGGCTTTCTAGTGGAGGGCAGCGCGGGAGGGGGTCTTGGAACTTGCAGGGGTAGCTGCCTACCTGTCAGTGATTCCCACGCTGTCTGCCTGGCTCTGGCTGGCTGTCTTCTTCTATCGTGGCCTCTCTAGCAGGGATAAGGGGAGATGGGGTATCACATGTGTGGCGGGCCCTGCCCAGCATCGTCTGGTCTCCATTTCTAGCTCTGCTTCTTTATCTGGACTCGCCTATATTTCTGTCTGTCTGTCTGTCTGTCTGTCTGTCTGTCTGTCTGTCTGTCTGCCCTCGGTTCTTACCTCTCTGCACACCGAAAAAGCCGCCGCCCCACCCCGCAGAGCCGGAGGCTGCGGTGCTCGGCGCGAGCAGCTCCGACCCGTGGGCGGACGGCGCGATGTGGTGTCCGAGCCTGGCGCCCCCTCCCGGCGCGGGGCGGCCCTGGGAGCGCCGAGCGGAGGCGGAGGCACTGCAGGCCCGGGGGCGCGGGTCTCCGCCTCGCTCCCTCCCGCCCTCGCTCCCTCCGGCCGCCCCCTCCCGCGCCGCTCCTCCCCGGGCGCCCTGCCTCTCCCTCCAGGCGGCTCCCTCAGCGCCCGGCCGCCGTCACGCCCGCGGCCACGGAGCGCGGAGCAGCCCGGCCGCCGCGGCCGCCGCATCTCTAAACTTTCCCGGAGCCGGCGCCGGTGAGTAGGAGCCGGGCGGCCAGGGCGCGGGCCGGGCGGGCGCGGGGCCGCGGCGGTGCAGCCCGGCTGCGTGCGCGCTGGTCCGCCCGCGGTCTGGGCTTCCCCGAGGA
This sequence comes from Lasiurus cinereus, assembly GCA_011751065.1. NCBI lineage: Eukaryota > Metazoa > Chordata > Mammalia > Chiroptera > Vespertilionidae > Lasiurus > Lasiurus cinereus. The sequence continues at coordinate 5,483,111 of JAAGEH010000125.1, forward strand.
GCCCGCCCGGAACCCGAGAGCCCGCCGGCGGGGGCGGCGCCTGGAGGACCTCGGGACGCGGGTGGCTTGGGCCGGGTTCCGTAGCCGCCTCGCTCCACGGCACCGTCCCGGGTACTCAGGTTTGGCCCCAGCGCCCCGACGCACCGACACCTGTGGCTTCCCCGGGATGGGCCGGGGAGCGCGCCCCGCGGCCCCCCTCCTCCCGTCGCCGGGCTCCAGTGCGGGGCAGGGAGTCCCCAGCTCTCCTAGGGCCGCCCGGGCTAGGCTGGCTCAGAGTTTGGTGCGAACCGTAGTCCCAGCCCCGCCGTGGAGCGCGTTGTCTGTGCCAGGTGGGCATCCGGGATCTCCTTCCATTCCTCCTTTCATTGGATGGGACCTTAGGTCCCTTCTATTTGTGGCCGGGTATTAACCTACCCATTTTACAGAGGAAGAAACCGAGGTTTAGAGAGGGGACGCTGTGCCCAAGAGCGAATCCAGGAGAGAGCAAGGCTTTTGAGGCCAAGTCGCCTGACCTAACTTCACCGCCTGCAGGCGAGCCCTCCCAGGCGCAGCGTCGCCAGGGGTCGGTCGGGTGTGGGTAGGAAGCAGACCACCGCCCACGGTCTCCTGCAGCCGGCCTGCAAGCCGGGCGCAGACATACAGGCGCGAAGGACGCGTTGGAAAAATAGTGGATTCTCCTGGTAGAAGCGCATGGGGGCTGCTGGTCCCCAGGGAAAGCGTGAGGGGACACTCAGTTCTGGAAGGTGCTTTCCATTTTTCTGGAAGGAGCCAAGGGAGGCAGGAGCGGGAACTGGAGCACGGCAGGTCTTCACAGAAGCCACTTTTCCTTTCTAGGTGATTAGCCTCTCCTCTCCTCCCCAAGAAGAAGACACCACGGAATCCCTGAGACTTGAGGTGCCCGCTGTCCATCCGGGAGCTGGCAGTGCACAGATGCACCAGGTGGGGTCGCTGTCCTCTGGCAGGGCGCTCCCACCTCAGACCACAGCCAGACTTGAGCCATGTACTGTACTTCTGTGTGAGCCATGTTCCCTGGTGGGAATGTGCTGGGAAACTTTCTGCCATGAAGGGTAGGCCCCTGTGACTGGAGCAGAGGTGGAGTGCATCTCCAGAGCATGAAGGGGAGGGGAGTTGAGGGTCTGATAGGGAGAGGTTTAAATGCCCCAATCTTGGCTTTTATCTGGGAGGCAACGGGGAACCAGCAGAGACTAGGAGAGGGAGAGTGGATGGAATGATCCGAGTATCATTGAATCCCATTTCGTTTTCACAGCAGCCCTGCAAGGCAGGCACTATTACTATTAGCCTCATTGAACAGAGATACTCGTATGAAGTTCAGAGAAGGTACGTAATTTGCCTGAGGTTGCCCAGTTGGTCCACTGCAGAGTTAGGATTTGAACATGGATCTTATCGTGCAGATGGGACCTGAGGTCTCTCCGGCGTGTGGTGAAGACTAGAGAGATGCCAGGCAGCAGAGTCTCTGATGCCCCGGCAGCAGCTGCCCTTTCTCTCTAACAGGTGTCCTGCAGGAGGCATACTGCTAAGCGGCTGGCCACTCACAGGAATCCCTGACAACCCCATGTAATTCTTCAAGGCTTGCTAGACCTTCACACCTGAGGGCAAAGCTGCCTAATGCTACCGGCTTTTGTTGGTGGAGGAAGAGTCTGTAGGGAAGTCTGCACCATTTTCAAGTGACAGAGAATCCTTACAAGGTGGGAGGTGGCCCGGCACAGCCTGTCCATGATTTCAGAGCGGGGTGGAGGCTAGCGCTGCCTGCCAAGGACCCTGTGGCCAGAGGAGAAGTTTAGGCAGCCCTGGGCTGGGAGTGGTCCCTCTTGGCCCTGGGCTGAGTGTGCGAGGGAGGAAGAACTTCTTTTCCTTGGACTCTCTCAGAAGTAGGTGTTTGTTCTTTCATTTGTACACGAAAGGAGTGGCTGATGGAAAATGGTGTGGCTTTCTGTAACAAGGAGGAGGCATAGCAAAGAGATCAAAGCTGTGGATTCCGGAGCTGGCTCAGGCTCCAGTGCTGTCACTGAGGAGCTCTGTGGCACTGGGCAAGTTGCTCTACCTCTCTGTTTCTCAGTTCCCTGTTTTCAGAATAGGAGTGTTCATAGCACCCTCCTCACTGGGTTGGTGAAAGGATTATATTCATGTGTATAAAGTACCTAAATGATGCCAGGTAATACCTAAAAGTGCTATTTAAACGTTAGCAGTTATTGTTTTACTGTGAGGGTTACACAAGCTGGCTTTTATTATCCTGGCTCTGCCACCTGCATGCTGCCCCACCTCTGGAAGCCTCTTGCTCTCTTGTCTGTAAAGGGGGAAGAGATCTAGTGTTAGATACAAATGTGTGTCCCAGAAGTCTTAGTGCAATCTCAACCTTTACATAGCCTAAACCCCAAAGTCTCGGGGCAGACTTAAACTTCCGAAGCTCTACTGGGTACTCAGCAAAAGCTTGGCATAACCACCAATATCACTATCATGGCCAACCTCACTCCTTCATGCTGCAGCGCAAACTTTACTCTCTGGCTTGTTTCTGGGCAGCATGGATGTTTGGGGCAGTTTTCTGATGTGTGTGGGCAGGAGAAAGACTTTTCCTTTCTTGCAGCGAGGCTCTGTCTTCATGGTGATTTCTCAGGTCCCTAAGGAACAAATGTGGGCTTCTTGGTGATTGTGGGATGTCAGAGGGGAGGGTGGAAGTTAATTTCACAAGGTCTAGCTGCAGCTGCCATGTCCTCACCAAGGCAAAGCTTTCAACAGAACATACCACCCCCGCTGCCTTTCAGATTGTCCTGCTGACTTGGGGTATTTTGCCTACCTTCCAGGTTAAAGTGGACACATCCAGAGTTCTGAAATGTTTTCCCTCAGACAGAATGGTGGGAAAAGTTCAGGGTTAGAACTCCCCTCTCCTTGGCCCTTTGAGCTGAGTGACCTTGAACATCAGTTTCCTCATCTGCAAAATGGCCATTGATCATATTTTCCAGAGTCTGTTTCTCAGGATGGAAAAGCAGAGAAAAGAAAGGGAAAGCAGCTAGTATGAATGGCAAAGAATTACATGCAATTTTAAGTACTTCTCATTAGCATTCAGGCTGGACATTAGCAGTAATTGCTCCTGATACAAGACATTTTATCTGCAAGATGTACCTGGCAGAGGATCATTCAGGCCCCAGTTGCCTGCTGCCCTCCCTTTCGTAGTGATGCTGAGCACTTCTGAATCTCGGGATGTAATTATAATAAAGCTCCTGTATCTTATTTATAAGTGACTCACTTCTGCCATTAATGGTCGCCGAGGACTCAGGCACACACTCACCGGGAACAATGCCACTGATGCTGTGGGAAGAGAAACCAAGATGCCTCTCTTCTTTCCTGCTCACTTCCCCTGCTGTAATTCTCCAGTGACAATGCACAAGAATCACATGGGCCAAGATCAAAGCTGACAGCTCACCATTTGTGCAGCAGCTTGGATAGCAAGGCCCATTGAAACTTGATGCTGCCAGCAGAGTGGATGTTAGAAATCATTACAACCCAGGCGATGGGGCAGAGAAGCTTGAGGAAGGCACCTCCAGGGAGTGCTTAAAAGCTTGGACTCTGGTGTCTAATAGACCTGCGCTTGAATCTTGGTTCTGCCAGCTTGTTAGTTGAGATAAGTTTTTTGACTATCTTCTTAACTAGACTCACAGCCCTGATAGAGCAGAGACCATGTCCGTCTTAGTCACCAGGGTATTCATAGCTCCTAACCCACAGAAGGGGCTCATGAATGTTGAATCAATGAATGAATAAATGAATGACAAGTTGTTTGATTGAGCCTCAGCTTTGTCATATGTATAATGGGGCTAGTATAGCATCTCCTTGTAGGTTGCTGTGAGGACTGAATGAGGAAATCTTATGCACAGAATAAGCACTCAACACTGCCCTCATGAACAGATTGATGAGCAGAAACAGGAACATATCTGGCCTAATCTGGGAGAGAAAACTTTTCCCCACCCTCAGACCAACAAGAGGCAAAAGGCTAGTCATAAGAATCCCCTGCATTCATACAGCATTCTACAAAGGGCTTCCATCCACTGACTCCTAACAACTGGGCAGAATGGCTATTCCTGTTTTACAGATGAGGAAATTGAGGTTTGTGGAGGTTGATGGGATGCCCAAAGTCACACATTTTAGAAGCCCAGGTTGTTCTGACCTGGGAGCTATTATTGCTGAGCTCTCTATTAGTCTACAGGGTGTAACAGAACATTTCATCTTCCATGAACATGGTATTTCTCTTCATTATTTAGGGTTCCTTTACCTACTCTTGGTAAAGTTTCCTAATTTTCCCTTGGTGGTATTGCACATATATTTTTTTAGATCATTGCTAATTGTTGAATATTTTCCATGCTATTTTAAATAATATTCATTTTTAACATAATGCTCTATAGGTAACATTTGGAAAAAAGTAAGATTCACTATATATAATACAATTATAGGAAGTGAAAATAATAGTTTTGTTTCTTTCTTTACAATTTTTATGTTCCTATTTCTTTTCCCTTTCCCCCTCCCCCTTGTCTTACTGCCCTGACTAAGACCTTAGTCCGAGAATGAATTAAAGATGGGATAGTGGGCATCTTGCCCTTGCAGCTCTTAGGGAGCTCTACATTTGATAACCAGGTGTAACGTTTACGCCAGGGTTTTGGCAGGTAATCTTTACCAGATGAAAAAAGTTCCTTCCTATTCCAAGTTTGCTGAGTGTCTGTTTTCTTTTTAGTCATAAATGGAAGTAGAGTTTATAACAGATGTTTTCCCTTGCATCTGCTCAGATGGTCACATGATTTTTCTTTGTCAATCTGTTAACCTAGTGAACTGCATTGATTTCTGTTTTTCTGGAATAAACCCAACTCACATTGTCCTATAGCATCCTTATTGCTGGTTTATTTCTGCTCACCATTTTGTTTAGAATTTTGACAACATGAGTTCAGAGTGAGTGAGACCCATTGGCAATTTTCCTTCCTAGTGTTTACTTGTCAAACTTTGGTATCAAGGTTATGCTGACCTCACGAAACAAAGTGGGCAGTATTCCCATTTTTTTGATTATCTAGAAAAGGTTGTGCAAGCTGGGTGTTGTTCTCATTTGGTGGACCTCACCAGTGAGGCTCCCAGTGGGTAGACGCTAAAGTAGGGGGAGTGGGGAGAGCAACCAGCTTCAGCTCTGTCTAAGGAGGAACTTTCCAACAGGGAGAGGCTAGGCTGCCTCAGGCAGGAGTGAACAGGGACTGTGACCCCGGCTGCCTGAGTGCCACCGAGCCTTGGTCATTGGCACTTCCAAGGATCACGAATAAAGGGAGCTCAGCCCAGGGTGAAAGTCTGATGTCTGTGAGTTCCACCTGAGTCTCTTCCTGCTTCTGAAATTGCTGCACCTGCAGACAGTGTACTCACTGTGAATTATTATACCTGGTGCCCACAGATGGAGGCACCAGACTCCATGGCCTGCTCTTCTTCCAGTTGGTATCAGTTTGCCTGGAATCCCCAGATTATAATCTGAGGCTACATTGCTCCTGCTGATTTCCCTTGTTCCCCTACGGTTGCTAGATTTGGGGATGGTTCTCAGCCCAATCTTCCCTCCATCCTCTTTTACTTAAAAGTACCTGGGTCTATGCTAACTTGTATCCTCTTTTTTAATCCCCATAACAATGTTATGAGTAGTTACTATTACCCTCATTATTCAGATTAGGAAAACAAGGTTTCTAGTTGTCATCGTTTTAATGGTTTCGTATTTCACACTAAATTATCACTCTCTTCTAACCTGTTTGGGTTTGGATATAAGGAAAAGGCCTAACTTCATTTTTTTATTCACAATAGTTAACCAGTTGTCCCCACCCTATTTACTGACTGTTTCTTGCTTTTCTCACCTATAGCACCTGTATCTCACCTATGCCACCTGTATCAGACACTAACTCACTCCCTATCTTCTGAGGCAGAAGGTGGCATTGCACACCTCCAGAGGGCACCATTCATGTAGTTTTCTCTCTTGGGTCTCAGGGTATGTGACTTGGAAACCCTGTTATTAGTAGCAGGTCTCTTTCCAGGCTGTCTGTTCTGGTGTTGAACTTTCTGCGGATTCTAGTGGATGACCATCAGGCAGGGTCATGGCAGAAAACAGAGCGAAGGCCAACGGGGCACAGCCCAGGTGGGGGGAGGAGCGGGGATCTGAGCCATTGCTGCTTTGGTGGTTACTGGCATCGTGTATGCTTTCATAGCCAGCAAAGGCATCTGCTTTCCCCTTCTCTTACTGCTTCTCTCTCTCTAACATTCTAAGCAATTTTCACTTGGTTTATTCTTTCGGCAGAACTTCATTTACTCACTGGCTGCCTTTTCTCTGTTCTTGGAGAGAATCGTCATTCAATAAACCCACCTGCTATCCCTCTGCCTGAGCCCATGGGAAGCACAGTTCCATCTCTAGCCTACACATGTGACCTGGAGCGTTTGTCGATGTGACTGGTTTTTGGTCCTGGGCCAAACAGAAACCCTCTCTCTTTTTCTCTCCTCTGTCCACAGCCTCTAGCTGTCTGTATGGGCCTCTGGTAGATCCCAGTTTCAGCCTCCTTGGAGAATGACGTTCTAGCTCTTCAAAGCACATCCCGAAGGGCCCCCTGGAGCAAATTTCAGGGAAACCGTAAATTCTGCACTTAAATCAGAAAACAATCTCCTGAAAACAAGTTCTTGCAAAGCAGAGACAATTGTATATATAAATTCAATTATATGAATGATACCCACAGATTCAGTTTACGGTTACGATCATGGTTTCCAGGGCCAGATGACGTAGATTCCCATCTTGTGCCAACACTCCCCAGAGTGTGTCCCGGGCAAGTCCTCCAACCTGTTTTTGCCTTAATTCCTCCAACTGTGAAGGGAGATTAGTGACTGCATTAAGAGACAGGATTGCTATGAGTATTAAATGAGTCATGAAGTTCCAAAGAATTAATATTTGAAAAGCATTTACAGCAGAGTCTGGCAACTCATATAACTGTTTATTAAACCAGTGATTTTCTACTAGGGTGTCTTGATACACTCGTGTGCCACAAAAATTTTTTAAATATGCAATACCTGACTATTTAGTCAGTGCACCAAGCTCTTTTCCCTTAGATTGTCAAATAAAAAAAATGACAACAACCACCACAACAATAGCCCTTTGGTGTAAATGAATCAAAAGTTTGCCCTGAGCGGTGTGGGTCACTGGTTAGAGTATGGTCCTGTGCACCAAAGGGCCACAGGTTAATTCCCAGTCAGCGCACATACCCAGGTTTTGGTTTGATCCCCAGTCAGAACATTTGTATAAGCAATCCATCGATGTTTCTCTCTCTCTCCCTCTTTCTTCTTCTCTCTCTAGAACCAGTGAAAAACATAGCCTTGGGTGAGGATTTTTAAAAAGTATACCTATTTTTTGTCAGATTGGCAAAAAATACATATTTTGGCATGAAACAGAATTTTAGTAATTAGTTTATGTGTGCCATGAGGTGAAAAATATTGAAAATTGTGAAATAAACCAGTTAATGAACAAAGACATTATATAAATTTCTTTTTCTCCAAGGTATTGGGAGTCATTTTATCATGTTCCAAAAACAAATTCCATTGGGTTTTTAGAATTTGAAATTGTATTAATTCTACCTATCAACTTCTGACCTGCATCTTGTGAGTAGTATTTTCTGTGTAGAGGTTTTCTCCCAAATTAGACTGAAAACTCCTTCAGAGGGGTACATATCACTTTGCTGAAGCTCTCCACAGTAAGATTCTTTTGAAAAAAAATGTTTTTATTGATTTTTGAGACAGAGGAGGGCAGAGGAATAGAGAGATAGAAACATTGATTAGCTGCCTGGGGATCGAGCCCACAACTTGGGCATGTGCCTTGCCTGGGAATGGAACCAGTGACCGCTTGGTTCATGGGTTGACGCTCACCCACTGAGCCATACCAGTCAGGCTAAGATTCTTTTTAAAAGTGCTAGAACCTAGAGGCAAACGGGTTTGGTGGCAATAGTTGGGGTTTCAGAGTCTGGATCTGGACTCACATCTTAATGCCCTCAGTAGTTACCTTTGTGACCTCAGAAGAAGCATTTTAACCTCCCTGGCCTCAGTTCCCTCATCTGTAAAAGGGAGATAATAACAATATTCATTTCACGGCATTACGGAGTGCCTCTCCCCCCAGATCTTGCAGTGACTAATGCCTTCTCATCACTGAAGACTCAGATGTCCCTTCCTTAGAGAGGCCTTCTCTGACTACCCCGTTTTTACCCCCAAACTAATGCAATCACTCTCCATGGATTTTCTTTATAATCCTCCCCCTCCCACCCAGATTGCCAGCTCCGGGATTGTAGGGACATCATTTGCTTGGTTTACTGCTAAACCTGCAATTAGCAGCTGGCACCTGGTAGGTGTGCAGTAAAAATGTATTGGCTGAAGGAAGTAAGACCACAGTGATATCCTTAAAGACAAGAGCATGTCCAGATTACACAAGGGGTGTGAAGTCCCTGGCACATTGTAGCATTCACGCACCTGAAAATGCTCTTAGGCATTTTGAGAGTAGTAAGAATCACTGGGCAAAGATGAGCTCTTCTCACGATTGTTTCCAGAGCTTAATAAATATTTGTCAGTCACTTATTGATTGATTCTCACAGCATCCGGCACCAAGGCCCTGAGAAGCTCCATTAATGAGTCAGGAATACAAGACAGGGTTTTCTCCCACTGCTCAGTCTGGTTAGGGGGTGGGATAGGTCGATAAATAGCACTCTTTTGCCTGGTCTGAGTTCTAGACCAGCGGTCGGCAAACACATTAGTCAACAGAGCCAAATATCGAAAATACAACGGTTGAAATTTCTTTTGAGAGCCACATTTAAAATATATATATATTTCATTGATTTTTTTACAGAGGTTAAAGGAGAGGGATAGAGAGTTAGAAACATTGATGAGAGAGAGAGACATCGATCAGCTGCCTCCTGCATGCCCCCTATTGGGGATGTGCCTGCAACCAAGGTACATGCCTTTGACCGGAATCGAACCTGGGACCTTTTAGTCTGCAGACCGACGCTCTATCCACAGAGCCAAACCGGTTTCAGCGAGAGCCACATTTTTTAAACTTAAACTTCTTCTAACGCCACTTCTTTAAAATAGACTCACCCAGGCTGTGGTATTTTGTGGAAGAGCCACACGCAAGGAGCCAAAGAGCCGCATGTGGCTCATGAGCCACAGTTTGCCGACCACTTTTCTAGACCAACTGAGAATTAAGACAAAAAGCAGGGTGGCTGGATAATAAATGTCACTGATACTATATTGACATTGGAGCATGCGGCTGGCTAATGCTGAAAGGCAGAATGTTAGGTATCCTTGCCTGGCACAGTGCAGAGGGGCCCCTTCTCCTTCCAGCTAGAGAGAGAGCAAACCCAGACATATGCTCCCTGCAAACAGGCTGGATTTTAAGAGAATCAGAGAAGAGCCTGAGTTCACTTACCTATTTCATCTCAAACGCACTCACAAATATGAAGCACCATGCACAGAACTGCGGGAGGAGCAAATGAGGAGCAGGAGAGGCCAGGATATAAAGGTAGTAAAATTCCCATTACATGGAAGAAGCCCTTTGGGGGGTGAGATCAAGAGAGTCTGGGACATCCAGAGGCCTCTAATGCGTGCTTATTCTTTGTACCTTTGTGACCCTTCCTCTCCAGCTGGCAGAGGAAAGGAACTGTCACCTATTGAGAAAGCACTCCTGGCTAGGACTTTCCCTGCATGTGCTACCCAGTCTTCTCTAGAGCCTTGTGAAATAAGTCATTAGCACGCCCATTTTATAGATAAGAAAACTGAGGCTAGAGATGTTGACCAACGTATGCTAGAGTGAAACTGAGGAGATGTATAAGGAGATGATTACAGTTGTCCAGATGAGAGGGGATAGTTGCTTGGACCAGCGGGTGGTGGTGATGGAGGGAAATGGACAGATGGAGACTGTTTTGGAGTAGAGCATTAGGATTGACAGGTGGCTGGGTGTGGTGAGGTTAGATGGGACATTACTAGAGGACAGCGTTAAAGCAGTGCTATTGGATAATTTGGGCGGGGTTGGTTTTGTTTTCTCACACTTAGAGTAGAATAGATGTGGCCCTCCTAGGCAATAATTATTCAAACAATTAAGAAATCCACAGGCACCACATCTGCACATCTCAGGGGAACTGAAACTGATAATCACTCACTCTTAATTGGAAGTGGTGGCTGGAGCGTGCTCAAAGAATTAAAACACGCAGGGCGAAGGTAGAGGGTATGGGGGAAAGATGCTTGGTTCTGTAAGACTTGTAAGAAAGGAGATCCAAAGACACCCTTTCTCCCATATCCATCTTCCCTTAGAGGTGGGAGTTACTACACCCCACTACCCTGTCATATTTACGGAATTCAGCCCTCCTCATCATCCTCCCTATCCCAGCTTGAGCTTGAACCTTGTTCTTCCTCCCTAGAACCCCTAAACATAGCTTCCTGGCCCAAGGTAGCTCCCTGCTTTCCCATTAGGATATTATGTGGGATTGCAGGAACTGGAGACACGCCCACTTTAGCCTCGGTTAATGGGGTTTGTAGGCTGGATATATGGGAATATGAGAATGACAGAAAACAGTGTCTCCACCGTACTGCCAGTCTCATGGGACATTGACCAATCATTTGAATCCACTGGAGATCCATGAGCCTGTCCTCCCTGCAGCAGTGACTTCTGCTTCCCTCTTACTGTTGGAACGAGGGCCCTCGGCTCCTTGTTCCTTTGCTTTGACTGTTCTTGCTCATACCAACTAACTCTTCCTATTCTGTGCTCTACTCTTCATTCATTTAACAAACACTTACTGAGCACCTACTGTGTCCCAGGTCTCCTCTAGGCAGGTGAGATATTCTTTAGAACAAAGCAGACACCTGCCCAGGTGGAGCCTTTAGTCTACCTCTGGCTTCTGCTTATCTATAACATGTGTTGTCTTGTGGCATCTGGTTGCTCATGACATCTGTTGTCCCCTGGTTTCTGCTGGCCATGACATCTGTGGTGCTCTGGCTTCTAGTGGCACATGACACCTGTTGTTCCATGACATCATGGTCTCCTAACCTCTGCAGCTGCGTGGTATTTTTTATTTCTGCCCCAATCCCTACCAATTGTTGCCTCTATAAGTTTCACATTCAGTGAAGAGGGAATCATCTTATTTCAGTTATCCAATTGTCCAGAATATTTGCCCCAGGCTACCCTATAGAGAACCCATAAATGACTGTCAAGCACTGATCTGGGAGCTGAGATACAGGGATGAACAAAATAGAAGATCCTGCCCTCCTAGAGCTGATGCTCTAGTATAGAGGTCGGCAAACTCATTAGTGAACAGAGCCAAATATCAATAGTACAACGATTGAAATTTCTTTTGAGAGCCAAAGTTTTTAAACTTAAACTTCTTCTAATGCCACTTCTTCAAAATAGACTCATCCAGGCCAAGGTATTTTGTGGAAGAGCCACACTCAAGGGGCCAAAGAGCCGCATGTGGCTCGTGAGCCACAGTTTGCCGATCACTGCTCTAGCAGAAGGAGAGGCAAGAAGTAAATCAACAAATGAGTACAAATGCAGTGTTGGAGAACAGTGAGTGATAAGCCAGGGAGGAGAATGGGAGGATCCTTTTACAGAGAGTGTGAGGGGTAGCATTGGAATCAATGAGGAATGAAACATGCTCGTATCTGAAGAAAAAGCGTTCTGGTTTGGAATATTCTAGAAAGAGACGAGGCCTGAGTGGTTAGCACTGAGTTTAATCGATGGGGTGGAGAAGTCATGGGGAGAAGTGCAGGGCCTTGTTGGCCATTGTGAGGACCTGGATTTTGTTCAGAAGACGTTGGAGCTATGGGGGGTTTCGAGCTTTCAATGACACAATCCAGTGTGTAACGAAAAGCATGGCCCAACTGCTGTGTGGATGATACACCATCGGAAGGGGAGAGTCGTGGCAGAGCGATGTCATAAAGGGCTAACGCTGTCAGTCATTCAAGCTGAGGGTGTGGTGGCCTAGACCAGGTATGATATGGGAGTGATGAAAAGTGATCAGTTTTCAGTTCTGGCCAGGCGGCTCACTTGGTTAGAGTCTCCACCCGTATGCCCAAAGGTTGCAAGTTTGATTCCAGTCAGGGCACATACTTAGTTTGAGGGTTCAGTACCCGGTTGGGATGCAGCAAGAGGCAATTGATTCATATTTCTCTCACATCCATATTTCTCTCTCTTCCCCCCCCCCTTCTGCTTTCTTCTCCCTCTAAATATCAATAAACATATCCTTGTGGAGGATTAAAAATTTTTAAAAAGTGATCAGCATTCAGATCTATTTTGAAGGTAGAACTGATCCTCTGAGCATTATGGATATTTCTCTGATACACTTTGCCCCAGTCTCCCAGGTAGCTTTGCCTCCTCTCTGCTCCTGCGGTGATTATTCTGGATGCTACTGATGGGTTCCCTAGTCCATAACGAGGATAATAACCATGTCTCCCTCCTGGTGTCATTGTGAGCATGCAGGGCCCTAGAGGGGCAACTAGGGCAAAGTGGATGCTCAGCAAATGAGAGCTACTATTGTTAGAACACTGGGGGTGGGGTCAGTATGCAAGGAACAGTTCTTGGGGGTGGGGGTCAGACTTCTCCTAGAGGATTTGGGCAGTCCTGGCTTTGCTTCATCCAGGAACCTTGGGATTAGGATCTTTCCATTAGGAAATAGAAGAGCACCCCCCTTTACTGAACTCCAACCAGAAACCTGGAGCTTTTCCAAGCTTATTGCAATTCTCACAGCCCTCAGAGCAATGAGACCACCTATCCCATTCTGCAGAGTCTCAGAGAGGTGAAGGGATTCACCCAAGAACCATAGCAAGTGGCAGAGTTTGGGCCTGCGCAGTTGAATCCTGGCCAAGAGGCAAAGTGTGTAGTGATTAACAACTTAGTCTCAGGGCCCAGGGGAAACAAATTTGAATCCCGGCTCAGCCACTGACTGGCTGTATGACCCTTGGCACACCTCTTCCCCTCTCTGTGCCTCAGTCTCCTGGTCTGTAAAATGGGTGTCTCACCTGATGGGGTGAGGAGTAAGGAAGGGTATGGATGTGAAGTATGAGACAGGACTCACACAGAGTGGGCACTCAACAGCTGTGGGTGCTCCCTTTCCTTACCCACAGACCTGTGTCTGTGTGGCTCCTGCCTGGCATCTCTGCCAGCATATTGAAGGAGATGCCTTATTGCTAGACGCTGTCATGGAAACCAAGAGAGGGGGCAATAGGAAAGGCCCAGAGGAGGTATGGGAAGGGGAAGTCATTGCCTGGCTCACTCTGCAGCCCACCCCAGCCAGCTTATTATAGCAGTGATGGCTCAGAGAAACAGAGGTGGTGGTGGAGGAGACAAAGGCTGGCTGGGCTCAAATGGAGGCTTTGTTCCTGTAGGGAATGAGGGATATAGGGTACCACCTATGGGGCCCCCAAAGCTTGGGAGGCTGGAGCCAGGATGTGACTCATTCTGGAATCCTTTGTCCATCTTGCCATTTCAGCACTCTTCAGGAGGCAACACTTGTCTTTCCCTTTGAAATAACCTTTCTACCCCACCTCTGGCTAGTCAAAGCCTCTGACCCTTCTGTCTTTCATAACCAATCTCAAAATGAATTGCTCATTGTCTTGCAGGCAAGAACAGCTCCATTTGGGGACCTGGTCCCCTTTCTGGTTATTCTTCAATAATTAGACCTTTTTGATGCCTTGCTCCTAGAAAAGGGTCTCTTTCTCCTTCTGTACACCCCAGCCCCTAGGACTCTATCCTACAACTCTTACTGCCTTCTGTTCCCCAAGCATGTCAACATTGCTAGCCCTCTCCTCCCCTTTTTAGGATGCAGGCTTCAAGCTTTGCCACTTTCCGGAGGAACTCAGAAGAAGGACCCCTGAACTTGGCATCCTACAGAGCTGTGTTAGAATCCCCACTTGCTCTGCCACTTATACACTGTGTAACTGGCCAGTGGCCCCTGGGAGTCCGTTTTCTTATCTGTTGAGGGCAGACTGGCTTCATAGGATTCAGTGAGTTAATTCAGGTAAAGCACTTTCAAACTGCATTGCTGTTATCACTTCCTGCCTTTCTTAAAATCCAGGAATAAAGAAGGAAGCAGAAACACAACATACACACACACACATACTTTGTTTATAAAATTAAACCATTTCTCTTGAGATGGAAAGCATCTGCTAAACTCTTTCTTTGGAGATGTTGCCAACTCTGCATCAGTTTGTCAAACACTAATGGTGCACCTACTCTGTGCCAGGCTGTGTGCTAGGCACTGAGGAGGCAGAGGGGGAGAGGGGAGGGAACAAGGCATGATTCATGCTTTTGAACTTGGTAGGGAAGGCAGACCTAGATTCAGGCAGTCTCCAGGCAATAAGATATGTGTTATGTTCTAGATGTTCGCAGGGTTAGGTATGCACAAAAGCTGGGGTTGGAGTTGAGGCGGGGACATTTCTCTCAGCTGAGAGTGTGCCAGCTGAGTTTTGAAAGATGAGTAGGACTTAATTCAGCAAAACAAGGTGAGATAGGCTTTCCAGACAGAAAGTGGTACCTGAACAGAGCAAAATATCAGCTGAAATAGCACGGTATGTGCAGGAAACTGTAAGGAGTTAGATTTTGCCAAGGCATAAGGTAAAGCTTAAGGGCAGGGGGCTGGGAGATGAGTGTGCCTAAGGTAAGCAGCCTCCTAGTCTTGATCTAACCTGGAATCTTTTCATCACGATGAATGAAAGTTTCAGGGTCACCTGGAGACGAATGGGTATGGGAGGGTTTTAACTGCCCATTTATTTTCTGGAACCTTGCTCTTCATGAGGTGGTTCTGGGACCAACAGCACCAACTTCACTTGGGAGCTTGTGGGAAAGGCAGAATCTCAGTCCCCACCCCCAAACCTGCAACATTAGAATCTGCATTTTGGCAAGGAGACATGTATACAGATAGAGGGGTACACAGTGCCAGAAAGCTTTCAGATATTGCTCACTCTGCTCCCAGCCCCCTCTCCAAGGGGGGCTTTTTGCTACTCAAGCAGTCCAGGACCCCTCAAGAGGCATGTTTCGCTAGTCTTAGAGGAGTACCCGGTGGGAATTGCCCCAACTCTGGGACAGCTCTTAAAAGAGGAGATAGCTAAGTCCCTTTTTACCTCTCTGAGGCCTTTTGCCTCATCTGAAGCAGAATCATGAGGCATACCTTCTCTGTTCCTTGTTATAAATAGTCTCCAAATAAAAGATATTTGGCTAAGAGATTTGGCAGGTGTTACATGACTCCTTCTTTGAGATAGTTCATCTTAAAGGACAGGGCACCCAGACCTTGTGTGTGTCACTTGCTTAACAGCCCATTTTTCATCTGTATGTTCTCTTGAGAAAGGGAACATGACTATAGTCTCTCCCACTTTCAAGAACCATGGATTACGCCCAGCCAGTGTGGATCAGTGGTTGAACATCAGCCCATGAATCAGGAGGTCATGGTTTGATTCCAGGTCAGGGCACATGCTCAGGTTGCAGGCTTAATCCCTAGTAGGGGGCGTGCAGGAGGCAGCCAATTAAAGTTTCTCTCTCATCAATATTTCTATCTCTCTGTCCCTCTCTCTTCCTTTATCTAAAATCAATAATGCTCGCTCGCGCGTGCACATACACACACACAAACACACACACACACACACACACACACACACACACACACACAGGCCCAGTGCACAGATTCATGCATTGGTGGGGTCCCTTGGTGTGGCCTGCAGGGATTGGGCCAAAACTGACAGTCCAATGCTGCCTGCTGCTCCTGCTTATCTGGCCCTGCTGTGCCTTGTCATTGCTGCTTAGTAGGCTTGGTCCCACTCCACTGTGGTCTCTGGGCTACGGCAGCCAGCTCTGAGCCCTGTGCCTGTTGCCTGTCAATCAGCTGAGCAGCACTCACACTGTGGGAGTGCACTGACCATCAGGGGTGGCTCCTGAATTGAGCAACTGCCCCCTGGTGGTCAGTGCATGTCATAGCAACCAGTCAAATAGTTGAACAGTCAACTTATATATATACTAGTGGCCTGGTGCACGAAATTCATGCACATTAAAAGAGGATTACTTAGAAGAAATAATTTAATATTGCTATTTGCCCTTTATAATGCAAGTGTCAGAAATGAAAGAAAATTAAGAAAATGTATATGAAAACCTTCCTCCTGTCAGAGTCTGGGATGCACCACAGGACCCAGAGTTAAGTCTGCACCCACCCACAATGAGCCTCAAAATCATGTGAGACCCAGACACGTCCCCTGCCCCCCAACATTGGGCTAGATCCAGATCTGGCCAGTCCCACCCTTGTCAAGCCCTGCCAGGCAGGGGGCATAGCTTCAGGTCCCCTGGACTGGTGCCAGGATAGGATGTGTGGCCTGAGGTCCCCCAGCTAGACCAGGGCAGGCAGTGTGCCTTGAGGTCCCACGTGAAACTCTGCTGAGTGGGGGGCATGGCCTGATGTCCCCTATCAAGCCCTGCCAGGCAGGGTGGGGGTACAGCCTCAGGTCCCCCGTCATCCCCCCTGGGTGGAGGGCATGGCCTTAATTCCCCCAATCCAGCACTGGGGTGCATCTTGAGGTTCCCTGTCAAACCTCACTGTGTGGAGGGCATAGCCTGAGGTCCCCTGTCAAGCCCTGCTGGGTGAGCAGGGGAGGTACAGCCTCAGGTCCCCTGGCCCAGTACTGGGGCGGGGGACATGGCTGGAGGTCCCCCATCAAGCCCCGTCGGGAGGGGGTTGTAGTCGGAGGTCCCCCTGTCTGGTGCCAGAGTGGGGGCATGGCCTGAAGTCACCTGTCAAGCCCCACCTGGTGGGGGGCATGGCCTGAGGTCCCCCAGCCTGGTGCTGAGGTGGGGGGAGCAGCCTGAGGTTCCCTAGCCCAGCACCAGGACAGGAAGCACACCTTGAGGTCTCTTGTCAAGCCTGCCAGGCTGGGTGCATGGCCTTAGGTCCCCTGGCCTGGTGTTGGGGTAGGGGGAACAGCCTGAGGTCCCCTGTCAAGCTCCACTTTGTGGAGGGTGCAGCCTGAGGTCCCCTGGCCTGGTGCTGGGGCAGTGGGGAGCAGCTTGAGATCCCCTAGCCCAGCACCAGGATGGGAAGCGCACCTTGAGATCCCCTGTCAAGCCCTGCTGGGTGGGGGATGTGACCTGAGGTCCCCTGTCACATGGCGGATGGCATAGCCTCAGGTCCCTGCTGATTGCTCATTAAGGCTCCTTAAGGGAACTTGGCCTCAGCTGTGGGTGCAGCCATTTTTTGTGATGGACTGATGGTCAATTAGCATATTCCCTCTTTATTAGATGGGGCTTAGCCCTCACAGCTGTGGCAGCTTGCCTTGGCCCTCAAAGCCCTGGCTTTGTCCAGAAGGTCCAAAAGGTCATTCAGCTGTCTGGTCTAATTAGTATATTATCCTTTTATTATTATAGTAGTGGCCCGGTGCATAAAATTCATGCACGGGTCAGGGGTGTCTCTCAGCCTAGCCTGCACCCTCCCCAATCTGGGACCCTTCGGGAGATGTTTAAACCAGCAGTCAGACATCCCTCTTACAATCTGGCACCACTGGCTCCCACCTGCTCATCTGCCTGCTGGCTGATCACTCCTAACCACTCTGACTGCCGGCCTGCTCACCCCCAACTGCACCCCCACTGACCTTCTCGCCACCAACTGCTCACCCCTTTTCTGGCATGATTGCCTCCAACTCCCCCCAAACTGGTCCTCCCTGCTATACTGCTTGCCCCCAACTTCTCCCCCTGTGTGCAGGCCTAATCACCCCCAACTGCTCTCCTCTCCTGGCCTGATCACCCCTAACCACCTCTGCCTTGGCCCCACCACCATGGCTTTGTCCAGAAGGTCTCCCAGTCTAATTAGTATCTTGCCCTTTTATTAGTATAGATATATATTAAAAGAACCATGGAAATTAGACCAATTGACTTGGACTTTGGCCAGGCACACTTGGGAGCCATTGAAGAATTCTAAGGAGGGGAGTGGGAAGTTGATTGCTGCTTGTTGAAAGACCACTCTGCCAGCAGTGAGGTGGCAAGAGGTCTGGAGATATCAGCCTCTGATGTCAGGGGCCGAGTGAGAAAGATGAGGCCTGGGTTGGTCCATTTTGGTCACACTGCATTCCTTCTACTAATTGGGCAATGGCTTAAGGACTCTGAGTTTATAACTTGTATTGTCTGCTGGAGACTCGCGCAGCAGCTAAATTTGAACCAGCAATTTAGCACTGGCTGAGAATAAAATTTGGAACTTTTTGTGGGTCATATGGGGCCAGTGAGATTATCTATTTAGATCTGGGCAATTTAGAGCTGCCAACTGGAATCTTGGCCTCTCCTGGGGATAATCCCTCCTAATTTTCACACCAGCCCTTGGGATGCACATGGAAGGGCCTTTTAAGGAACTCGGGACCTCCAGGTCCAGCTGGGAAGGGGGAGGAAGAATGAGAAGCAAAGGCTCAGAAGTCCATTTGTTGCTTTTAGTGAATCCATAGGGAACAAACTATAGAAGTATTTCCCAAAGTCACTCTTTGGAATCCTGGATGACAGAAATTGCCATGGCTGAATAAATTTGGAAATGCTGTATATCAAATTTATAATACCCAGGAAAGTGTAGAGACTTTGGGTGGGACACAACCTGGCTCTGAATCTCAGCTTCATTATTAGCTGTGTGATCTTGGGCACTAAACTTCACTTCTTGGGTTCATTCAGTCTCCTTGTCTGCTAAGTGGGAATAATGGCAGTACGAATGACATAAAGATATTATGAGGATTCATGAGATAATGCATAGCACATGTCTCACACATTAGAAAACACTAAATCAAGGGTAGCTGTTGAATTACTATATTTTTAATATCATTAAATTATGTTATACAAATTCATTATATATGTAAATTATTGTCTAGCACTTTACCTTTAAAGTCTCTGAGAAGTCCTATAGTAAAATCTGCTTGACTTTATAAGCCCAGCATTTCAGAAATTTATTTGATCTTGGAGTCTCCTTTTTCATATAACATATAGGACTTTCCTAAGGAAATACTAATTTTTATGTTTTGAGAATAGTCTGGAGAAGCCAGTATCTCTGAGCCAGGATTCAGTTCAAACCTGGTTCCTTCTGGGTATAAAGAGTTATGCTTCCTCCTCTATCTTTTCTTCCCCCAAGACCATCACAGGCCAGAATTATAGCACTAGAAGTAGGGACTGAGATTGCAAGTCTAGCCCAGGCCTTAGAAAACTCCTGCTCATCTTTCAGAACCCCATTGCTGTATTCGCTTTTCTCAGAAAACTTCCCATCTTGCCCATGCAGAATAAGTCTAAACGTGAGAAGGCCCATGTTCCCTAGTGTAAATATTACAGGGGCATACCACAATGAACCATAGTTATCTGCTACACTAGAGGCCCGATGCACAAAATTTGTGCAAGAATAGGCCTTCCTTCCCCTGGCTGTCGGCACTAACCTGGAGATCAAGGGAAGGTGACACCCCCATCACACCTCTGCTGCTGCCACTACTAGTAGCACAAGCCTTGGCTGGCCCTGATTACTTGAGCCTCAGGCGGCCCTGGATGTCTGGGTAGCCACCATCTGAGGCTTTTCTGCACCTCGGGCCGGCCTTGGGGGTGTACAGAGACAGGTGTACAGAGACTCCAGAGAACTGGGGGACTCCAGAGGCAAGTGTGTGGAGTGGCTGGACCTGCCTGGGGGCGGACCTGGCTGAGCCATGTTCTTGCCATCCTGGCAGGGCTGAGGGGACTGGGAACCGCCATCTTGTGGCTGTGGGCACCACCATATTTGAGGGTGTGACAATCAATTAGCTTATTCTCTCCTCACTGGCTGTGGGCATGGCTATCTTTTCAATGGCATGATGGTCAATTAGCATATTCCCTATTTCTTAGCTAGGGTGACTCTTCTCTCAGCTAGACCATGAACTTCTTCATGCATCATGTGTGTATCATCTCAGTACTCTAAGACAGCACTTGATCAAGACCAAATTTTATTCATCACCTTCTAGAGAGGAGGAGTGAAAAAATAGCTCTGGGTTTTCTCAGGCTGGAAGTGGCCATGCCAGCTCTGACAACACTGCTGGTTCCCATTGTCTGGGGGGAAAGGGTCAGTTCTCTGGTTGCCAAATGCATGATCAAGACCTTTCTGAGGTTCCTGAGTGCAGAAGTCCAGGAAGCAGGCGATGGAAACCAGGATTTCTGCTGCAGAAGGGCAGAGAGAACCACAAAAGAATGATGGCAAGTAAAGACAGCTCCCAGTGCCCACTCCTGATTTCATCTATCATGAGCTGTAAAATTGGTGACTTACTGAGCATTAACTGGGGCCCTGTGGATGCTTTATCTTTGAAGGATACCGCTGTCCCCAATGTTCCAAAGGCTGGAGGTGAGCCTAGTGCATGGGGCCTGGCTAATTCTGGACAGCTCAGAGGCCATAGCTGTCCATAGCTTAGGGATTTAGCCCAAGATGCAGGACCCCAGCAGTGATGAGAAAAGTGGGGAAGGTGAGCTCCAAGCCAGGAGGAGACTGGAAGAGTTACTGACTGGACTGCCCAGGGCAACATTTAGTAGAGAATGAGGGCTGGATCCAACAGGGTCCCAAAAGGGGAGGAAGGTCTTAGTTTCATGGTTCATGTGGATCAAGACTCCCCTCCCCATAAGTGTCTGGAGATTCAGGATGCTGAACCAAACTGGAGGAGGGATTTGGGGTTGGGATGCTAATACCTCATCACATCTCAGGGTTCCAGCTGGGGAGGTTTTCTTGGAGAAACAATAACAACAACAACAATAATAAGGCAGTTTCTATATTACTGAGCACTTAATCCTTGCCTTTTACAGTCAAAACCTCATATAACCCTCACTACATCCCTTGGAGGTGAGTATTTTATCTCCATTCTGCAGATGAGGGAGCTAAGGATCAGTAAGATAATACAAATTCCCCCAGATTATATAGCTAGTAAGCAACAGAGCTGGGGTTCAACTTTAAACCTTTCTGGCTCCAAAACCCTGGCTCCTATCCTTAGGCTATGCTGTCATCCCGAGGGAAATGGGACAGAATGCAGTTGTATGGAGTAGGCCAGTGGGTCTGAATTCTTTGGAACCTAATGTCCCCCTTTTATAACAAATAGTTGCGACACCCTTTACCATCCCGAAATGCAGTTCATACATAGATCATATAATCTACATACAAATACTAAAAGTAGTAATAATCATAATAATACATTAATCAGATGGCAAAGGAGAAAGAAAAGGAAAACCATTTATAATAAATATACTAATACATGTTCCACATGGACACAATGGCTTGGGTGTGCCCACACTCGCAGATTTTCTGAAGCAGACAGATGCCTGCAGCCACATGTAGATCCAGGCAAATGCACAGCTACAAATACAGATGGATTCAAGTGTGTCGAATTGGCAACTCACACCCCATGAAGTGTTTCATCTTTGGTAAAGCTCCAAACAAAACAAGGGATAGGCATACCTCATTTTATTATGTTTCGCTTTATTGCGCTTCAAATACATTGCATTATTTACAAGCTGAAAGCAAGACCCTCCACTGGCAAAAGTATTATGACTCTCTTTATTGCAGTTGTCTGGAACAACACCCAAAATATCTCCAAAGTATGCCTGTATTACCTTCCTTCAATGTACATGATCAGAGCAATCTTAGACAATTCAGAGCAGATTAAAACGTCAGTGAGTTTTTGTGTTTACATGTAAGTGGAATTAGGGCAATTCCAGATTCCCCAAAGAAGGTGGTACCCCCATACTGCTACCCCATTGAAAACCACTCTTTTGGGCTATATAGTGGGGTGGGGTTTGAGGTTTTGAGAAGCACCTGGGCACCCACAATTCCCACCTTTCCAACACACACCATGAATTCCAGGCCTCTGACTACAGTTCCAGGTGCCACCTACTGGTGAGCTTGAAGGTGCCCAGTGCTTCAGGTTGGCTCATGGACTGGCAGTGCTAATAAGCCTGTAGCCAAAGAGGAAAGGTTGGAAAGAAATGAATGAATATTGAATGTTTACTCTCAGTTGGGCCCAAGGTCATACTGTTAACGAGTCGTGAAGGAAGATGCAAATAGTACTGACTCCAAAGAAGATGATTCCTACCATGCTTTTAAAAATTAAGGTTGTAATTTAGGATAATGGAATGGGAGTCTCACAATAAAAATATTATGTAGTGTCCAGAGCACAACTTGGATTCAAATACAACCCAGCCCTACTACTCATCAGCCAAGTAACTTTGAAATGGCACTTCCCTTATTCTTTTCTGTGAACTTCTACTCATCTAAACAACAACAACACAAAAAAACACACACAAAACATCATCTCATTTATGAGTTATTCCCAGCTCCTCCAGAATAAGAGAGTATTCTCTCATCTGGGCTCTATGCTCCCATTCAAAACTCTCACCATGACACTTACCACCCTGTGTTGTGGTTCCTGTATCTGTCCCACAACTACCACCCACCACCCACCCCCGCCCCCTACTGGATGGTGAGCTCCTTGACAGATATCTTGTCTGATTCATTTTAAGATCCCCCTGCCCCAGCCTCCAGCCCGGACATCCACTATGTGCCAGCCAGGTGTGTCACAGGCAGGAATAAGTGCAGAGTGAGTGACTGACTTGATTGAATCAATTCACGTTGCTTGCTGAGTCACTCACAGAGCAGACCCTTCCTGCTGGGTGACTAAGTGGAGCAGGTCACTGTCACCTGGGATTCATGGCTTCTCTTTAAGCACAGCAGCTTCTCAGCAGCACAGACCAAGGTGTCAGCGTGTTCCTGCCACAATCCTGCCTCCCTTTGAAGAGGTTTATTCAAGAGTTCCCTCCATGGGGTTTCTTTCAAACACATCTGCATCCTGCAGTCATCTCCATCTCTGCATTGTTATCTGGGTCTGTCCACCCACAAACTAGATCTTTTGGCAACAGAGAAGAGGTGGTTGCATTTAGATCCAAGCCCTGTCATCATTCTTCAGCACCCTATCCTTTATCGCATGCATGCCTTGTTCCTCTTCTGTCTCCCTTGGGATCCAGAGGTGTGTGTGTGTGTGTGTGTGTGTGTGTGTGTGTGTGTCCCGCCTCTGGCTGCTGAGCACCATCCTCCTTCTCTTCTGGGTCCAGCACATCATCCTTGCCCCTTTGGTCCATTCCCCAGCCTAGTCTATGGGAGCATCCCTCTTGAAGAATGTGAGCAGGCCATGGGCTTTGGGGACATACCCAAATCCCAGGTCCTTTATTTCCTAGGTAGGTGTTTTAGAGTGGACAGGATTGGTGTACTGCCTGGATCTCTTTTACAGTTTCTGAGGTTGGGGGGGATGGGAACAGTATTGTGAGGTTATTTATTTTGTGGACCCTCTTCCAACCTCCAAAGGCATGCATTGCGATCCTCTTCTGGCAGGCTGCTGCAGGCTATGAGCTGTTTTGCCCACACATGCAGAGATCCAGAAATGCCTGAGAATTGACACTTCCACCCCTAGCCCGTTGGCCCTTGACTAAACACTGTTGGGTGCTAGAATATGACAGTCCATTGCCCTTCCCTTGGCTGGGCCAACTGGCACTTGAGGGTGCGACAGGATTTTGCCTGGGATCGCATGCTTGCTCGGATCCTTCCCCACCCACCCCTTTCTGCTTTCTCTTCAGACCACTTCCTGAACACATCTCTTGCCCACAAATCCTTGTCTCTGGGTCAGCTTCTGGGGAACCTTAATGAAGACAGCAACTTGGGCAGGTCACTTCATATTTCTGAATCTCAGTATCCTCATGTGTAACTTGGGGTTAATAGCACATACTTCTTAGGGTTGTTGTCAGGATGAAGTAAAATAGTATATATAGAGTGCCTGGTGTGTGGCCTATAGTAGGCCCACCATTCCTTTTAATGATCCCTCTTTTAAGAAAGTTAGCCAGAAGGCCATTGGCCTGGGAAGTGGGAGTCCTGACTTCTGTTCTCCTTCAATAAGTCTTTTTGCCTCCTTAGGCCTGCCTTTCTCTCTCCCTCTTTCCCTCCCTCCTTCCCTTTCCTGTAATAACCATAAAGGAAGCCCTAGGAAAATGAAAATGCAGCCCTACCTTTCACATACGATGCTTGTTTTAGCTAAAATCTCTGTATCTTTAAATTATAACTTCCACCAATTGCTTGTGCCTGATTAGCTAAACATTTCTCCATTGTTGGACATTAGATTTCATCTCATTTTTCCTATTTTAAAAATGTGCTATATAGCTTTCCTGCATATAATTCAGAAAAAACGATTGTGTTGTTTAAAACAAATCAGAAAAGAGATGCAAATGAAAACATTTGAGGGTAAAACGTCCAACTTTAATAAGTAACTTAAATTAGGATAATCATGAAATATTATTTGTTTAACTTTATCTAATTAATATTTGGTTTATTAAAATGACATTATCCAGTATTGGTAAGATTGTGGTAAGATTGTGTTGATGTATATATCAACAGCCTTAAAATTATTCATGTCTTCTGACCTTGTGATTTCACCTAATGAAATAATCAGACATGCATACTAGATTTATGTATAAGGATTTGCATTGCAATTCTATTTATACATGGAAAAATTAGAAATGCCTCAAATGTTCAGCAATAAATTAAAAGTTAAATAAATTATGGTAAATCTGTATGATGGAATTTTACGTAGCTATTAAAAATCATGTTTTTGAGGAATACATAATGACATGGAAAAAAGCTCATAATGTCATACTAAGTGAAAAGTAGACAATAAAAACCAAAATCATCTTCATTTTAGAAGAGTTATTGTTAACGCATGTTATGTATACAGACTGTCCGGGTTACATCAGACTCACTCGACGTTCATCCTTTTGTGTTTTCGTCACCATCTCCCATTTATTTATACCAAAAACAGTTCCGTCATTTTGACGTATGTACATATATGTGCTTTATTTTTTTTATCATTTATTCACCACAAGTAAAAGTCAGGAATTGTTATCTTTCTTTTAAATTGTTTTTACTGTTTCCCTTCATTGCTGCTGTGTCTGTGCTCCATGTGAGGGATGTAAGTGCTTATGTGGGTAGGTTCCAACTTACAGCAAAAATCACCTTATGTCGCACTGTAGGAATGGGTCTCCAAGGTAACCCGAGGACCTACTGTATAATGTTACATATAGATAATATACACACACATAATGTTATCTATATAATTTATACTTAGAGAAAAGAATGGAAGGAAATATAACTCTCTCTCTCTCTCTCTCTCCTTTGGGGAATGACATTAGGAATAATTAAGAATATTTTGCCCTGACTGTGTGACTTGGTTGGTTAGAGCCCCATCTCATACACCAAAAGGTTTCCAGTTCCATTACTGGTCAGGACATATACCTAGGCTGTAGTTTCGATCCCCAGTCAGGGCGCATCTGGGAAGCAACTGACCAATGTTCCTCTCTCACATTGATGTTTTTTTCTCTCTCCTATTTCTCCTCTCTCTCCTTTCCTCTCTAAAATCAATAAAAACTTATCTTTGGGTGAGGATTAAAAATAGATTTTTTAAATTTTCTTTTAAACACACACACACACACACACACACACACACATTGATTTCAGAGAAGAAGGGAGAGGGAAAAAGAGAGAAACATCAATGATGAGAGAGAACCATTGATCAGCTGCCTCCTGATGGGGACCAAGTCCACATCCAGGCATCTGCCCCCAACCAAAATTGAACCTGGGACCCTTCAGTGTGCAGGCTGACACTCCATCCACTGAGCCAAACCAGCCAGGGCTTAAATTAATATATGGTTATTTTTCTATTTCACATAGCAATACTTTTCCTAGTAGAGTAAAACGAGACATATTGCACTAGCCAGTTTGGCTCAGTGGATAGAACATCAGCTTGCGGACTAAATGATCCTGGGTTCAATTCCAGTCAAGGGCACATACCTCAATTGTAGGCTCAATCCTCAGCCCTGGTTGGGGCATGTGCAGGAGGCAACCAATTGATGTATCTCTCTCATATTGATGTTTCTCTCTGTGTGTCTCTCTTCCTCCCTCCCACTCTCTAAAAATCAATGGAAAAAATATCCTCAGTGAGGATTAACAACACCAACAATTAAAATTTTAAAAAAGCATGTTTATGTATTTATTTTTTATCCTCATCCAAGGATAGGTTTATTGATTTTTAGAGTGAGAAAGGGAGAAACATCTCTCAGTTGCCTCCTATATGTGCCCCAGCTGGGTTGAATCTGCAGACTAGGTATGTGCCCTGGCCAGAAATCAAGCCTTTTGATGTGTGGTACAATGCTCAAAGTACCTGGGCCAACCAACCAGGGCCAATGCATAAATTATCAGGTCAAGAGGATTGTGCAATCAGAGAGTTTCATAAAATCTTATTATTGACGTCCTTTAGGAGTTGCAAATGGATGGGCCGTGCATAAGCCAGAGAACAGATGAATTTGATTTGGTTGAACTGCTCAAGTTTCTACTTGGTCCCCAGTGATTTGTCAACACTGGGCCTGTGTTCCCACTGGGCAGACTTGGCCAGAGCTGTCCCACTTGGTTGCAGCATGCACGCGCCGCGTCTCCACAGTGCCCCTTGCTTGATCTACTCCACTGCTTGGGAGTTGCGTTCACAGTTTAGTCATCTGCACATTCCAGCCATCTCACAGACTGCACTACATACTTGTTGAATGACTTTATAGGGAGTAAAGGGATGACCATAAAAAGTGGTGTGTTTTCCATGAGCCCAGAGGGAAGCATGGTGACAGGCAATCCCTTCCTTTGGCAAAAAATCTTCCCTAATCCCCCCTTCTCTAGCCAGGGTAGGGGAGAGGGTAAATCTGCTTGCATAGATGTGTTGGACATGTCATGACCCACAATCGTTTCTATGAATGTTGGGCAAGAAGGAGGACTTTGCATTGTGCCAGGGTTTTATAAGAAGGTAAAAGTGTAGAAGGAACATTTGTTTGCCCTCGACTTATCTTGAGTCCAGAGGGGAACCATATTGTCTTCCTGATTCAGTTTCCATAGCCACGAGCCACTCACGTGCCCCCAGGTGACTGAAGGATTCAGGGGGTGAGTTTCAGGAAGGATGGAAGTATTGTAAGAGACACAAACATGTTGCCATCTTATCTTTGACTGTCCCACCCCCCCCTTTTTTTCCTTCCTCTTTCAAGTGTGAACTCCTGGCCTAAACATGACCTCGGATTTACCTTTAAGTCAATTGGTATTTACAAACTTTCTCAAAGCAAACATTGTCTATAAAACTGAAATACTTGCTTCAGTGATAAACTGCAGGATGAGAATAATAACCAGCTGATTAAAATGATTTAAAATAAAGAGAGAATCATTTTGGCTAGAAAATTATGACATCATCCGAGAAGCCTTCTTTTGGACTTGTGTCTTAGTTTCTCTACAAAACCTGGCAAGCTATTAAGCACTGTGAGGGAATCAAACATGAACAAAAGTTGGCTCCTTATTGCCTAGAGAGTATGCAATACTCAACTAATAGTCCATGTGCTCTCCTGCATTTCCCAGCCCCTTGCAGATAGTCAGAGCCAGTACGTAGTTCAAACTAGTCAAGTCCAGAGCCCTTAATTGGCCATTTGAGACCTTCAGTTCTCTCTTCAATGGAGAGTGTGTTCATCAACAATGTTTCAGATGGTGAAGCCTTTTTATTCTGGATCCCTGTTGGATTATGTGGAACCAAATCCCCCACTGACACACACTGGCCATTTAGCGCAAGTGAGAAATTAACCTTTGCTTTGTTACACCTCTGAGGTTTGGGGGTTAATTTGTTTCTACAGTATAATCTAGCCTATGTTGACTAATACAGTCCCTAACCTCAGTAATAACTGCTACTATCTTTTGAATGCCTACTATGTGTTTACTTACATTAGCCCATTTAATCTTAAGAGACAACCCGAGGAGAGAGCTATTTTTATCTCCCTTTTCCAGACAAGAAGCAGAAGTTCAGAGAGTCTTGCCTCATTAAATTGCAGAATTAAGACTCACTTTCCCGTCTATCTGACTTCAAGGCTGGTGTTTTTCTCCTAAACTACTTTCAAGTTCAAGGGAGCTTAGACATGAAAATGTATTTTGGCAAGGTGACGGTTGGAGGCTGGGGAGACCAGGCGAAGGGGGATTCCTCAGTTTAGGCTGAAGAGGAACAAGGGGGCTCATGATCCCAGGTGAGAATGCTGTTCTTACAGAGATAGAAGTGCCACGGAAACATTGTTTTGGTTGTGACTGCTTGGTTTTGCATGTGTAGACACATCACTGCTATTTGCTCCCCCAGCAAGAAGAATCCCTGGTGTAAGCTGTTTGCTGTTTCACACTTATTTTAGGTTAGAAACAAGGTCAAAGTCATAAAACAATAGAAGGACAAGAGACCTCCTCTGAGATGCCTTCATTTTAGGGTTGAGGAGGCTGAAGCTCAGAGACAGAAAGTCCCCTATTTCAGGTACACAGTGTATTCCTGGCAGCCTTCTCAGCGGTGCCTCAAACACTTTACATGAGTGTCTGCAGAGAAAATGCATGGCTGGCTTGCCTTTCTTCTGTAAGATCCTGAATGCATCCTGAAGGCAGGAGTAGCATCAGACTTATCCCCACTCGCCCCTGCCCCTTCCTATATATGTTTATCAGAAGCTACATATTTTCACATCAAGTTACCTCTTCTGACCATCACAGAAATCCTCTGGGTGAGCAGAATAGGCCTTGTCCCCATTATGCAGATGCCGGAAAGTTCTCAGTGAGGTGGAGTAGTTTGTCTGAAGTCATACGGCTCATGTGTAGCTGCAATCTAGATTTCCTTGCTCTCAGACAAATATGTCATTATTCTGTATCTGGGAGACACATGTAGGCTTGTAGACCAGCCCAGTGGTCCAGGGCATGGCTCTGCATTCATAACCCAGCTATTCAATCCTTCTGTTTGACTCAGTTTCTTTATCTGTAAAATTGGCTCAAGAAGAATTGAGTGAACTAATGCATACAATTGCAAAGCTCTTAGAATAGTTCTTGGGACTCAGTGCTTTGTTGATATCAGCCAGGACTCCACCAAGACACTTGGCATCAGTGGACATAGTTTGGCAGTTCTCAAGGGAACCTGTTGGTCCATGACAGTGACAATTTGTAGTTTTTCGGAGATAGACGTTAACTACGGAATGATAGTATGCTGATCATTTTAAAACACTCACACACTTCTCTGCGGAAAATGGCCACTAAGGCTGTGAAATTTCAGGTAATTGGAGGAGACAGGTGGGAAGCACGAGCCTCTAGACTTGAGTATGATGGAAAGCCAGGAGCCTCAGCCTCTCTGGGACCATATGGGGAGCCTTTGGGACACCACTATTGGTTTTAGAAGAAAGGTGTCATACAGATGCCATTTAGCCAGGGGCCCAGGAACACCCAGCCCTGCCCTGCAGGTCCCAAGAAGGAATATAAGTGCCCAAAGGACAAGGATCAGAGTGTCACTCCAGAAACCCATATGAATCGTAAGTGAGCATGACTAAACCAGACCTAACGGTCCCCTTCCCTGGTCCACACTTGGGCCTCAACTCTTACCACTCCTGTAACGAGAGGAACCCTGGCCATCACATGCTGTCCCAAAGCCAACCCCTTAGGCTTCCTGCGGACAGGGTAGTGGGCCAGCCACATGGAAGGAAGAGCTGTCTTGTGTTGTCCAAGCACAGATGGAAATAGGTGTGCAGCATCCATGAGCTAAAATGGGCCATCCCTCAATCTGGGGGTCTTTATGAGGCATTTGTATGAAGGACACTTATTTTTTCTGGAGGTGAGAGAGAATGACTTATTGTTCAGGGTGTTACAGTCCAGTTACACAATTTAGGAACTGAAGGCAAACAGTTCTCCATCCAAGTGCCAACTTTGGCACTTTATAGTTGTATGCATTTGGACAAGTGTCTTCTTTTCTCCAAGCCTCAGTGTTTTCAATGGTTAGACAGGAATGGTGATCCCTACCTTGCTTATTGTAAGGATTAGTGACTGACGTAGGCACTTGCTAAATGTTGGCTGTCACATTGGGGCTCCCACTCGGTGCCAGACTCTATGCCATTAAGTCCCCTCACTTTCATCTCAGCAGTTCCACAACTTTTGTCTTACTTGTAAACCAGCTGTACTATTACTTACTTAGTAATTTTCTAAGTCACCTTACTTTTTAATTTAAGCAGTGCTAGTCATGAAATTATGAGTTTGATGTGCTTCCCCCCTAATATGCCTTACAGTAAATGCACAATCATTAAAACAACAAATGTTGTTGTTGAGATAAAAATGCTTACTGGCATTTATATGCATGCTGCACTTTGGAATCTCTGCCCCCGAACCCTCAGGACATCCTGCAAGAGAACCATCCTGCTTTTAGAGACAAAGGAATTGGTCTCTCCATCACGCATGCAACCAGAGCTTTGGAGAGGTCAGTTTGACATTCCTTCAAGACATTTTCTTTTTAAGAGAAACCTTTCAGAAATTGAATCCTGTTCTAGTCTGTAACCCAAAAAAAATAGCAAAATACTGTAGCAAGTGGTTCCTTGGCAGACACAGCTTTCTGCAACGTTGTTTTCCTTTTGAAAAGATTCATATTCTTCTCAGTTCCTTATAAATCAAACCCAAACTTCCAATGTGAGGGGAATCATAAACAGCTTTGAATGGGGCTGGCTGGACAGTGTTTCCAGCTGGGAACCATATTTAGATATTTCTGTCATGTGATCCTTTGACACCACTTCCACCCCAATCCTCATCCCCATCCTCACCCCAAAACTTTCCCACTCCTGGGTTGGCTAGAAATTTCCTCCACCTCCAGGTAATGGGTGGACATGATCTAGTATGGCCCTGCCAGAGCTCAGTAATCTATGTGCATTTGTGGGAATCCAAGCAACTTTCCGATGCCGTTGTTTTAAATGATGGGGAATCTGAGGACTCTAATCCGGGCACTCAGACTGTGGCCCACAGATCCGCAGCATCGGCATAACCTGTGAGTTTATTAAAAATACAGAATCTCACACCTGGCCCCATACCTCCTCAATTGGAATCTGTGTATTAACAAGTGGCTCATGTGCATGTTCAAGTTTGAGAAGCTTTGAGTCAGCACACCCTTTCATGTGCCTGTACCATCTCTTGATTTCTCTCCATTTGTAACTTTCTTTAGTGTTAGATTTCCAGAGTGTGAGTTTCCTGAAGGCTGGAACCTGGCTGCTTTGCCAACTCATTAATCTTGGTGCCTGGTACATGGCCTGGCATTGACAGGCAAAGGGTCCATACAAAATTTTTCATATTACAGGAAGCTCTATAAATTACTGTGTTTTGAACAAAAAGTGCTGTCTGCAAAATGCACATTAATCTGAAAATAACCTCAATGCTCAATGGATTCAATTAAAAAAATAGGTAAAGAAATGTAATCCAATTTAGTCATCATTTCTGGAAAGTATGACTTCACAGTTGTAATGGTTGGATATTACTGGACATGTGCTGTTTGAAAATCATTATTAGAAGTGTTACAATATGTGATTATATTG
Source organism: Lasiurus cinereus (assembly GCA_011751065.1). Taxonomy (NCBI): domain Eukaryota; kingdom Metazoa; phylum Chordata; class Mammalia; order Chiroptera; family Vespertilionidae; genus Lasiurus; species Lasiurus cinereus. The sequence continues at coordinate 5,514,603 of JAAGEH010000125.1, forward strand.
TGTTTGTGTGGGGGGGAAAGGGGAATTCACAACATACATCCACAGAATTAATTTAGAGAAACAAATAGCTCATCAAAGGCTTCCTCCTGTCTGCCCACTGTTCCTAACACTAGTTAGCTCTTAGGAACTGAGGAAGGAAGACCACATTTGGCAGGTCGTGTGTGACTGGACCATCCCCACTCTCCCTCTGACTAGCTGGTGATTGCAGGTAAGTCTTTCAACTCTAATCTTATTTCTTCTCCTGGAGAAAAGGGGGTGGTGCTATTGACTCTGCTTGCATTTTGCTTTCATTTATTCTACTGTCTAGCTAAAGCCTTGGTTATCCAATTCTCCACTGGGGCCTTACCTGTCTCTGGGCCCTGCCTTTTGCAAAGCTGTGAGGTCCTAAGAGCTGCAGTTGGTCCTCAGAGTCCTCACATTTCTTGTTCTTGCACACCCCTCCACCTCGAACACCCACTTTGCTTGCTCATTGTCCCTCCCCATATGGTTCCACATAGACCAACTTCCATTGTCAACCCTCACTTTCCAAATTCCCATGCTCCAAACACTCACTCCCTCTGATCTAATCCCATTTTGTCCGGGCCCTGCTGCCAGAATTTTATTTAATGAAGGCACCAGATGCCAAGAGCATAGGAATGACTAAGAGCCCCATCTCGTATTATTATAATAATTGCTGCTGTATGTTGGACATTTGGATTCTGGGTTGCACATGTGGGTGTATGGTGGTGCCATCCTTTGGGATGGAGAAGAGGAGAGTGAGGACTTCCTGGCTGACTAAGCTTGTGAAGGAGACCTCCATCCCCAGGCCCACCACTAATAATTGTGGAGCCCAAGACAGAAAAGAATACAAATGATGGAGGGAGGGGTGGACTACAGAATGGATTTGGGGGCAAAATGTGGGAATTGAGGTTGTTTGGAGAGGGCAGACTACAGCATGGATTTGGAGGGGAGGGGGAATGTGGGAGTTGAGGAGCCAAATTGTAGAAGGTCTTTAATGTGGATGATGGAGTCATTCTGTAGGACATGGGGAGCCAGTGAAGAGTTAAATAGGATGGTCATGATTTGATTGGAATCCTAGGAAAATTCTACTAATAACAACATATTGAAAGCATCAGAGAGGGCAAGCCTATTGGCAGGCAGACCAGTTAGGAGAGAGTCTTAATATTCTTGCCAAGAGACATTGACCACCTGAATGAAGGCAGTGACTTGAGAACAAAAGGAGAGGATTGGTGTATAAGAAATTTCCAAGGCAGAAATGGGAAAGAGAATTACTGAGGATGACTTCATGCTTTACATGTGTGTGGCTCATAAGGACGGGAACCCAGTCAAGGACACAGGTGCCTCAGGAGGAGGCTTAAAAATGACAGGTTGATATATCTCCAAGGGGCATTGTCCAGGAGGCATTTGGATGTGTGGGCATGGTCTTGGCAGATCTGGGCATATTTTGGAGTTTATAAGATCAAAAGCTGAGGCAGGTAGAGAAGGCCTGAGCGGCTGTCCATACAGGACATGGTGGCCTGGCCCAGAGTGGTGGCAGAATGTTTTATTAAAATGAAATTGAGGAGCATTTAGGAGGTAAAATGAGCAGCACTTAAAGATGGTTGAAATGTGGGAGGTGAAATGGAAGTAAAATTCAAAGTTGACTCCCAGTTTTCCAGATGCCACAGCATCAGAGAGGAGGACAATGCAATCCATGGGACAAGAAGTCTTTTGTGGGGAAAGATGATGACGTTGTTGGCATTCTCCTCAAAGCAGACTTTGGTCGTGTCTGAGAATGGTCTCATGAGGTTCGTTGAGCGTCACTCCTAGGGGGTTAACTTCCCAGCACATCCAGTCTGCCCTGCATGGTGGGTAGAGAGAAAACATTCACAGGTTGGGAACCTCCATCAGAGTATCCAGCTGTCTGAGAGTGGACCAAGGAGCCATGGGCTGAACACCAGCATTGTATGCTACAGGTGATGCGACAGCTCTGATAGGCCGAGTCCCAGGCACCTGAGACTTTCAGCTAGAGATGCCCCCAGACAGATGGTGGCGACACTGTGGTAGTCATCCAGGAGTCCTGGACACTGCGCCCTGGAAGGGTGTGTTCATTCATGTTTGTTTAGTGCCCTCAAGTACCCATGGTCTGGTTGGACCTGTGACTATACATGTATCAACTCCAGATGGAGTCATCTCCAGACCCTGGGGCTGGCTATAGAGCCAATACTTTAGGTCTCAGTTCAGATAGTCAACTATTTCCATGCCTCTGCCCTCCCTTCTTTTATACTGAGAGCACCACTTGCCAGAGTTCCAAGAAATGAGGCTCATTAAGCAAAGGAAAGCTGGGGACTGGGAGAAAATAGGCCCATCTGAGAACAAACCACAGATGGAAAAACAAGAGAGCTGGGTGGCCGCAAGGAGTGCCACCTTCATCACATTAGCGATGCTAAGTGAGTTCCCAGGCAGTCCGAAGATTGTGCAGAGAGGATTGTGCAGAGAGGAGCGTGAGTGGAATGAGTGATGATACCTGTGTCGTCCCTGGTCCCCACTGCAGACATTGAATGAGTTTGCATTTCTATTTCTTGGCATTTGCAATCGGACAATATGCCAAGTCCAGCACTCTCTAACAGAAATATGCGAGCTACAAACGTAATTGTAAATATGGTCTCATGAGGCAGGTTGAGCATCGCTCCTCTGGGTTACCTCTCCGGCGCATCCAGCCTGCCTTGCATGGCAGGTAGAGAGAGAACGTTCTCAGGTGGAGAGACCCCGTTGGACTATCCAGCTGTCAGAGAGTAGCCACATTTTAAAAAGCAAAAGGAAATAAGTGTGGTTCGTTTCAATAATATATTTTATCTAACTTGAGATTTCCAAAATACTATCATTCAGCATGTAGTCAACATAAAATATTATGAATGAAATATTTTACATTGGGGGCAGGGGACTAAGTCTTCAAACTCCAATGCCTGTCTTACATTTACAGCATATCCCAATTGGGACCCACCACATTCAAGAGCTTACCAGTTATGTGTAGCTGGTGGCCACATATTGGTTGGTACAAACCCAGCCTGTCTGCCTTAGAGAACTATGGGGAAAAGCCGGTTCAGCCCCCTTCCGTGCCTCCTGCTGCATCTTTTCATTGTAGGGTCCAATCTTCATAATAAGATAAGTGCATTAATTGGCCATTTATACAGTGGTGAAAACTTTATAGACAGGATCTTATGTGAGCCTGATACCTACCCTATGCAATATCTATTATTATCCCTATTTTATAGGTAAAACCATTCAGGCAGTGGAAAGCAAGCAGCTTGCCTATAGTCATGCTACCTCTTAGCGGTTACTCCAGCATTCCAATGCAGATCCCTTTGACTTGGTAGTCTTACGTGTAGCCACAAAGCATACTGTCAGTCCCAGGAGATACTTGCTCTCTTTCAACTTTGGTCCTTGGTACATGCTGTTCCCTCTGCCTGCATGGATAACTCCCACTCCTTTTTCAGGTCATGGTTTAGACTACATCGCCTCTGGGAAGCCTTCCTGTTTTAGGCAAGGTGAGTTGAGTGAGCACTCTCTCGGCATCCCCAGTGTCTCCAGCATCCCTGCTCCCCTAATGGTAGCACTCATCACACCTTGTTATAATTGCCTATTTACCTCTCTGTTCCCCTCCTAGGGAGAGGACTGTGTCTGTCTGGCCCATCCAAGTCCTCCCAGTACTAGCACAGAACCTAGCACATAATAGGGACCCAGACATATTTGTCATCTGCTGTCATGGATCTAAGAGAGTGTGTGGCTGAAGAGATACATAGTTGACCACCATTGTTGGTCTTATTTCAGGTGTTCCCCAGATAAGGAACCTGAGAAATAGTCATTTGGGTTGATACGTGTAATAGTCACAGTTGGCAGCCATTCCCTGGCAAACAGAACCCTCACTTTGTTTGGGTAACTATCTCTCAGGGAAGGTGACTCATTTTAGCTTAGCCAATCCCAGGAAATGTAACCCTATTGCTGATGGATCATTCAGTAGTGAGCATGACACATGAGGGAGGCTGGTGGGGCTGGGACCCAAGTGTTTCTAGAAAAGTAGTCCTTGATCGTAGGAAAGAAATACATGTTGTGTTCATGTGTGACCTCCGGGCCCATGGCAGCCATCTTTTGAACAGAAGGTGTTCTGGTTTGAAGACATTCCTGATAGGCCCTGAGGCTTCCCAAATCAAAAGGTGGAAAGATTGGAATCCTAAATGACTATCTTGAGGTGCCCTAACTTGTGACTTATCATTACATTGTTTATTACTTAGGACAAGTGAGTTGGGTTTTCTGTTACTGTAAGCCTAGATCAGCGGTCGGCAAACTCATTAGTCAATAGAGTGGCAAACTGTGGCTTGCGATCCACATGTGGCTCGCGTGCCGCAGTTTGCCAACCACTGGCCTAGATCATCCGAACCATCACACTGTGCAGTGGAGAGAGAGTATAGTGTGAGGCCACGTGGAGAACAGGATAGGGACGGGAGCTCCAGCCTCAGCATTGATGGGCCTGGGACATCCTTTGTGCACAACTTGGGTACCACTTCTTCACAAAGCCTTCCTAGGGGTCCCACCAGGAAGCCATCTCTCCCTCCTCTGGATTCCTCCACCTATGTGTCTCCATGGCCAAGTGTGTGTCTTCTCTCCCTGCTGCTGCTGAGCTCTCTGAGAGCAGGACTTGAGTGCTGGTCATTTCTGTATCCACATGGCTGTACCTCGCAAATTGTTGGTGTAGGTACACATAGTCGGTGCTTGAAACATGATGGGGGAATAAGTCCAAGGATGAGTAATTTAATACTAATGTCACTCCTTCCTAACTCAGAAGGTATTTCTCCAAAGCATTCCACCTGGCTGATGGATGAGTGAGTCATTTTCTTGGGGCTCAGCTTCTTCACCTGTGAAATGGGAAAATCGCTCTAGCTCTCCAGCTCAGAACAACACTATGACTTGATAGCATTTTATATTAAGGGCTGCTCTGCACAGGGCTGTGCAATACTACAGGAAAGAATTACACACATTTTCTTCCATCTAGATGCTCAGGGCCTAGGGTGGAGGTCCTTTGCCTTTAAGGAAGGAACAGACCTCTTTGACGGCCCCTCCCAAGAAAGATGCTCCCGCCCTGAGATGCTGTAGACTTTTTAGGGGAGTCCATCCGTGGCTGCAGCTGGAGAAAGGCATCTAGAGGCCCACTTCCTCCCTTCCAGCCCTGTCTGAGCTGAGCTAGAGGAAACAGAAGATACCATCTTTCTCAGAGGAGTCCTCTGTGCAGAAGGGGAGGCAGATATTCACCTCCAGTTTGAGAGGCACTGACAGAGACGAGTCCTGGTGACACTAGGAGTGCGGCTGGTGTTGCCTGGGAATGAAGGAAGGCCCTGCTGCCTGTGGGTGAGTTTGCAGGTGCTCAGAGGAAGGTTCCGTGTAGGCAAAGAGGAAACCCAAGGTAGGACAGGGCACTGGTCATTCTAGAATGGGCAGAGGTTATGAAGTTGGAACAAAGCAGGGGTAGAGACTGGGGTGGTGGGCTGGGGAGAAGGAAGGAGCAGGAAAAGCCTCGTGGAGAGGAGCCAAGAGGAGGTGTCCAAGTATAGGATGCTCTGGGTCTGCCATAAAAGTGGGGGTCAGGGCAGGAGGCTGCGACAGACGTTCATAAGGACCTAATGTTACACACGGGCTTCTGAGAAACAGGCTGAAAAATCAACACAGTCTCAGACTCTGTGAGAAAAGGGGCCCCTGTCAATGTAAGGTGCCTCCAAGGCTGTCACTCACCCCCACCCCAGGGGCAACCGCCAGGCGCGAAGTCCCCTTGTCAAGTGCCTGCTGAGCTGCACACAAAAAGCATGCCTGACCTGGAAAAGAAAAGAAAAGCAGACTGTTCCCCTTTGTGAGGTCCTACTGTGGCTTTTAACTCAGGCCCTTGTCCCGGCCCTCAGAAGCTGTTGTTAACATTTCAGAAAGTGAGAGGAAAAGGTTTACCTGCTGGAGTTGCCTCCACATGGCTGTCCTCACCCTGGGCAGGTGCTGCTCCATAGAATAGGAGACCTTTGAATAATTCAAAGCTGGGAAAGTGGATTCTTCCCTGAAAAAAGGTAGTTTTGTGGTGGATGAAGTTATGTCATGGCAGGAACGATGAAAAGGAGCCTTTGTTTGGGGACCAATTAACTGGGTAATTTCTAAGCTTTTAACATCCTGACTCTTTGTGGTGTTAGCCTCTGGGCTCTTCCCCCCTCCCCTGCCTCAGTCCCCTAGGCAGCTGCTCTGGGAGCTAGCTATGCTCTGCTTCTGACTCCTCATTAACCAAAGGAGTCCAGGAATGGAGGTGATCCATCGAGGACCCCCTGTGTGCCAGAAATTGTTTAATCAATTTATAACACCATAGGATGGGAGAATGATGATTGCCATGGGACGGATGCATTCACTGAGGCTCAGCCAGATGTGCACCTCCATCCATTAAACAAACATGCATTGAAGAGCTACTTTGTGACAGATAAACCCTGATCCTGGAGCTGGAGATGCCACAGAGAACAAAATGGAAGTGTTAGCTCCACTCATGAAACTTACCATTTAGTAGGGGAGACAGGGACCTTCATTAAATCATCGCACAGATAAATGGTGTTAGGGGAATTTAGTCTGGGTTAGGGAAGGCTTCCTGGAGGAGGTCATATTTGAGCTGAGGTTGGAAGTAAGAGTCGGTATTAACCAGTCAGAGACAGGGACCAGAGGTATGTGTACTAGAGCGAGAGCATGGAGCGGAGGTGATATAAGATGGTGCTCACCGAACCCCTGAGGGCCGGCAGGATCAGCTCCATACAACCTGCTAGACCTTGAGCTCACAAAGAAAGGGCACAGAGATCAAGAGAACGAACTGTGTACCAAGCTCTGTGCCGGGTACTGTCAGGCCTGTGATCTCATTTGATCCACTCAGTGGTAAATGTTTTCACTCTGCCATTTTACACATGAAAAACTGCAGCTCAGAGAAGGTGTAACTGCAGGTCACACCATTGGTCACAGGCAGAGCCAGGCATCCCACCTACCCCTGATCCCAAAGCCCAGGCCCCCCTCATCTCCTCCTCTCAGGAGCCTGGACACCCCAGCCACCACCCTCCTTTTCCAGGCACACAGTCCCTGCAGGGAGAGTGCCACGGGTCTCTCCTCAGCCCCGCAGTTTTGCCTTCTGGCTTGTCTCTGGCATTCTTGCTTGGAATCCAAAAGAGAAACTGGGGGTCTAATCATTGTATCCCATTAAGCCTAATTAAGATGAAAATTTGTACAGTTAACGAAGAAGGCAATTTAGAGGCAGGCCAGTATCACAGGACTCTCATCAGTACCTCTCTTCCCAGGAGGTGGGTCTGAGGATATGGGAAATGTCTGTGCTGCCACCCACCCACCTGCATCTGGCTGGTCTCCAGGGATCAGTTCTTCCCATCCCAGGTAGGACACCCTCAGATCACATGATCCCTGATGTGGGGATCACCCAGTCCTGGGCCTCGGCCACCTTCCTCCCATCCAGGCCTCTTGACCTTCACCTGCAGGCTCTGCACTACCTGGCCCCTTGATGGAGGGGGCAGAGGGCTTGAAGCATTTCTCTGGAAGTGTCTGCCTAGGTTCAAATCCTGACCCAACCACTCACCAACTTTGGGCACATTTATTCACTTCTCAGGGCCTCTGCTTCCTTCTCTGTAAAATGGGGTCCCATTAGCATCACCTGATAAGGTTGCTGTGAGGATAAAATGAGATAATGCATGTAAAGCAGGTGGCCAGCACCTGGCACATGAATGTTGGATGTTTTCATTAGCTCTGCTAGTCTCCCATGTGCCACCTGGTTGAGAGTTCTGCCCCCTAAACTCCTGGCTCACAGATTTCTTGTTGCTGCTGCCAGAGGCCTGTTGTCTTAGAGGTGGACTTTCCCCAGGTCCTGTCCCTGTGCTGTGGGAAGCTGGGGTATACCTAACCGTTGACCTTCTGCCTGGATTACTACCTGTGGGTTGGCTGTTTTCCCATCTTTGGATTCCAAAATTGGCCTGCTGGCCTGGACTTCCTTCCAGCACCTGGCCACACTTCCTCTCACCCCCTCACTCCTCCTCCACTTTTGACCAGATTTACTGATAAATTATTCAACCGATATCATTATTATTATAGCTAATATTTGTGGAGCATTCACTGGGTTGAACCCTTAATCTATAATTATGTTATTTTATCCTTACAATAATTTACAAGATGCAGAAACTGTTACTCTAAGAGGTAACATGACTTGCCCAGGGTCACAGAGCTGATATGGAAAATTCAAACCATGTCTCTCTGGCTCCTAACTTCATTTGTAAGCTTGCTAGTCAAACTGCCCTATGATCTACAGAATCTTTACTGTCTTAGTCAGCTCAGGCTGTTAAAACAAAACACCATAGACTGGGTAGCTTAAAGAACAGACATTTATTTTTCACAGTTCTGGTCAGATTCTTGATGAGGGCTCTCTTCCTGACTTGCAGACAGCCACCTTCTTGCTGTATCTTCACATGGTGGAGAGAGGAAGCTCTGGTGTCCTTTACTCTTCTGATAAGGGCACCTATTCCCATCGTAGGGACTCCAACCTCATTTAAACCTAATTACCTGCCAAAAGCTTCATCTCTAAATACCATCACATTAAGAGGTAGGGCTTCAACAAATGAATTGGGGGGACACAAACATTCAGTCCATAATATCTACCATGAGGACAATTCTGGTAACCAATGGCTGTATCATGGCTTTGGATGTGGGTCTTGTCTCTGCAGTCATTAATTGAGTGTTTACTATGTGCCAGGCTCTGTGTTAGGTAAGCCCTTCTTATCGTTACACTGAATCATTACAACATCCCTAGAAACTAAGAATTATTACATCCATTTTATAGAGGTGGAACCTGAGGCCCAGCTAATAAGGGACGGAGCTCCGGTTTGGAGGATAACTATAATTCTCTGCTCATCATCAATCACTCTGCTACATGACCAGGGAGACCATGAACTTAGGGAGGATATGGCCTGCTCTTGCTCACCTCTAGATTCTATTCCATTGTCAATGCTAAGCAGAGAGTATCAAGTCCAACTGCTAAGGGTTAGAATAAAGACCTTAGCATAGACGACTTGGGTTTGAATCCCACCTCTCCCTTTACCAGCTATGTGGCTTAGGCTTTGTTTTTCCTCTCTCTTAAATGGGGTTCATAGTCCCTACCTCGCATAACTGCCTTGAGAATAAAATGAAAAAATGTATGCACCTGATACGTAGTAATTACTAAATAAAAAGAGCTGTTGTTATTCTTGGTATACTCCTTTAGTCTCCAAAGATCCGTGGATCCAATGAGTCTAGTGTCATAGGGTTAGCAATGCCTCCAGAAACCATCAGAGCAAAGCATCATTCATTCGTTCAGCAAATATTGATTGAGTACATTCTGTGCACAGCATCAAATTTCAGCCAACAAGACAATATGCCAGCTCCCAGAGAACCTCTCTATGAGGGGGATTAAGATAAAAGAGAGTAGCAGGCAAATTAGTCTGTCCCATGTTTCAAGCAAAGCGGGCAAGGGAGAAAATAAAGCAGGCTCAGGGATAGAAATACCAAGAGAAAGGGTTTGGGGGAGAGAATTATTTAGACTGAAAGGATAAAGCAGGTAGCCTCTGAGCAGAGATCTGAACCAAGTGGAGGACACCGCAGGAAGATTTTCACTAACAATTTTGGTGCCCAAATAAAGCAACTCACAGGGCCCTCCAGCCAACGTGGAAGTCATGAGGAAGGGGTACAGCTCCCTATTCCAGTGAATTACAATCATAGGCGCTAAGCTCTTTTGTTTCCAACTGTTGTGGGGGTACCTAGTATCAACCTGTAAATTTGACATATTGAGAAATGAAACAATATTGCATAATTACAATTAGTCCTTTTTGTTACCTTTTGCTATCAGAGCCTTGGGCAAGGTCTGGCACCCGCTCCAGTTATGGCTGCACCCCAGGCAGCTACCTTCCCAGGGCAGCTGCAAACCCCAAGGGTGTGGGCCCTCCTGGGTAAGACCCAGAAAGCAAACCCTGGGCAGTGTGGTAGCTCGAGTCAGGATGATAAATGCAGAAGACTCAGGTGAACGTTGGCAAGGTCTGGGATTTTAAGATTCTTCTCTGCTCTCATTTGCCCAAGAGAGGTCCCAGCCCTGCAAGGAGCCAAAACACGCTTCGTGGTCTAGGAAAGGTTTGGGGGACCCTTCATCCTATAAGCCTCGATGTGGAAAGATTGGATGCTTGGGGCTGTCCCTGTGGTTTGGGGCAGTGTTTCTCAGACCTCACACATCAGAATCATAGGGGATTCTATTGGAAACGCAGCTTCCAGGGTTCAGCTCGGACCTCCTCAGTCCAATTTTCTGAAATCTGCATTTTAACAAGCTCCTCCGTGGTTTGCATGCACCCCAAAGTCGGGAAACGACTGGTTGGTGGGTCACCAACCAGAAGATGTTTGCAGTCACGACTGACCTGGGACCATCGGTGCATGCGCACGCTGTCCTGCTGTCTGTCAGGTGGCACTTCCAAATCAGGTTGGTGAGAGCTGGCCTCATCCTCAGTTTTATATTTTTGCCCCTGAGAGGAATAAGGGCAGGAATTTCAGAAGTTGTTGTCGGTTGTTCTGGGAGGCAGTGTGGTGCGAAAGCTCTGCCGTACTTCAAATGAAAAGGGAAAAAAAAAAAGAAAAAGCTTTATATCTATATTCTGGAGGCAAATGTGTCACTTTCAAATGGATTCTTTTCCAGTCCGAACACAATTTTCATTTCTCTCTGGTGAGTCATTGCAGAAGTCGCCTTTTGCTCGCTGCCTTTTGTGAGTAAAGGACATATTTCCTGGAGGGACTGAGACCTCCCCAGGGACAGGACTGGGAAATTTACTTTTTCCCAAGTTTAATAAGAGAAGCCACTGAGGCTGTCGCGGAAGCCCACCCAGTCCTGTGCTGGGGGGCCCACAGGCTCCTTACAACCAAGAAGACGGGCATGCCTCCTATCCCTCAATAATTAGCCATCCTTGTTAGTTCAGATCTTGCTCTTTCTTGGGTGTTTTCAGATTTTCTGGCTGCCATTCTGCTGGTTTTAATGAGAAAATATCCCCACGTGTTTTTTGAAATTTACTCATGTATCATCTGTCGTCTAACCTAGTAAATAAGAGCATGGGTTATGGAAGCCATCCTCCAGTGTGACGCCTCATCTTAGTCAAAGTCAAAGCCAAAGGCCTAGCACATCTGCAAGGCTCTATGTTATCTAATCCCTGTCACGTCTCTAACTTCATCCTCTCCTGCAGCTGCAGCCATATTAACCTCCTTGCTATTTATCAAACATGTCAACGATGTGTCCAACCCAGGGCCTTTGCATAAGCTGCTCCATTCTTCTGGGATGCTCTTTCCCCCAGCTCTCGACTCATTCCCTCACTTCTTTTAGGTCTCTGCTCAAATGTCACTACTTCACCTTTATAAAATAGCACACCCATCCCAGCCATCACTAGTCCCCTACTTGCCCCGCCAGAGCATCTGTGACTGCCTGACATAGTATTTTTTTTTAATGATTTGTTTTTGCCCACTATAAGGATACTTGTGAATGGGAACTTTGTCTGACTTAGTTACTGCTAATTTTCTAACATCTAGAATATGTCTAGTACATTGTAGACATTAACGAATAATGATTGATTGATTGATTGATTGATTGATTGATTGACTGACTGACTTGTTCTGTGTGACCTTGAGCTCCTTAGCATCACGAAGCCTCGGTTTCCAAGTCTATAAAATGGACATAGTTATAGAGGTTTGCGTGTTTAGTAAGACGATACACAGAAGTTTTTTGCATGGTGACAAACACCCTCAAAGTTCTCCATAAATGATGACTGGCTTTAGTCAATTACTATCTAGACCTACAAAACAAGACAGAATGTGGTAAAGGAAATGAAAGAGGTTTACAAAGAGCTGCCATGCTGAGAGATGCCAGAGGTGCCACCCACTTGGTTGGAATCAGAAAAGACTTCTCAGCAGGGTTGCATTTGAGCTGGGCCTCTGGGTGGCAGGATCTCAGCAGGTCAGTCGAATTTGCAGAGTGGAGGTACAGGAAGAAGGAACAGGGTGAACAAAGAAACAGAAGGAAGGAAGTTCTGGAACTGTTCGAGTGTGCTTCAGAAACTCCAGGGAATTCAAAAACAGAGGGAAAGGGAAGCAGAATAAAGAGATGAAAGCTCGCGCCCTTCCCCCCCCCCCATCCCTTTCCCGGAAGTAGAGAGACCAACCAGTGCTTTCCAACAAGTTATGCAACCATAGAACAAAAAGGAAGTCTGATTTACAACACTCCTCTCTGCTTAGGGCAGAGTGCTTCACAGTTTGTAAAGCAATCCCTGAGCATCATTTTGTTGGCTTGTCACATCCCTTCTTGAGGTAGGCAGAATGTATTAGGTGTTTGTTATCCCAATCTGGCAGCCACCTGCAAATAACCCTGAATGGGGTAGCATGTCCAAAAGAAACCCATTGTTAGTGGTGGGATTTCTGGGTGCTATGGCATCCTGCTGTCTTACAAACTGGGAAGAAATCCACCACATAGGTGTAAGGGGAAACCAAGAAGGATGTGTGATGGAGAAAGACAGAATGCATTTGTCATTCATTCTTTCATTTATTCACTCCACGAACACTAGCACTTACTATGTACAAGACAGAACATTCAGGCCAAGGGCCCAATGGCCAGGAATTCAGCCACTTTATATATGTTTAATTTTCTACCTGATTGCAAAAAAAGTCCTGTCACTTAAGGGAGGTGCAGGAGGCAGCCTAGCTTTCATCTCAAATGTCAACTTCAATTGACTTATTGTCTCTATCCAGAGAGGGTTTCTGAGACTGGACTATAATGTGGACTCAGCAGGAAGGAATCCAGTCATTGATTAGTGATGTCTGCTATCATCTGGGTTTAGGAGGATAGAATAGCGGTTCAAGGGCCACACACACACTTGCCACTGTAGGAGTGACCTCTATATATACCTGTAATATACTGACCTGGGGATTTGCAACAGAATAAAATAGTATCTTGACTGCACAGTTGGTGAGTATGATGTGGCTGGTAACTCACCATGAAGAACAGTGAACATTCAGAACAATCAAGGACCAGGACTTGATGCCCGCTGGAGATAACTCAGAGAGGGAGGTCCCCTCAAAGAGATGGTATCCTCAGACTTACACGTGTCTCATCCACTTCTCATTTTGACACGTTTAATGCTTCTTCCCCAAGCATTCAACTTGGTTCTCATACGAATATTCTTTTTGCAAGCATATTTCAGTCTTGTGACGCATGTAATTCATTAATTAATATATAATAAATAAACTGGAATACACTAGTTTGGAAGCCATGTCTCTTACTCAGTGTATAACACAATGGTTGAGACAGTGGTAAAACAAACAAACAAACAAAGAAAACTAGAGGTGTTGGGTCACTGTGTTTTACAAGGGAGGAAGGGGATTTTAGTTCATCCAGTGAATCGTTTATATGGAGGTTAGTTAAGAGAGCTTCTCCTACGCATATGTAATTGTAGGGTTGTGTCTTTTTTTATTTTTAAAGGATTTACACCCCACACTCTGTTTTGTAGTAGCCCCTTTTCCTTGATTTAAGGAAATAGTAGAGGCATCTTTTCATGTCATCAAATAATCTCTCACAATATTATGAATAGATACATGGGATTCAATTATATGGATCTACCATTTCACTGATCCCTTATTGTTGGACTTTTATGTAGTTTCCAGTTTGGATTTATTATAGGGAACATTGCCTTTCAGTACCCAAGGTGAGTAATTGATGGCTCTGAATACCCGAGCGTGGTGAGAAGTGGAGATGGAACACAGGATGGGAATGTAAAATGGTACAGTCACTGTGGAAAACAGTATGACAGTTCCTCAAAAAATTAAACATAGAATTACCATATGATCCAGCAATGCTGTGAGGATCTGCTCAGTTCTTTTTTATTTGTTTGTTTATTGATTTATTTATTATTGTGGTAAAATATACATAACAAAAATTTACTACTTTCGTCCTTTTAAAAGTGTGTAGCTCGGTGCCATTGTTGCACGACCATCACCACCATCTCCAGAACTTTTCGTCTTCCCAAACTGAAACTGTCACCAATAAATACTAACTCCCCATTCCTCCTCCCCCCAGCCCCTGGCAACCACCATTCTACTTTCTGTCTCTATGAATTTGACTATTCTAGGACGTCATGTAAATGGAATGATATAGTGTTTGTCCTTTCATGACTGGCTTATTTCACTTAGCACAATGTCCTCAAGGTTAATTAAATGTTAAAGCATGTGATAGAGTTTCCTCCCTTTTTATTGTTGAATAATATGCCAGTGTATGGTACCACACTTTGTTTATGGTTTCATCCATTGGTGGACACCTGCGTTGCTTCCACTTTTTGGCTATTGTGACTAATGATGCTATGAACATGGGTAAATCAGTTACTCTTTAGGAAATGTCCATAAATTCTTTATTCCAATTACTTTGAAGTTGTTCTGATTATAAAGGGTCCTAATGGGTACTAATAGTCAGCTAATTCTTCTCTTTAATGCCTATATGCTGGACTCAGGAACTGGGGAGATAGCAAAATAGCAGGAGAGCAGGGGACAGGTTGGAAGTGAGAGGCAGCCAGGACTGGGTCAGGACAAGGAACCCCAACATGCTGTATATTCATAGCTGTAATTTCCCTGGACTGGGAAAGTTCTCTTGGCGGTCTTTATGAAAACTATGATTACTTTCCATTTCCTAGTCTTTGTGCTTGTTTTCATAATAAACTAAGTGGTTCCAATGTGAGTATAAATCCCAGGTGTTGTGTGGGATTTTAACTAAATACTGAAATCTAAAGCTATTTGCCTGTATCACTCATCCATTTGTTCAACTTCCTCTGAGTTCTCTGCGCTATTTAAATTGTTTATAATGAGTGCAGGTTTTAGTGAGCTCTGGAAAACAGGAAGAGGGAAAATTGGTGGAGAAAAGTAGGATTGAAGCAGATACCCATTTAGGAAAAAGATGGCAGGCTGACAGGAAGGGATAGTGGTCCCAGTTGCCAACTGTTGACATATATGCCAAGGCAGAGCAAGTGATCTCTCGTATCCAATGTGGTTTCAAGGCACTGGGAAGCCTCCTCCTTCCATCCTGAGACAACCCTACCTCCCCCTTCCAATTAAGGGCCCTCACATTCCACATTCAAGAGCATTAGACACTCAATAATAGGTGTCCAAAGGGTTTTCCCTTTTCTGAGCCACTCTCTTAAAATGCAGATAACCCTTAAAGAGCACTCTGAATTTTTGAGTTCTGGGGTCTTTTAGGGTTCATCAACTTAATTGGTATCAAACTGTACTCTGAGGAGCTTTTGGGAAAGTCTGGGGGCAAAGAGGGAGGGGCAGAGCCAAGCAAATGCTGCTCTGAGTCCCCTGCTCCTCCACTCCAGCCAGAGCAATCTGCTTTCACCTGTTTGATATACATTTGTGCATGAACCAGTAGTTGCACTATCAGGAAGGGAGAGGCCAGGTGGGGTGGGGGTAGGACATATGAGAGCCTCTAATCTAATACAGCTCCTTGTTTAACCGAGGAGGCCCAGAGAAGTTGAGAGAAGGGTTCAAAGTCACACAGCAAATTTATTCAACTGATACTTACTGAGCATTACTATAGGCCAGACGCACAGTGAACAAAGATGAGTGCTCTAATCTCCTGCCATGAAGAATGGGGCTCTTCTCTCTAGGATGGCTCCTCTGCAGCCTTGGAGGTACACATGGGGCGTTGTCAGTAGGGAAGGAGTCAGCCTTCCCCTACCCAAAACATGTTCCAGCCAGATGGTCCTCACACCCCACCTGTGGTGACACCATCTCTCCAGTGCAAGCAAAGGGGAACAGTCCTATGTGCTCTTTAGTATCTTGTTTCCCCCATCATCTCATTTCATCCTTGCCGAAGCTCTGCGTTTTGTACTGTTAGAGAGAAAAACATTCAATGACTTTTGTCAAAGATAATCGGGCAGACTTTATTCAGGTCTATGGTGATTGGGACTCCAGCAATGGGATTGTACAGTGGGAGAGAGGGATGGGGCTCAATTCCGAATACAGCATGGGCCAGTGGGAATTTATAGCCCCCAAACAGGGTGAGGTCCACGGATGGAAAAGCACTGGGAGGAAACATTAGGGGTAATGGGGATTATGGCTTAACAGACCTAGTATGATTCTTGCTGAAGACAGGCCTGAGTGATCAGATAGCACCTGAAGGATGGTGGGTGACAAGGAACCTGATTAGATATTGAGAGAGATCATGCATCAAGGGTGGGAGTTTCTGATTAGACATATAGTTTTGCTCGGCTTTCAAGTCTGGATGCCTTTATTTCGTTTTCATGCCTAATTTCTGGGCTGTTTTTAGCTCCTTTTTGTTCTGGAGAGGCGAAGGCCAGCCCTGGCTAACATCAGAGAGAGGGAGGGCTGGACAAATAAGGAAAGGCATAGCCAGGTGACGGCCAGGGCCGATCTCTTTAGCTCTGACATGACATGTGCTCCCAGGCAGTGGTCCCTGACCTTTTGGATCTCACGGACCACCCGCCGTCTGGTTGGCGACCGCTGCTCCTAGGCATTGTCACCTGATGAGCAGAGAGGCAAAGCACAGGTAAATGCTTGTCTGCAGCACTCACAGTGGAGCATCCAGTAACTGGTTACCGAGCCCCTCCCTGGTTCCTGGCACTGAGGACACAGAGATGACTCGGACTTCAATTTTAACACCCACAGTCTAATGAAATGGTCTGATCAGTAATTAAGGAATTACAACCCAACTTGACAAGGGTTATAACAGGTCTAAGCAAAGTTCAGAAAAAGTACTGCAGAAGGGAGCAAATGAATCCTCTCTGGTGGAATTGAGAAGAGCCTTAAAGGAAGTGACATTAGAGTTGGATTGCCAAGGACTAATTAAATGTCTGCCAGGCTGAGAGGAAGGGGCAGAGCATCTGCGAAGGAGTGAGGTGTGAAAGAGCAGGTCTATTTAGGGAAAGTGGTTTATCAGAAGATGAAGTTACAGAATAAGTTGGAACGAGATGGAAAAGGCTCTTGTGTGATGGGGTCACACAAGTAGAAACTCATTTTGAATGCTGCCTCTTGGACTTTTGTTGTTCTGTTTGGAGTAACAGATAAAGAGAAGGTACTGGGGAAGCTAAGTGGATTTATTTTAGACTTGTATGGTGCCTTCCAACAAACAGATCATGAAGATTAGAAAGTGAGAGAAAGAAAGAGGCAATAAAGCAGGGTGTAAGCTAAAGTTTTTGAAAAGGGGAAGGGAGATTGGAGGGGGAGCAGCTGACATAGGAAGTGGTACTCTGGGGTGATAGATGGGACAGAGGTTCTTTAAGATAGTCCTTGTCTTTTTAAGAGACTTCAGGAAATGTTTATTTTCCATCTTTTGTCTTCCTGGGCATTGGACTTTAATTCCCTTTGACTATAATTCCATAAGTAGACTGGATACAAGACTGCAGTTGTATTATACATTGGGGGCTAATCCTGTGTATCTCATTATCCTGACAGCAGTGGTAAGATATTAAAAAGTTCTAAACAGGGGACAGAGGCCGTTGGAGTTGTGGTTTTAGGCGGATTGTGTAGCTTCTGTGTGTAGGATGGCCCAAAGAGACAAAGACCAGGATCAGGATGACCGACTAGGAAGCTGTTTGCAACAGTTGAGAGATGTTATCAAAGTCTGAGCCATAAGCCAGTCAGAGAGACAGGTATCACTCATATGATCTCACTCCTATGTGGGATCTATTGAACAAAATAAACTGCTGGACAGAATAGATCTGGAGACACAGAAGCATGGAACAGATTGTTGAATCTCAGAGGGAAGGTGGGAGGAGTGGGTGGGTGGGAAGAAGCCAACCAAAGAACTTGTATGCACAACCCATGGACACAGATAATAAGCTAGTGGAGGCCTGGGGTGGGGGACAGGGGGTGGGCGAGAAGGTGTCAATGGCGAACAAAGGAGACATATGTAATACTTTCAACAATAAGGATTTTTTTAAATGATTTTTTTTTAAGTCTGAACCAGAGCAGCAGTAGCATGAATGCTCATCTCTGCTCCTCAGTAATCTGTAGTGCAGAATCTCAAAAGCAGGCCTACATGTGAGATGGCAGCAGCTGGGAAGAAAACTCCCTTTATCCCTGGGGTGATTAAGATCATAATCATATCCCAGGGCCTTGAGTTTGTGTGTGTGTAAGTCACACCCAGAAGAGAACTAATTGGAGCAGCCCAGGACTTCTCTCTGCCACCTGCCAGACTCATCTTTCCCTTCTGCGCTGCTTGAAGAGGTCTAGACAGGATAGTCCCCCTGGGACTGAGTCTGGAACAGGTCTGCCTCAGGCCAGCCCACAGCATGTGGATTCATGACTTTGTGCAGGAAAGATTTCACCACATGTATCTAGGTGATTTTGAAAGGATTCTTATTAAAATCGGGGACAGGGAAACAAAGGAAGGAGTGAAGCAACGGGCGTCTAGGTGGTGTTCTGCTTTGGCTCCGTAGAAACATTATAAGGAAGAAGTGAGCCTAGGTGGGGCTTCGGTTAGCCCACAGGAAAGTCCGAGGGAAAGGGACCTTGGAGACAAGTTCAGGGGGTTAGCCCCGGAGGAGCTGCCACTGCCCGAGGCTCCCCTGGTTGCAGGTCTTGTGGGCACCCTTCAAGTTTTGAAGAAAGTGAAGAGTTCATGCCTGAGAGAGAGCTCGAGCTGGGTCTTCATTGTGAGGATTTTTACCTTACTTTCGTGGGCCAGAGTCTTAGGAGAGGATTTCAGCAGACTATTCACCAGCTTTCCAGACGTGTTTTTAATATTCTGATACATTAAAATGAGCATATAGGGGAGGTTGGGATTATTCTTTGGTCAGCTTTAATGTTTTACTTTTATCTTGTGTCTGTCTGACTCCAATTGGGTTTTTGTTATTTATTCCCCTAACTTCATCTGTCCTTGGATTTGGCTGGCACAAGTGGTGTTAATTGGTCTCTGTCCTCTATCTTTCTGACCAGTGATTTAAGCTATTTATCCTCTGGTCAGTAAAGAAAGGTATCAACCATTTGTTCTCTAGTGTCCTTGGTTAGGGAAGAGAAGGTCTTGCCATTTACTAGCTGCCTGTAAATGCGTCCAATTACTTGGCCTTGTTTAATTGTCTTGTCTCAGTTTCCCCATTCCACTTGCCCAGGAATTTTCCTAGTTGCTTGCTATCCTGCTTCAGTCTCTCAGACTCACACATACCCTCCAGGAACATTCTTTCTCTTCGAGTAAATAAATTCTGTCCTTACATTTGCCAGAGGAAGCAGCCTGGAGTCAGGTTTGTGGTCAGTCACTAGAAAGATGATTGCTATTAGGACTGGCCAATTAGCCAGCAGGACAGAAACGTCTTGAATGAAAAGATATACAGCCCCAGCTCCCTAGAGCTCATGGAACAAGGAAGAGAAGTGCCCATCTTACTCATGTTTTCATCTCCTGCAGCTTGACCTAGCATAACATCTGGTACCACATTATTGCTTAATTAATGGTTCCTGAATATATGAATGAATTGGCATAATAGGAAACTCTGAAAATGGTCTTGTTGGGTCAGAATTGTGGTGTGTTAAAGGCAGGATTAATTAATTGATTCATTCATTCATCATTTATTGAGTTCCTCCTACCATTCAGATATGGGTTAAGACAGTGATTCACAGTCCTGGCAGCATCTGGAGAGTTTTTTAAAAATCTTGAGACTCAGATCACACTTCAGATCAATTAAATCAGAATCTTGTCTATTTAGGGAAAGTGGTTTATCAAAAGATGAGGTTATAGAATA
Organism: Lasiurus cinereus; assembly: GCA_011751065.1. NCBI lineage: Eukaryota > Metazoa > Chordata > Mammalia > Chiroptera > Vespertilionidae > Lasiurus > Lasiurus cinereus. The sequence goes on from JAAGEH010000125.1 coordinate 5,534,432, forward strand.
AGTTGGAATTAGTATTTTTTAAAGCTTCCTATGTGATTCCAATGGGCAACCAAGGTTGAAAACCACTGTTAGAATTATACGTGAGTATCATATTGCCTCTGCTTATATAAGGATCAAAGTCTAAGAGATGGATATCCAAATGTATTCCTTCATTCAACAGAATACAGAACATTAAATGACTTAATAGAGGCATGTAAATAATACTGTGGAAACACAGAGAAAGAAATGCTTAGATATGGCTAAAGCTTACAGGAAAGCTTCAAAGAGAAAGGAACTTTTAAGATGGGTTTTATAGGGTGAATAGAAGTTTATCAATATCTTCCTTCCTGTCTTCCTCTCTTTCTCCTTATTTCCTTATCATCTTCTTTATTAATCTTCCCATACCCTCTTCTCACCTACTTTACTCTAGGCAGGCTCTGAAGTTGGTCCAGAAGGAGACAATAGTAAACAAAAATGAGATCCCAACCCTCGAGGCAAATCCTCTTCCAGGAAAAGGGAATAATAGGCGCTGACCTACACAGACTGAATGAACCTGGTCAATTTGGGGGAAGTAACTTCCTTTTTATTGGAGTGAAGGGATCAAATATGAAAGAAAGATCATGCTCGCAGTCCAAGGAGTTTGAACTTTTCCTTAAAGGCATTTAGGAGCAAAATAATTGTATGATGAAATTAAAAACAATGTTTACCACATTTCAGGTGGTACCTGAAGTGGTCTAAATGGTGCGCAGATGTGGCATTAATTAATATCAATGTCAGATTATCTCCAGGAGAGTCTTAGTTTAGTGCTGGTAGGTCTTTAATACCTATCTTTTACTTGCTCATCTTCCTTTTTATTAAAGTAGAGCCTTGCTCAAAAAGCTAGAACTTAATCACATTGTTTTGTTGTCATCCTATTTATTTTATTTCTTACATTGGCATTTTGTAGTTTTCAACATGCCAAGCCTGTACAAGTTATTCATGGAAACCTTTTGTATCTGACAAAAAAATAGATGACTGGTTTTTCATACATCATAATGAAATAAACTTAAGCTAAAAATAAATGGATCTATTTTTAAATATATAAAGTATACAATGGTATAACAGACATGTAGATCCTAGAGAAGATTATGATGGAATTGGTAAGTAACTGAAGGGTAGATCTAATTTATCAATATTTCTTTTTATGGGTCATGCTTTTGGTGTCAAATGTAAGATTTGCTTAGCATTAGATTCTGAAGATTGATGTATTTTTTAAAAAAACTTTTATGGTTTTACATTGAAGTCTATGTACCATTTTTGTGTTGTTTTTTAAATGAGTTATGAGGATTTGGTTTAGGTTCAATTTTTGGTCTGTGGATGTCCAGCTGCTCCAGTATCTTGTTTAAAAGACCCTTTCCTCAATTAAATTGATTTCGCATCTTGCTCAAATATCTCTTGGCATATTCAGTTGATCTATTTCTTGGTTCTGTATTCTGTTTCACTGGTCTATGTCTACCCCTCCATCAACCACAATCTTAATTCCTGTAGTTATATGTCTTGAAATTAAGTAGAATGATTTCTCTCATTTTATTCTTATTTTTCAAAATTATTTTAGCTATTTTATTTCCTTTGTTTTTTCATATACATTTTAGAGAAGTCTTGTCCATATCTACAAGAGCTCTGGCTGAGATTTGGATAGGAATCACATTAAATCTGTACCAATTTAGGGAGAATTGTCTTTTTGTTGTTGTTGTTAATCCTCATCCAAGTATGTTTTTTCATTTGTTTTGTTTGTTTGTTTTTGTTTTTTGAACTAGAGGGAGGGAGGGATGGATGTGGGGGGGAAGAGAGAGAGAAAAAGAGAGAGAGGGGGGAGGGGTAAAAGACACATCAATCCACTGCCTCCTACTCATGCCCCATCTAGAGGCAGGGATTGAATCTGCAACCCAGGTACATGTTCTTGACCTGGAATTGAACCCTTGACCCTACATTCTGCTGGCTGATCCTCTGACCACTGGGCAGTGCTGGCCAGGGCAAAATTGACATTTTTCTATGTGGAGTTTCCTAATCCATTACACCGTGTATCTCTCCATTTATCTAGATCTTTTTATTTCTTTCATCAGCATTTTATAGTTTTCAGCATGTCAAGTCTGTACAAGTTATTTGTCTGCGAATAAATTGATTTCCCTTCATTTCTTAAGGTTAGTTTCACTGAGTATAAGACTCTGAGTTGACAGTTCTTTTCTTTCAGCATATGAAAAAAACTGTCACTTCCTTTCATCTCCATGGTTTCTGATGAGAAATCTGTTGTTATTATCATCAGGGGAAGATATTATTCTTCTCTGGCTGCTTTCAAGATTTTTTTCTTTGTCTTCAGTTTTCAGAAGTTTAATTATTATGTATCCTGGTGTGGGTTTTGAGGGGGCTGTTTGTGATTCACTCAGTTTCTTGATTCTGTAGACTTATATCTCTTCCAAATTTAGGAAGTTTCTTCAACTACCTTATGTCTTCAACTACCTTTACATCCCCTCTTTTTCTTGTCTACTTCCAAAATGATTACATGAATGTTAGATCTTTTGCTATAGTACCACCTGGCCCTGGGACTGTTCTCTCTCTCTCTCTCTCGCTCTCGCTCTCGCTCTCGCTCTCTCTCTCTCCTTCTTTTCTTTTTTCTTTTTTGTCAGTCTATTTCCCCTCTGATGTTCAAATTGGGTAATTTCTATTGTTCTAATTTCTTTTGTTCTGTCTTTCAGTTCACTGATTCTTTCCTCTGTTCTCTCCATCCTGCTGTTGTGCCCAACTATCGAGTTAATATTTCAGTTTCAAGATTGTTCAGTTCTAAAATTTCCATTTGGTTCTTTTTTTTCACCTTTTGTTTCTTTGCTGAGATTTTTTTGTTGTTTTCATTTGTTTCAAGTGTGTTTGCATTTGTCCATTGAAGCATTTTTATGATGATTACTTTAAAATATTTGTCAGATAATCCTGACTTCTTTATCAGCTTGGCATTGTTATCTACTGATTGCTTTTTAAAAATTCCATATGAAATCTTCCCATATTTGATATGGCAAGTAATTTTCAACTGAAATGCAGACATTTTAGGTATTATGTTACGAAACTCTGAACCATATTTAAATCTTCTGTTTTATCCGCTTTATATGACACTGGTATGGCAGAGGCATCAGAAGCAGTGGAGAGAGGATGCACTGACTCCTCATCACTTCAAGGTGGGAGTAGAAGAACAGGTTCCCCGTTTGACTTCTGTGATTAGGGTTGTGGGGAGGAGGGGGAGTGTTATTCCTCCTCACTAGGCTTCCAGGGACAAATCCCTTGCTATGTGTCTCCTTATTGCTCCCCAGTGTGGCCTCCATTGACTCTATGGGGGAGAGGGGACAATGTTTGTCTCCACCTGATGGGAATGAAAGTCCCAGATCCCTAATGGGGGCAAGAGGCACCATCCCAGCAGGGGTGCTGGATCACCTTGCTGCAGCCTGACAAGGGACGATCTTGGCTCTCTATATGGCCTTTGCTGGCTAGAATGGAAACAGGGCTCCAGTGTTTTCTGTGGTGTTTGGCTGCAATAGGGTAGTTATTGCCTGGAAGTTTTCTTTTTGGTAGGCTGCTCCTTTCCTGGTCCTTTGTCTGTGTTCATGGGCACAGTATCTGAATAGCCAATTTCTCCAGCTGAGGGTCTCAGACATATTCGGCCACACAAAACCCAGGGAACTCATTGCTGGGTCATTCTTTGGGTTACAGGGTCCCTAGCTGGGCTGCCTTTGTCTCTCTACCTTTCAGCATCATCTTATGTTTGTTTTAAATATAATGTCCAGGGTTTTTATTTGTATTTAGCAAACGAGTGGGGAAACACACCTTTACTCATTCTCTGAAGCAGATGTCTCAGTATGTTTTAAAAGCTCTCCAGGCAGCCAAGGTTGAGAACCCCCACTATAGGCTGTAAACTTCATGAGGGCAAGAATTGTGTCTGTCCTTTACCTATCATAACATCTTTTTAAAAAGATATTTTGGATGGACTGAGGGAAGTAAGAAAGAATGAATGGGTAGATGGGGGATGGATGGATGGATGGATGGATGGATGGATATCACAATGGAATCGGCAGCCAGACTGATTTTACATTCATCTGTGCCCCTGTACATAGATACTCCTGTCTAGAAACAAGTCTGGCCGAAACCGGTTTGGCTCAGTGGATAGAGCATCAGACTGCGGACTGAAAGGTCCCAGGTTCGATTCCGTTCAAGGGCATGTATCTTGGTTGCCGGCACATCCCAGTAGGGGGCGATGTCTCTCTCTCACGATGTTCCTAACTTTCTATCCCTCTCCCTTCCTCTCTGTAAAAAATCAATAAAATACATTTTTTTAAAAAGAGAGCGAGAGAGACAAGTCTGGTCCCAGAACCAGCAAAAAGGCTTGACCAGCAGGTGGCGCTGAGGAGCCCCAGGCTTGTAGCTTGGGTGGCAGAAGTACACAGTCAGACACAAGGAGTCACTTGACTGAAGGAGACAGAGATCTTAAAGAAACTCCTAATTACCTTGGAGCTCTCTCTTGAAAACATCACATCTGCCTCTCCTTTTTCTCTGCCAGCTCTTTTATTTACTTTAATATTACAAATAATTTTTTTTTCTCAAGAAGAGAACAGCTTAGATGACTTTGGTCTTTGAAAGTGCCTTCCACAAGGCTCAATTTCCAAGGACTTGGAACAAAAAAGAAAACATTCATTGTGTCCTAAAATAATATGTGTGTGTGCTGGGCCTGTTGTGTTGTTCACTATGTCCTTGGCTAATGTAGTGCAGATATTCGTATTCCAACTCCATGAAATATTTTTTTGAAGTGTTTATTGACTTCCCTCTCTTACCATAGTAAAAAGAAAGTGGGTGAAGGGCAAGGAGGTGGGGATTAGAAATTCATTCAAATGTCTTAGAAGACGGTGTCACTTGGGCCTTTAAATAAAACTTGATCTTCAGTCACTCTTAGTGCAAGGCACCAAGGCCTATAAACTCCAGAAGCCCCTGTTTTCCACATCTTTAAAATGGGGGCAAAAATGATTCCTTTACTGTTAAGTCATCAGCATTGTAAGAATTACATGAATCAATGCTGGTATATAGAAAATCTTTGCGATATTACTTTTCTTTTTTTTAAATACGTTTTTATTGACTTCAGAGAGAAAGGGAGCAGGAGGGAGAGATAGAAACATGGATAAGAGAATCATTGATCGGCTACATCCTGCATGTCCCCTACTGGCATGATCCTGCAACCCCGGGCATGTGCCCTGACCAGGAATTTAACCGTGATCTCCTGGTTTATAAGTTGATGTTCAACCACTGAGCCACACCAGCCAGGCTACTTTTCTTTTTATTCATTGCTTTTTTAAGGCCAGACGGTAAGAGATAACAGAGCTGGGCTTTATGTACTTGTTTTGTTTGCCTTTCAGCTCCCTTTTTCTGGGCCTACTTTTAAAAACCCCAGCCTATCACACCATGGATGCAGGATGGGAAGAGCAGATGATCAAACAAATTCAACCTCCTAAATTCTTAAACCAGATTATAAAATGAGAGATCATAGAGGTACAGGAGAAAAGAGTTGGTGTAGCTAAGCCATTTTTATACTTCCACTTCTGATGGTTAAGTCAGAACTCATTGTGCTCCCTTTACAAAAAAACAATAAGGCACAGGTAATCAAAAACTTAATACCAGCTAAAGTTGTCCTTCTGCTAAGCCATTAGTTTGTTTTCATTTCAGTGACAGTAGAATCTTTTATTTAATCTTCTTTCCTTCTTTGCCTTTCGGGAAATTCAGAGTCACATGTGTGGCTCAACTGGGTTGGTTCTTTAGGACTCACCCTTAATTTCATTCATATTTTCCCAAATACTTCTTTCCTTAAAAAAAAAAAAAACTAGTGTCTGATAGGTATTTTGGGGAGCAACTGATATACATAAATAAAGTTTAAAACCAGAGATATTGCCCATCTGGCATGGCTCAGCAGTTGAGCATTGACCTAGGGACCAAGAGGTTGTGGTTCAATTCCCAGTCAGGGCACATGCCCGGGTTGTGGGCTTGATCCCAGCTTGGGGCATGCAGGAGGCAGCCAATCAGTGATTCTCTCATCATTGATGTTTTTATTTCTCTTCCTCTACCTTTCTCTCTGAAATCAATAAAAATATATTTAAAAAAACAAAACAACAAACCAGAGATATGGAAATCCAGGCAAGCCTCTTTCTTGTACCACTGAATTTTTTTAAACAAGGTATTAGTTATTAAGGAACTAGTGGCCCAGTGCACAGAATCGTACACATTGAAAGGAAATCAATTAGAAGAAAGATTTGTGCAGTAATTACAATACTGGAAAAAATTACATGTCAAAATAGTATATATAATATAGTATTATAAAATTAAGACACATGTGTGATTGGCGCCAGTGAGAGATTTATATGTATCGCACATGTGTGAGTCAACATTTATTTTTAAACTAGTGCACATTAAAAGGGGATTAATTAGAGGAAATACGCTATTTGCCCTTTCTCTATAATAGAAGTGTCAGAGGTGAAAGAAAATTAGTAAATTGTATATGAAAACCTTCCTCCTGTCAGAGGCTGGGACACACCATGGGACCCAGAGTCAAGTTCCCACCTACCCATATGCACCTCAAAATAACGTGAGACCCAGATCCACCCGCCCTCCCCCCACATTGGACTAGATTCAGACCCAGTCAGTCTCACCCTTTTCAAGCCTTGCCAGGCAGAGGGCATAACCTCAGGTCCCCTGGCCCACTGCCCAGACTGGGGTGGGGCATATGCCTTGAGGTTCTCCATTAAGCCTCACCAGGTGGGGGTCACAGCCTGAGGTCCCCTGTCAAGCTCTGCCAGGCAGGAGGGTGCAGCCTCAGGTACTCTGGCCTGGTGCTGGGGTGGAGGGCATGGCCTGAGGTCCCCGGTCAAACCCCACTTGGTGGCAGACACGGCCTGAGGTCCCTCAGCCTAGCACTGGGGGGGCAGTCTGAGGTCCCCTAGGCTAGCACCAGGGTGGGGGGAGTGACCTGATGTCTCCTGTCAAGCCCTGCTGGATGGGGGGTGTGACCTGAGGTCCCCTGGCCTGGCACTGGGGGGCATGCAGCCTGAAGTCCCTGCTGATTGCTCGTTAAGGCTCCTTATGGGAACTTGGCCTCAGCTGTGGGTGCAGCCATCTTTGTGATGGAATGGTGGTCAATTAGCATAGGATTGCCAGTGTGCGTCATATATACTGGTCAGTTGGTTGGATGGATGGATGGTCGGTCAGTCACTTAGCCTTTTATATGTATATAGAAGATAATTTACATACCATGAAATTAATTCATTTAAAATGAATCATACAATTCAATTATTTTTATTTACTTTACAGAGCTGTACAATGATCACCAGAATCCCATTTTAGAACATTGCCATCAGTCCCAAGAGACCCCCTTCTCATTATTGTCCCAGGCAACTACAAATCTACTTTTTGCCTCAACGGATTTACCTATTCTGGGCATCCTTATAAATGTCATCATATATTATGTGTTACCTTTTGTGTCTGGCTTCTTTCACTTTGGAGTTCATCCATGTTATAGCATGTATCAATATTTTGTTACTTTTTATTGACAAATAGTTTTCATTGCTTGGGTATACTACACTTTGATTATTTACTGACTAATGAACATTTGTGCTATTTCCACTTTTTAGGTTAATATGAATAATGCTAGAACATTTACATACACATTTTTTGTGAACATGTTTTCAGTTCTCTTGAGTATACATGTAAGTATGAAATTGCTGTGTATGAAATCATATGCTAACTATGTTTAACTGTTTGAAGAACTGCCAAACATTTCCACAGTGGCTGTACCATTTTACATTCCTACCAGCAATATATGAGGATTCTAATTTCTCCTCATCCTCTTTAGCATATGTTACCTGTCTTTTTAAATTACAACCATCTTACCCTGTTTCCCCGAAAATAAGACAATGTCTTATATTAATTTTTGCTCCCAAAGATGCACTAGGTCTTATTTTCAGGGGATGTCTTATTTTTCCATGAAGAAGAATACGGTACACATTTATTGTTGAACTACAAAAAAAGGAAATTTATTACCTGTATATGGTACGGTGGTAGTTGTCATCACAAACCAGCTCACTGATTGGCCACAGTGCAGCCGGAGCTGTTCAGGCAGTGTGAGGTCTCTTTAAATCAGGAGTCAGATGCCTTACGGTAGCTTTGGGGGCCTTATATTCTAGGGATGCCTTATGTTCAGGGGAGGTCTTATTTTCAGGGGGGGTGCCTTATATTATAGCGAGAGGCAAAACTGGAAGTAGGTTTTATTTTCAGGGGATGTCTTACTTTCGGGGAAACAGGGTAGTGGGTATAAAGTGGTATCTCATTGAGGTTTTGATTTGCATTTCCCTGGTATGTTATTATATGGAGCATCTTTTCATGAACTTTTGAACCATTCCTGTATCATTTTTGGTGAAATGTCTATTCAAATCCAGTGTCCATTTGTTAAACATATTTTTTTTATTGATTTCAGAAAGGAAGGGAGAGGAACAGAGAGATAGAAACATCAATGGAGAGAATCATTGATCAGCTGCCTCCTGCTCGCCCTCTAGTGGAGACTGAGCCTACAACTTGAGCATGTGCCCTGAGCAACACCGGCCAGGCAGGTGTCCATTTTTAAATTGGATTATCTGTCTCCTTATTATTGAGTTGGAAGAGTTCTTTATATATCCTGGACATCTCAGATATGCCAGATATATGATAAATATTCTCAGCCACTCTGTAACTTTCCCCTTTTTTACTGGTGCCTATTGAAGCACCAACATTTTAATTTTGATGAAGTCCAACTTAGCAACTTTTTTTTTTTCTTTATTTATTGTGATTTTGGTATTGTGCCCAAGAAATCTTTGCCTAACTCAAGGTCACAAAGCTTTTCTCCTATGATTTCTTTTAAGAGTTTAAGAGGTTTAGCTCTTACATTTAGGGCTAACATCAATTTTGAGTTAATTTTTTTGTGTATGGTGTGAGGTAGAAGTCTAAATTCATCTTTGTGCATGTAGATATTATTTATTTCCGCACGTGATCATTGCATTTGTGTGCTGCCTTCTCCCATCCCTCCCTCCACTTCAGCATGCCCGGCGATGAGCAATGCCCGCCCACCCCCCGTGGCAGCCTCAGCCCCCACTTCCCCATCACTGTAATCCAGGAGACCAACTGTCTTGACTGCATACAATCCCAATTCCAGTTTTCCAGAAGAGAGAATTGGACTGATTGGCCCTGATAGGGTCACATGACAACCCAGAGATCAGGGTTATGTGATAACTGTGGCTGTCAGGTCCCACCCCTGTGTGGATGAAGGTTCCCAGAGAAGGAAGTTCCTTGTGAGCTGAGCAGATACCCCAAAAAGTGCCTACTCCAAAGTCATTATATCATTCTCAGCATTCTGAGTGTCGGTAAACTTGCTTGACTTTTCTAGCTCCGGGGTCACAGAATAAATAACAAAATTTATTCTTCTTTGACCTGTGTTCAAGTGTGCCTGAAAACAAATGAAACAATTGAATAATCGACAACATTTAAAAACTCAAATATTTCATGTGAAAATCCAGCTCTTATTCTTCATCTTAAACCTAAGCAGATCTGAGCTTGTAGCAGTTGGTGCCATCTGAGTGGTAGTTGTAGTCTTCAGGCAAAGATTATGCTCTCATGGTTGCCCCAGTTCCCACCACTCCCTCTTGCTCCACACCCAGTCCCCCTGTGGTAACTTTTCCTTCCTGAAACTGTAGATATTTGAATATGTGTCTCCATCCCCTTAAAAGGCCCTTGGGGCCACTGCCTGCTCACAAGGACATATACCTCTTGCATCTTAAGTGGAGAATAACGCTTAACCCAGTACTGCCCTAGATTCTAAGTCCAAATCCTGCAGCACTGGACTCCTAGTGGGATTTTGACATTTGCAGTCTGCTCCCTGCACCACAGCCAATTGCATTGATATTCCTGGGTGTTTTATGGAAATTATGTTCTGACTGGACTCAATGAGAATATGCAGTATTGGGGGCACCCTCATGCATGAAGCCTTTTTCTCAGAATTAGAGCAAAGAAATTAACGTTCTGACTTACTTGAACAGAATAACTAACCAAGGCAGAGGGTAGAGCAGTTTAGAATGGTTATGGATGGATAAGGCAGATTAGAATGTATTAAGGATAGAATCCCAAACTCTCACATTTTACTAAATAAAATAAAATCGAAGATGTGCTAAGAATGTGGAAGGCATTTCTTTTTAAAAGATTTCCCCCAATGGAATAAACCCATTTTTTGTTTGTTTTTAAAAATGAGTACAGTTAATTCTGATTTCCCTATTATAAAATCAAGATGTTCTCATTGTTAAAATCTTGAAAAGTATTAATATATAATAAACATCACTACCTAGAGGAGACCAGTGTTAACATAATATAACAGGGATTCATCCTTGCTCTAATCCTGTTAGTTAATATAATAGACATTATTCTGTACAAATAATGTCTACTGTAAATTTAATCTCATCATAAGCATTTTCCCATATCATTATTGGAGCTCTACAAATGTGATTATCAATGACTGCACAGGAGTGTTTAAATTGTCCCATAATATACTTAGCTCCCAAATGTTAGATTATATTTTATCATCAATAATGTTGCAGTAAGCATCTTTATGCTTAAATCCATATTCATGTTTTGGATTACCATGAACAAAATTTCTAACAATCTAATTTTCAGGAAAAAAATATAGGAAAGTTAGCGGAAAGGTGTCAATATTCATCAATAGGATAAGTGTTATCTCAAATTTTTTGTTGGTTTAAACACTCCTGTGAAAAATACACTGAGTGGCCAGATTATTATGATCTCTGACTACATAATAATCTGGCCACTCAGTGTATATCCTATATAATAAAAGCTACTATGCAAATTGTCCCCTCGACCAGGAGTTTGACCAGCAGGCCAACCAACCACCCATGTCCCTTCCCCCTGGTCTGGCTGGCTGGACCCTACCCATGCACGAATTCATGTACTGGGCCTCTAATATATATTCTGCGTGGCCAGATTATTATATGTGTTCAGAGATCATAATAATCTGGCCACTCAGTGTATATGCCCACACCTTCTGCACTTAGGTCCTTCTCCCTGTGTCTTCTTTATCCACTTGTGTCTCATTTTCTTAGAACTCATCCAGAAAACATCTCTAGAGTGTCGATCATGTGCCAGCCTGGTGCCAGGGCAGGAGAATGGCAGTAAGTGAAAAGGTGTGGCCCCTGCCATCAAAGAGGGGGTACCCACTTGATTGTTATGGGTGTCACACATCAGAAACAGAAGCAATGGACACCCTCCATCCCCTAGAGTTGCTCCCTTATTAGTTAAGGAGAATCAGATAAAGAAAGAATGAGAAGGCAAGTGATATAAAGAGCATTGTGCTGTGGGAACACAGAAAGAAGAGCAACTAAGAGCTTCAAGGCAAAAGGATGCTCCAGGCAGGGGAAACAGCACAGGCAAAGGCATAGAGGCAGAGAAGAGCTTCCTTACATCTTGGCCCCAACATACCTTACTAGATTCATCGTTCTATACTCCAGTTACTGACAATGATTCCCTTCTAATTCATTGAACTCAGCTCTGTGCTTTTTATCTTTTACTCAGCCTTAAATTCATTTTCCTTCCTCCTGGTGAGCTTCTGTGCATCCTTCAAAGCCCAGCTCACACATCACCCCATCTCCAATGTCCTTCTGGACATCGTAACTGAGAAGAGGCTGTTTCTTCCTCCTCTGTCCTGCCACTTGCTTTGATCTTACCTCAGTCAACACACCTCTCGCCGTTGAATTCTAGAATTTTTAATTTAATTTTTGATGCTGATTATCTTTTGTCTTTCTTTTCAAGCTAATTGACAAAAGTTCTTAACATGTATCAGGACAGTGTCTCAGGATTCTGTTGGCTGTGTGTGATAGAAAACTCAAGCTAACCCAGGATTGAAGAGTCCTGGCTGGTAAGGCAGCCCCATTATCATCAGAGACCTCAACTTTTTCCAAATTACATCTTTACCTTTCTCATTGTGTGGCTCTTCCTCATGGTCCTGCCAGCATTCCAATCAGCTAGAAGAAAGAAGGGCCAAAGAAAAGAACACAATCTCCCTGTAAGGTTGCTTTCAGAAAGTTGCAAACCACATGCTTAGTCATATAGTAATCCCCAGCTACGTGGAAATGTAGGCTTTTCTGTTAAAAGCAGAAGTCTATTCTCCAATGTTGAAAAACTGATATTAGAAGACTATTAGCATTTTCTACCATAATGTGTGGGTACGGCTGTTGCCTTTCCAGGAATCTTCCTCAGAATCTTGTGGTTTAGGACAAAAGTGGGTTTGCTTGGTCCTGAAACAGATCACTGAGCTGAAAGGAAACTTTCACCAGTAAATATTTGTTGGATGAATAAATTCTGAACTCAGGTATTTTAGATCATCCTGCTCCTCGTTCTCTACTTATTCACTTAACAGCTATTTATTGACCTTTTACTTTTATGCAAAATAACACGTCCAAGCTATAAAGGAGAAAACATGATAAAGATCAGGCTTATGCCTTGCCCAGTTTTGCTCAGTTGTTAGAGCACCAGCTCATGGACCTAAGAGTCATGGGTTCAATTCCCTGTCAAGGGCACATGCCTTGGTTGCAGATTTGATACCTGCCCTGGTCAGAGAGTGTGCGGAAGGCAACTAATTGATGTGTTTCTTTCACCTCTCTTCCTTTCCCTCCCTCTTTTCTTTTTTCCCTCCCTCTATCCCTATAACATCAATAGAAAAAATATCTGCAGGTGAGGATTAAAAAAAAGAGAGAGAGAGCCGAGCTTATGGTGATAGGTAAGGAAGATAAACCTTTGCTGTATTAATTTTTTCCAACATTTTGTTATGAAAATTATCAATGAAATAGAAAAGTTGGAAGCATTACACAGTGAACACCCATATACCCACTGCCCAGGTTGTAAATTAACATTTTGCTCTTTTTGCTTCTGTTTGTTCAACCATCCATCCAACTTATTCTTTGATTCATTTCAAAGTTGCAGATTTAGTAGATTTCACCACAAACCAAACACTTAATATACAATGCTAATTTTTAGTTCCGTGATTTCAATTCAATCATAACACCTTTTGTTTTTAAGCAAAAAAAAAAAAAAAAAAGAAAGAAAGCCGAAACCGGTTTGGCTCAATGGATGGAGTGTCGGCCTGTAGACCGAAGGGTCCCAGATTTGATTCCGGTCAAGGGCATGTATCTTGGTTGTGGGCATATCCCCAGTAGGGGCCATGCAGGAGGTGGCTGATGGATGTCTCTCTCATCAATGTTTCTAACTCTCTCTCTCTCTCCTTTCCTCTCTGTACAAAATCAATAAAATATATTTAAATATATATATATTTATTTATATATAAACAAGTCATTTTCTGTTAAATGTAATTATGGAATGATAGTTTATGCACAATGCAAAACAAAACAGAACACAGATTCCCTTCTGTGTGCAATGAGTCAAAGAGAGAAATGAGAAAGAAAGAAATTTCCTCAAGGCAATTGAGGAAAAGAGAGAAATGAGTCATTTCCATAGGAGGGGATGCTGCCTTGGGAATGCAAAGTTAGGACAGTGTTTTAGGAAGCTTCCTGCTTCCTCCCAATCAAAACAATAAAACCCCTGAGATGACACTGCCTCCATCTTCTTTCCTCCTTCCTGACGTGATTGTGGACAATTCCAAGGGTTTTTGACATGGTCAGAGCTGAAATTGAAGCTTCCATATATTGACTGAGTATTGTATGTAGGCGTGGAGAAAGATACAGGCTGAAGCTGTAGATTTGGGAGTTGTCCACAAAGAGGTAGGTGATGGCTGGGGTGAACAGTGAATGGATAAGGCTTCTGAGGCTGACATCATAGAGTCACAGGAGCAGAAGGCAGGACTGAGTCACAGGAGGAGAAGGTGATGCTGTGGAAGAGGTCAGAGGAGGCACACTTAGAAAAGAACATGGAAAAATACCTAAATCGAGACTCTAACAGGGAGACCTACCCCATCTTTATACATTCAACCAATGAGAAAAAGTAGGCTGAGACATCACTCAAGAAAATTTGCAGCAGAGTTGGAGCAAAATCAGTGCCACCTAAATGGTACTTTTCCAACAAAGTAACTCAATGGGTTCCTTCCACCAGGACCAAATATCATGGGGTCATGATTTTAATCTTTAAAAAAATGTGAATTTGGTCTTATACCCAGGGATTTATCTAGTTTTGCCTTAATGAAAAACTAGTTTTTTCCCCTAAATTATTGAGAGATTTATGTTCTCAGTTTTCTTAAAACTCATATCACTTTTTGATGAATGTAAAAATCTGGAAGTTTTCATACTTATTTCTATTTCCCACCCCAACTGAGAATCACCAATAACAACATACAACCTGTTCTCAATGCGTGCATAGTTTTATGTGATAAAATATAAAAGCAAAATAATCAGAAATATGCTTTTTCAAATAATAACCCTCTCCCAAATTGAGAACCATTCATCCAAGGAGATGGGCTCAATTTATTCCATGCTGTGTGTACCCTTGCAACCTCCCCCATATCGGGTAGGGGTGCTTTTAGTTGCCAGTAAAAACTCCCATAATAGTTACTTAAGCAAAGAAGATATTTAATTATTTCCCATGATAACCAGTGTGGGAGAAGAAGATTCAGGCTCTGTTCAACAACTCAGTGACAATAGGACTTTCTGGGTTGGCGTCTCAGTGGTTTTCTTAGCATTTCCCTGGTGGCCCCAAGATGATCTCCGTAGCCCCAAGTATCACTTCCTGTTAGGAAAAAGGCAGCAAGTTGGAAACAATGATTTTCCTTGTTTTGCTCATTTTTTCAGAGAGGAAGCACTTTCCAGAACCCCACTTTTGTCAAGAGACTTTCCCATCTACTTTCTTGGTCACAGTTGTGTCTCATGCCAATCCATAGACCAGCCACTGGCAACGAGTAACTAGAGCACGATATTCAGCTTGGACTAATCATAATGCAGCCCACCTTCCCAGAACACATGCAACATGGGACTTATACAAACTTTCCCTTGTTTTTGCGCAACTCCCTCACTAGACTGTAAGCAACTTGAGGGCAGAGATTTTTGTTTTGTTCATTGCTATATGCCGGGACCAATGGCAGGTATTCAATAAATTGTCATTAAATGAAGGAAGGAATGAATGACTAAGGAAGGAGGGGGTTTAGATTTTAAGTAACCAGCAGTATCTGCTGCCCCTGACCACATACAACACCAGTTTGATCAATGTGATGAATGGTACTAGGTGACTATTGATCACCAAGAATCTAACCTTAGCCTTGTGTCTTTCCTCCCAGGGAGTGAGCCATAGCTGGAGGTTCCTCTTTTGCCAATGACTCTCCCAATTCCTCCAGCATCTTAGAAGATAACATGTGTGAAGGGAACAAGACCACCATGGCCAATCACCAACTGATGCCCCTGGTAGTAGTCCTGAGCACCATCTCCCTCATGACAGTGGGGCTCAACCTGCTGGTCCTGTGTGCTGTGCGGAGCGAGAAGAAGCTACACACTGTGGGGAACCTGTACATTGTTAGCCTCTCAGTGGCAGACCTGATTGTGGGAGCTGTTGTCATGCCAATGAACATCATCTACCTCTTCATGTCCAGGTGGCCTCTGGGCGGGCCTCTCTGCCTTTTTTGGCTTTCCATGGACTATGTGGCCAGCACAGCATCCATTTTCAGTGTCTTCATCTTGTGCATTGATCGTTACCGCTCTGTCCAGCAGCCCCTTAAATACCTGAGGTATCGCACCAAGACCCGAGCATCGGCCACTATCTTGGGAGCCTGGTTTCTCTCCTTCCTCTGGATTATTCCCATTGTGGGCTGGCCTCACTTTATGCCACACAATTTAGGGCACCGGGAAGACAAATGTGAGACAGACTTTTACGATGTCACCTGGTTCAAGATCATGACTGCTATCATCAACTTCTACCTGCCTACCTTGCTCATGCTCTGGTTCTATGCCAAAATCTACAAGGCTGTGCGGCAGCACTGTCAGCACCGGGAGCTCATGAATGGATCCCTCCCTTCCTTCTCTGAAATTAAGCTGAAGCCAGAGAACCCCAAGATAGGGGACATGAAACCAGGGAAGAAGTCTCTCTGGGAGGTTCTGAAAAGCAAACAGAAAGTTGCTGGTGATGGCCCTGTCTTGAAATCCCAAGTTCCAAATGAGATGAAATCCTCAGGTGTCTGCAGCCAAGAGAAATCCTCAGGTGTCTGCAGCCAAGAGGAGGATGAAGAAGTGGACAAACTTCACTGCTTCCCGCTTAATATTGTGCAAACACAGACTGAGGCAGAGGGGAGTGGCAGGGACTACATAGCCATCAACCAGAGCCAGAGCCAACTTGAGATAGATGAGCAGAGTGTGACGATGCATGGGGCCAGTGAGGTGTCAGAGGATCAGATCCTAGGTGATAGCCAGTCTTTCTCTCCAGCAGACTCAGACATCCCCACAGAATCAGCATCAGAGAAAGGCAAACCGAGAAGTGAGTCTAGCACAGGCCTTGATTATATCAAGTTCACTTGGAAGAGGCTCCGCTCTCACTCAAGGCAGTATATGTCTGGGTTGCAACTGAACCGAGAACGGAAGGCTGCCAAACAGTTGGGTTTTATCATGGTGGCCTTCATCCTTTGCTGGATTCCTTACTTCATCTTCTTCATGGTCATTGCCTTCTGCAAGAGCTGTTGCAATGAACATGTGCACATGTTCACTATCTGGCTGGGCTACATAAACTCCACACTGAACCCCCTCATCTACCCTTTGTGCAATGAGAACTTCAAGAAGACATTCAAGAAAATTCTGCACATTCCCTCCTAAGGGAGGCTATAAATGCATGCAACAAAGTGACACTTAGGATGTCCCTGAGGAAAATGGAGGGCGAAGGCCTGTGAGTTGCCAGTCACCTGGGCTTTCTGGAGTCAAAAGAATAGTCTTAAGGGGTGGGTCATTTGGAAAGTTCTTAGGCACCATTGGAAGAACTGCAGATGATAGTGGTCAGCAGAGAATGTACTTTGAGTGCAAAGCAGAATATTTCCAAGAGAATGGAATCTGGACGAGTACTCCTGCTTCTCAGGAAATGTGGGAGCCTCAGACTCCCATGGTAATTCAAGCTTCCAGGCTTGAGTTAATTGGCAGTTGAAGGGACTTGTGGGTAGAGTTTCACTGGAGAGTTGAACTCTAGAGCCTTCCTGGAATGGATCTATATGATTGTGCACACATGCGGATAGATGCTGTCCCTTTCCAGGGGTCACCTTGAGAGGCATAACAGGTATTGCACTGTGACTGCCACTTCTCAGAATACCTCTCTTCTGGGCCTCTTTTACAGCTTTTTCCAGAACAAATGTCTGAACTGCCCTAGAAATTCTGCCTTATTATTTCTCATTCACACATGTCTCAGAATTGATAGGAAATTAGGCAGCTCACACACCCATCATTTTCAACCCCAAATTCCTTTTAGCTATTTTTGTTAAAGATGACAAAAGCTGCCCACAAAAGAAAGAGAAAAATAAAATTTTAATGGTTTCACATTTTAAAATGTTTTAAATGGAATAAGAGAAGAAAGCCGTATTTCTTGAATGTTATGCCAGGTTTATCTAATTAAATCCCCATCACACCCACAACAGGAGGGTGGTCTAATGAGCGAAGCAAACTGAGATGCAGCATGGTGAAATACGCTGCCCAAGATCACAGAACTAGTTATGTGAGAGAGCTAGAATGAAACCTTGTGGGGTTTCAGCTCATCATAACACATTTCTCCCCAAAGCAAAAATTTCTCCCCCTCTCCTCTCTTTCTCTCTCTCTCTCTCTCTCTCTCTCTCTCTCTCACACACACACACACACACACACACACACACACACACACAGTTCCTGAGAGTGGTAGCAGTTCTCAAAAGAATATGTTATGAGCAGGAACAGCCAACATAGAATATGTCTGTGGCCATTGAAGGTGATACTTGAAGGGACAGTGTGCTATTTGTGAGTTCTGCTGTGTTTGTCCCAAAGTGGTCATGTTCTTTTAGAGTCATGTCTGTCAAGTAAAAACTAGCAAAGACATGGTAACATACAGTTTTATTTGATGTTTATGTTGCAATCTGGTGGTGACTTATATTTTAAAACTTGATGCTAAACTGTAATATGAGTAGCAACTGGAGTGCCTGTACAAGCTAACATTTTGTGTCTTGTGTTCCTGTTTGCATGATCTGTTAAAATTCGAGGTGTGTTTTTTTACTTAAAATATATTTAAAACTATACTGTGACAAGTTTGACTTATTTAATTCTACCATTCTGAGTCTCTCAGATGGAGAAGATGTATTGAAAGAACTGTCAAAGGTTACAAGAGCTCAAAAAGGGGTTCTCTTTGATTTATGATCACATTTGAAAAAGGCTTTAGAAAAGGACCTGCTTTTCAACATTAGCTTCACCCTCGCTCTGCTTTGCACACCCATAAGCTCTTCTTGCTCAAAACTGTGGGAGCTAAGGAGATTTTTATCCTGGTGTTAGAAGCTGCAGCTGGTCTATTTCCACATCAGCAGCTATTTCTCAGAAGGCCTGTGAACGCACCCTTCACTGGGATCCCTCAGGACCAAGGACCACCTAAAGAGACCACTCTATCCAGACAAATGGCTAAATGCTTATTATTTATGTTGATGAACAATTAAGACAACTAACAAGGAAAAATGGTTATAAGTTCTGACTTTGGGTCAAAGGATTTGGATTTGAGTTTGACAGGAACAAGAAATGATCAGTATAAATTGTCAGAGCATAAAGACAAGGTCCATGCATTATTGTATACAGGTTTTTTTTTTATAATGCTTGCAGTGTGGCTGGTACACAGAGGGTACCCATATGTAGTTTTCAAATATACTGAGAATATACTATGTGCTTTATCACCGTTATATAATTTAATCTTTATAGCAGTCTCATGAGGGAGATTTCCATGGTTTTACAAATAGGTAAACAGAAGCACAGAGAGGTTAAGGGACAGCTCTAAGATCTGATTCTGGAATGTGCTCCCTTTCCACAGCACCAACCTTCTATTTCCTACTCCTATCTGAATGACTGGATTAATTTTGAATTAATGAAAGGACTAAATTCATATGAGATAACTCCACCTCAGCACATTCAGCAAAGAATCAGTACCCAATAGCTTGCACAAACTCTAGTTGAAAGCAGGCTTTCCGCCACCCTAAATCCTATATAATAAATAGGCAATATGCAAATTGACCATCACTCCAAAACACAAGATAGCTGCCCCTTTGTGGACACAAGATGGCCACCACAAGATGGCCTGCAAGGGAGGGCAGTTTAGAGTGACCAGGCCTACAGTGGAGGGCAGCTGGGGGGACCAAGCTGGCAGGGGAAGGCAGTTAGGGGTAACAAGCCAGCAGGGGAAGGCAGTTAGGGGTAACAAGCCAGCAGGGGAAGGCAGTTAGGAGCAATCAGGCCAACAGGGGAGCAGTTAGGCATCAATCAGGCTGGCAGGCAGAAGCAGTTAGGAGCAATCAGGCAGGCAGGCAGGCAGGTGAGCGGTTGGGAGATAGCAGTCCTGGATTGTGAGAGGGATGTCTGACTGCCCGTTTAGGCCTGATTCACCAGGATTGGGCCTAAATGGGCAGTTGGACATCCCTCGAGGAGTCCCAGATTGGAGAGGGTGCAGGCTGGGTTGAGGGAACCCCTCCCCCCCACACCCTATGCACGAATTTCATGTATTAAAATAAATACCTTCTAGGAGAAGGCTGTTATAGGAACTTGGATATGGATTTTATGATTAAGAAGCTCCTTTGGGTTTCTTTTTATGGGCTTAAAACTGATGAGCTTAAAGCCAGTTCTTCATATGGTCAATTTGCCAAATTTACCAAATGCTGGTTTCTTTTTAACTGTTTACAAGGTTTATAACAATGCATATACTATATGAATTTTAAGAACGTTTTTCTACAATTTTTGTGAAGGTATTGTAACTGATTCTCATTTTTCTTCATAGCCACATATTGGGTAAGGTTCAGTATGGTTTATCCCCAGTGCTTTGCTACTACAGGGGCAGACTGATTGTAGAGAGGGAAGAAATAGAGGTGAGGAGACTAAGGGTAAGAGAAGGAGGAAGTTGAGAATAGAAATGAGAGGAAACTAGAGGAGATGGGGAGACAGAGGGTCAGAGAGGACTGATCAAGAGGAAGAGATGGGGGACACCAAGGGACAGAAGCAGAAGAGAAGGGGAGAAGGATGTGCAGAAGGACAGAGAAAGGGAGATATTAAGGAGCAAATGGAGGAGATTAAGAGGCTGACAGATGGAGACAGGGAAGGCAAAGAGAGAAACTGAGGAACGGGAAGGGAGACATAAAAGAAAAAGTGGTTTGAGGTACAGAAAGAGCAAAAACCAGGTAGCATAGTATTAATAGACTCAAGAAAAATCTACCTTCAAGAACATATCTTCATTAATGTAGTTGTAAGTTAAATTTATTCAAAGGAAGAATAAAACATCCTTAGCTTTTGATAAATAGAAAATGCCTTTAAATGCTTCTTTGAGGACACATACAAGTACTTTTGAACACTTCTTTGGCCAGGCGTTAGGAGACAATGGAGAACAAGGCCGACGTGAAATCAACCACATAGAGTTACTTTAGGGTTGCAAGTGACAGAAATCAGCTTTGTGAATGGATACTGAGGTGTTTTGTGGAATCCAGGAATATTTTGGATGACCTTGTTTGAGCCACGTCAGCCACAGGAACCTCAACAGCAAAAGAAGTTCCCTCTAGAATACAGTGGTACCTCAAGATACGAATGCCCTAACATACGAGATTTTTGAGATATGATCCGTTGAGCGAGTGATTTTTGCTTTGAAATATGAGCAACATTTGAGATAGGAGTAATCGCTCAGATCGGCCGGCTGCACACAACCCACCAGTTTACCTCGACTCGAGCGTCTCATAGTTTCCCATGCCGCAAGGTTACAGAACGAATTAAACTTGTATCTCGAGGTACCACTGTATTACCATTGACCTATGTGATTTATTCTTATTCCTACTGTCTATAAGCATCAGTACAAAAGTCCAAAACTCAGGGTAAAGAATTGTCCCATGTCCACCTCAGCTGCAATCAACTCTGAAGAGAGGGGGATGGGGTTGGGGAGTAGGTGGCACATGTGGTACAAACATGGCTGGAGGACCAGCAGTTCCCAGAGAAGAGGGGAAAATTATGAGTTGGGCAGACACTCCAAAAGGTATTAATTACAAGGATCTCAAAGTCCAGCTGGGGACAAGCTTATAAAAAACTAACTTCAACCTACCCTCATATAAGCTTAACAGAATGAAGTCTAGAGGTGGTGGGTGTCAGACACATAGGAGACATCCCTACTGTGTTGTTTTTTAATTTATTACACTAAATATACACAGTAAAATGCACCCATTTTAAACACACTCACATCATCTCCATCTCAATCAAGATAGAACATTTCTATAAAATTCTCATGCCTCTTTGCAGACAATGCCTCCCTTGTGTCCCAGGCAACCACTGCTCTGATTTCTATCACTATAGATTAGTTTTGCTGATTCTATAATTTTACCTAAATGGAATCATATAATATGTTTTCTTTTTTCAGTCAACATTTTAAGGTTCACCTACGTTTCAACTGGATTTTGGCATTGGAGAAAGGGTTAGGCCATCAGAGGAAGTGTGAGGGTATATTGCAGATGGAGAGATACATTAGCAGGGTGTGCTTAAAACACCAGAATTAATTTAGTGTGATCCAAGCATGCTATCTGAGGAGCAGTGGCAGGGGAGGGACCTGGTTAGTGAAAGCAGTTGACAGTGTTGAATTTTACTTGAGTCTCGTGCTCTTAAAAAACAGCAATGGTTAAGAAATCAACACACACACACACACACACACACACACTTTTGTGCTTCTGAAATGTTTTACTACAAAGAAACATCAATTCTCATACTTACATAAGACTTATGGATATCTCCTTGTTTATGTGCGGCAAGGACAGACACAGTCTTGAATTTATATTCTTTGCCTTATAAGTAATTAGCTGAACTACTTGTCTTCACTGATCAAACAAAAAAGTGCCTATTAACCAACTTTAATTAAGCTCCCCAGACTCCTTAATGTTGATTCACTCACAGGCTGAGAACTGGCTGGCCTCAAACTACTATTAGATCAAACAACCCTTTCTTCCCACTTTTCCACACCCAGTTTCTTTTAGTCCTGTTCACTCTTCTCTACTGAAGAAACTTTTTTTTGCCTAACCCTTGAGACATTTGCAGATCTTTTGGTCAGAGTGATTTTCTATTGTAATATTTCCCTCTCTTGTTTCAATGGTCTCTTTACTCTCCTCCCTCATTCTGTATAAGAATCCTTTTGGATCAAGTATCTCCCTACTAAGTCAAACAGGCTTCGATTAGAATCCTGGACCAAAAGTTCTTTAACGTCAGCAAGCCCTTTAACTTCTCCTACCCTCCATTCTTTCCTATGTAAAATCGGAATAATACAACACTTACTTTGTTGGACCTTTGCGGCAATTAGAGATGTGAAAACCTGTAAACATGGAGGATAATCAACAAACAGTAGTCATTACTCCTATTATTACGAGTCCAAAGAACTACATCATAGTCACTTTGTGAATGGCTTGATATATCAGATTAGGTTTATACTCACTATTGTATTTTTAACATCTCTGCATCCCTGGGCACATAATATACATTCAAAAATTATTTATTTTTTTAATATATTTTATTGATTTGTTACAGAGAGGAAGGAAGAAGGAAAGTTAGGGGAGAGAAACATCGATCAGCTGCCTCTTGCACACTTCCTTCTGGGGATGTGCCTGCAACCAAGGTACATGGCCTGGACCAGAATCTAACCTGGGACCCTTCAGTCCGCAGGCTGACGCTCTATCCACTGAGCCAAATGGGTCAGGGCTCAATAAATAATGTAGATGGATAACTCTCCAACTGAAAACGGAGAGCTATGAGGATAATGCCTGGTTTAAAAAGAGCAGGTTGATCATTATCGAATTCCATTGACCTATTAAAATTCCCATCTTCTGTCTCTCCACACCTATCTCCTAATGGTCCCTGGAATACATCTGAGGCTGCCTCTACCGGAAAACAGAAATGATAATTCCTGTCATCCTCTGAGAACAGCACAGAGAAGGTGGAGCACTTTTTTAAAAGCCTGAGGGGCATATACACATTCCCACATCCGCTAAGGTGACGCCTCTCCAGGTCAGCTCGCCCCAGGGGGCCCCGCCCACCACCCGATGCCCCGCCTCCCCCACCACTGCGGTTCCTCCCACTCCGTCCGACGCTAGGGGCTCCTTTTCCAGGCTGGTCCGCGCGGGCCCTCTGTGCGCATGCGCACCACTAACCCCGAGCAGGCGGAGGCGGGGTCACGTTGCGTCATCGGGGAGCGCTCTCGGGACGACGCTGCGGGGTGGCCGGAAGTTGAGCGGCGGTAAGTGAGCCGTGCTGGTGAAGAAGGAGCGGGTTTCTTCGGCGTTGGTTTTGGCGGCCTGGCGGGAGGGGGCGAACCCAGCGGCGAAGGCGAAGGTCGCGGAGGGTCTCGGGATCCTCCTTTCCCCGCCGAGAACTGACTGTCGTTCTCGCCCTCCTTCCGCCACTCGCTTCCCCTCAGGCTCGGGCAGCCCGGGTCTTCCGAGCAGGAAGGTCCTCGTTTCGCCCGTCAGCGCCTGCAGCCCCCGCCCGCAGTGCGCAGACACCGGGCGTTGGAACTCGGGAGTCGGGGCGCCCGCTGCGCGTCCTGGCTTCGCCCGGAAGTGCTGTGTGCCGGGCACGTCGCTCCCCTTCCTGAGCCTTCCTAGGTGGCAGTGGGGACGTCAAGTTGGGCTTCTCTGAGCCAAGGTTCCTCGGTTGGGTCCAGGGGTTGCAAACTTGAATACTTAGTCAGATAAGGTAAATGTAGGCGTAAGAAAGTGTCTATGTCATCAGTAGAGTCGAACTTTTAATTTTTGCCGAACTGAGTTCTATGAGCCCAATACTGGCGTAGATGATGTTGGAGAAGCGAAACACACCCCAATGCATGTGTGTGTGCACACCTGGTCAGTCTTGATTCTTTTTTTTTTTAAACCCTGGCAGCTAATAAAATTTTTAAAAATTGGCAATTAACTAAACATTTTATTTTTATTTTTTTTGCAACTGAAACCAGGCATATCTGTAGCTGCCAGTTTGGGTCCCAGATTTCCTTTTCCATTAAATACCTGGATTTCTTCTGTATACCCCCACTAGTTAAATGTCTTAAGTGACAGAAGTTTACTACTGCCTACTCCTGTTTCGTCTCCCCCTCCCCCCTCCCCCAGCTCTGACATTTAAAAAGTTATAAATTGAGCTGAAAGCGGTTACCCAGTAATTTCAGCTCCTTAACCCTCCTTCGGGCTCCTAAGGATTTCACTTCCAGTTTATCGCCCACGCATCTTTGAAAGCTGCTAGTTTGTCTTCCTCTTCCCATCTTTTCCTCTCCAGGTTAGACTCTTTAATTTTATTTTAGAGAGAGAGAAAGAAGCATTGATTGGTTGATCCACTTATTATGCATTCATTGATTTGCTTCTTGTATGTGCCCTGACCTAGGATTGAACCCACAACCTTGGTGTCTTGGGATGATGCTCTAACCGACTGAGCTGTTTGGCTAGGGCTCATTTAATTTTTTTTACTCACAGTAAACTCCACACCAACTGAGAAATTTGTTATGCACCACTAACACTGAGGCATGGGCCCTTCTTTTTAATCATGGGGACAGCAGTGGTGGTGATAGTCAATAGTACAATCACTTTTAATGGATGGTAGGTGTTTCAGATCCTGATAGATGCTTTAAAAAAAAAAAAAAAAGAAAGGCCGAAACCGGTTTGGCTCAGTGGATAGAGCGTCGGCCTGGGGACTGAAGGGTCCCAGGTTCCATTCCGGTCAGGGGCATGTGCGTTGGTTGCGGGCACATCCTCAGTAGGGGGCGTGCAGGAGGCAGCTGATCAATGTCTCTTTCATCGATGTTTCTGGCTTTCTATCCCTTTCCCTTCCTCTCTGAAAAAACAATAAAATATATTTTAAAAAAAAGAAAGGAAGGAACAGTAATGGGATGGAAAGTATCCGGGGTGGGGGGGTGGGAGGTGGAAGCAGAAGAAGCGTTTTCTGAGGAGGTGACATAACTTCTCATGTCACATGAAGACATCAGAGAAAGCTTCGTGTGACACATTTTGAAACCATTTAAGAAATTAAGAACAGGACTCTTATTCAATCACAGGTCCTTTTCCTGTTCCCACCCAGCCTCTCATAATAAAGAATAAGCACAAGTATTTATTGAGCTGCTCTGCTTGGCATTGCTCTGCAAGCTGGAAATGCTAAAACGAGTAAGATACACCTCCCTGTCCTCAAGGAATTTTTTCTTTTCTACTTCAAGGAGATAGACAACAGCACTATTGTATGAAGCTATTGTAGATGTTTTCTAGAGGAGGATTTAGGGTGCTCATAGGTCAGACTTGGGCATCAGAGAAGGCTTCTGCGAGGAGTGTCGCTTTACCCAAGTCCTAAAGGTGAGAGGTGGGAAGATAGTGCAGACCCCTGGGAGTGATGTGAGCAAAGGCTGTGGGTGACAATGCGTGACCTGCCGGCAGTTCACCCAAGTTGGAGTGTGAAGTTGTAGAATAAGAGATGACTGAGAAGGTAAGCAGGAGACAGATCATGAAGGGCCTTGTGGGCAATAGCATGTTACGAACACAGACTTTGGAATCTAAAATATTTGTGTAGCAATACTAGCATTGCTGCTGAACTAGTTTTATGAGCTTGGGCAAGTTACTTTCTAAGCTTTAGTTTTCTCATACATAAAAAGAGGTAAATAGGGTTGATGTGAGAATTAAACAAGATAAGTGTTATCCAATTGGCTCTGGTAGATGGCAAACAATAAACTGCAGCAGTTAATATTGCCATGCAGAGAAGTTTGAACTTTACTTTGAAAGGGTGGTGCTGGAGAATGGGGTACTGAAAGATTTTAAACAAGGTGTGACAGGCTCATCTGTTTTAAATTACTCAGGCAGCATTGTGGTGATTACATTGAACAGGATGGGACCAGCAGGGAGACCAGACAGGGCACTGTTGCTGTGGTCTAGGTGACAGAAGAAGGAGGCCTGAATCAAGGCAGTGACGGTGAAGAGGGAGAGGGGTGGTGGATTTGAAAGATAAAGGAAGTGGGATTTGCTGGACTGGTGTGACCCCATACAGGGAAGAGGAGGGAGAAAGGAATCAAGATATTGGGGTAGAGGATAATGAATCTTCTTCGTGGTAATAAGTATTAACAGATTAGAGCAGTGGTTGACAAACTCATTAGTCAACAGAGTAGTGGTCAGCCATCTCATTAGCAACAGAGCGGCAAACCGCATGTGGCTCGAGAGCTGCAGTTTGCTGACCACTGGATTATAGTTCCCTGATTATTCCTGACCTCCTCTCAGATTACCTCAGTCCTCTGGTTTTACCCACGGAATAGCGAAGTTCACAAATGCCTTCCTCTTCTCTATCTCTCAATCCTTACTTACATTTTTCTCAGTGTAAGACCTAATTCTGATTCTAGGGTGAAAAAAATAGGTGCTGCCTTGCTACCAAGTAGACAATATACTCTCCATGGTCTTGGCAGACTGGGTAACAGCCTCTTCATTTGGTATCAGTCCAGCCCAGAATGATCACCGTTAACCTTACCTCATACTTTCTTCATTCTGATTACCCTCTTTTGAACTTATTCTTGTTTGACAGTCTCTCTTTGTGTGGTGTAGAAAGGAAGTCCTCTTTCCTCAAGGGGTCTGATCATGAAAAGCAGGACTTTTTCTTGAGATAACCTAAGGCCCCATCTGGCTTTGTTGTAAACACACACATCACATCGTGCTCCTGACACTGTCACACTGTCAGCTCTTAGCATTGTTCAGTGCTTCTCATTTGTACATGAGCAGCTGTTATCTGTCTCCTTGTCTTTCACATTTTCATTCCTCTCCCAGCCTCTTAATCATGCCTTTGAGGCTTCCAGTCATTAGACCTCGATGTTGCCAGAACTCCTAAACACTTTTCCTTCCTAATCTTTTGAATTCTCAGCGCATGTGATATTGCCCGATACTCTTTCACATATGAAAAACCACTCCTGCTTTGTAGTATTTCTCCATTGTGGGCTCTTTCTCCTCTTGTCACTTAAATGCTAGTTTTCTGCAAGTCTCTGCCTTCTCTACTTTTCCCAAGCTGCAACTGCCATTTATGTGCCAATGACCCCTGTTCCACTTGTGCCAGCCCTCAAACTCACCGGTTCAAAATGAAGCTCAGGCCGAGACTGATTTGGCTCAGTGGATAGAGCATCAGCCTGCGGACTGAAAGGTCCCGGGTTCAATTCCGGTCAGAGGCATGTACCTTGCTTGTGGGCACATCTCCAGTGTGGGATGTGCAGGAGGTGGCTGATCGATGTCTCTCTCTCATCGATGTTTCTGGCTTTCTATCCCTCTCCCTTCCTCTCTGTGAAAAATCAATAAAGTATATTTAAAAAAAAAAATGAAGCTCAGCATCTCTCCACCAAACCTGTGATTCACCATTCAGGAGTCTCACTCATTCTCCTTCTTCCATTTATTCATTTAAAACAGAACCCTAGGAGTTATTCTGGACTTTTTCCTCTCATACCACCCCTCTGAGTCCAGGTAGTCATCAGAATCCTTGACATCTATTAATACATCTTCCTCTTCTCTATTTTCTCTCCTGTTGCCTTAAATCAGGTTCTTCCTTCCTTCCTTCCTTCCTATATTCCTGCATGGCCTCCAAGCTGGTTGCCCTGCCTTAGCAGTCTGCCCCTCACTGGTGTTTGTGCCCTTTCTAAAATACAGATCTTCACTAAAATACAAATCCCTGTTTCTTCGGTCTAATTTAGATACCCCTCCTTCCTCATCCCATAACACCTTATACAAACATCACATTGTACTGTCCTAGTTTTACCCACAAACTGCCATTTTGTCTCTCCTAGTCTGTCTAACCCTTAAAACTATTAGATCCTTAAAAGCAGGAGCTATGGCTTTTTTTTACCATTGAATCCTGAAATATAGCACTGAGACTAGCACATAATATGATTGTTTATTGGAGGAATAACTAAATGGAAACTCCAATGACTTTGGCACATGTTTTGTTGATAATATTAGTTCTACTTTTGAGTACCTTGTGTCAGATACATTATTTTCTAATTGAATCCTTACAATAATTCTGTATCATATGTGGTGTATCATCTTTATGTGGGGAAATAGGCTCAGAGAAGTTGAATGACTTACACAAGATTGTGTGGCCAGAAGCAGAAGTGGAATTTGAACTTGGGACTCTTTGGCTTATGAAGAAGCTATGCCCTTCCTTCTCTGTAGTGCCTCCAGTGTATCAGACTGCATTATTGTCCAATTTTGAGGTTTTTGGACTGAAATTTATAACCCTATATTACCTCTGAAATTTTTAATCTTGTTAAAATAGGCCTGTGATTGCAAGCAGTAAAAATCTTTTTTATTCTGAATTTTTGTTATCCATTGTATTGCCTATTCCTTTCTGCTTCGTGTCCTGTGTAGAGCTGATAAGCAAATACTGTTATCCAAGTCACTGATAAAATATAATAACACCTTATTGAATCGATTTGTCTGTTTTACTGCTTAAGCCCCTGACACAAGTTTCAGCATACATGAAATACTTAGTAAATACTGATGAATATTCATTAATATAGTTAAATAAAATACAATAGTCCCACCTTATCCATGAGGGATATGTTTCTAGATCCACAGTAAATGCCTGAAACCATGGGTAATAACCCTATATATATATTATGTTTTTTCTTATGCATACATACCTGTGATAAAGTTTAATTTATAAATGAGGCACAATAAGAGATTAACAACAATAACTCATAATAAAATAGAATATTTACAATAACATACTGTAAATTGTGTGAATGTGGTCTCTCTGTCAAAATATCTTACTGTTCTGTATTCACCCTTCTTGTGATGAAGTGAGATGATAACATGCCTATGATGAAGTGAATGATGCAGGCATTGGGATGTAGGCTACTCTTGACTTTCTAGCTATATATATCAGGAGGATCAGCTGCTTTGGGTAATCCTGGATCATTGAGCCAAGATGATGATATCTGGTCAGATGTCCAGAGTAAGTGATGTCAGTAGTTGAGAATCCTTGATAATTGAAGGGTTTGTTTTTGTTTCTATTTCTTCTTACTAATAGGGGGTAGCATATACAGTGTGGATATGTTGGACAAAGGGATGATTAACAACCATGGCAAGACGGAGCTGGATGGTGCAAGATTTCATCACACTGCTTAGAACAGTGTGCAATTTAAAACTTTTAATGGTTTTGAAATTTTTTAAGTAATATTTTGGACTGTGATTGACCTTGGTTAATTGAAACTGTGAAACAGAGGGAACTACTGTACAAATAAATTCGACAGGACCAAAGACTGAGCCGAAGACTTACCACTATTACTTCCTTTCTTATTAACATCAGTTAATTCCTTAACTAACATTCTTTGAATAAGATTATCTTACCATTTCTTAATTCCTCTATGTTAGTATTTAATTCCTACATCTTCATTTTATCTATAAGGATATCTGGAGCAGTCTTGTCAGAGATCTTGCTGAGTTCCAGATATATTCTGTTTATGGTTCTTCTGTGGTCAAGGCAGAAATAAGTTACTTTGTAGTGCCTTCTTTTTAAATAAACCATAGTGGCCTCTTGTGATTATTCAGTACTGCTGCATACAGTTGTGCAGGTTGTGTACTATATAGAAGGTCACATCTGAGGGGGTTCTGTTTAGATATAGGTATTATGGATGTATTTTTATAAGGACAGTTTTTTTTTTGGCAGACAAGATTTAAAAAGCCTTGCGCTTTCTGAGAAAAGGAACTAAAATGTCTTGAAGGGGTATAGTTTTCTAATTGGACAAAGATACCATATGGACTAGAATGGCTTATATGGCACTTTTCCTTCCAGCAAAGTATCTGTTCAGTGGGATATAGAATCCATCTTATTCTTATCTTTGGAAATGAAATATTTTGAAAATCTGAAATCACGTACTGGGTTGCCCCACTTTTTTAGCACTTCTCTCATTTTCCAGAACTCTTTAAAGGTCCCAGAAGTGGAAACCATAGAAACTGTTATTCATAAGCAAGCCTTCATTTTTTTCAGCCAGCTTTTAGGAAACCATCACAGGTTTTAGTTGTTGGTTTACATTAAGGGCTCCCCAGCAATTCAGGTAAATCTAGGTGGCTGTATCTCATGTATATAATGGAGTAATATGACACTTGATTGGTGAATGTAACAAAAAACACTCAAAAGTAGACATGCTGTTTGTTTTCCATCATCCTTGTGTTGTCTCTTTCTCCACTTTCCCAGATTTTCTCAGCTTTTACTCTCACTCCTTCATAGGCATGCCATACCCCTACAATACTGGTATCTAGTGGGTCCGTTCTCAAAAAACTGAGGCTGGCTGTGAGCAGATTATATGTGAAGGTTCAGGTTATTACAATAGAAAAAGAAAAGAAAAACAGTTCCCAGAAGTAACCAGTGAGAATGCAGGTTACAGTTTGAAGACTATGGAAGTGACTGATTGATCTTCTAAAGGAACAAATGTTGAATCTGTAGGATAGGTGGCTCACATGGAGGTGAGGGGACAATTCGTCCGTAATAGCAATTATCCCGCCGGCTTATGTAATCAGCTATTACCACCTAACAGAACAGTCACAAAAAGCCATTTTGTCTTGTGGAGACATCAGTTTGGCTTAGAAGCATCTTGACTCAAATGCAATTTTTAAAAGAAATTGAGGTATCTGTACCCAGTTGGTTCCCCTTTAGGAGTTCCCCTTTAGGAGTTTTCATTTCTCTCTAAAGCCTAATCTTTCTTCTAAGTTTGGAACTTCTCCCTCCTGTTTTGGAAATGAAGGTTTTTAAAACCTCCTTCTTTAGCAGTCTTGCAAATTATTTCCAAGACTCATGAAGTTGCAGAAGCATCATTAGCCTACAGAATGTGCATTGGGCCCATATGCCAGAGGGGCCCACCCCCACTTCTGGCCATATCCACCTCTTTCTTACCCATCAGCAGCTAAGAACCTATTCTGTTTGTCAGTGGGGCTTGGTCATGTGATTTGGTGCTTATTTTAATGACTGCCAGAACTTGAAGTCCCACAGCTGGGAAAAGGAAAACAGAAGCTTGCTCTATGTGCTCCATTTGGCCCAGAGGAGCTACTTCAGGACCAAATTTTCAGTTATTCTGGCACTTATGCTAAGTGAACGGCCCCACGTGGCCTCAGAGAACTTGAACAGAGTGCTCCTAACTCCTTAGAATTTGTCCCCTGGACTTGCCCTTGATGACCTATAGCAGGAGACCATCTGTTTCCTTTTAATCAAACTGCCTCTGTGACTGTCATGAAGAGTGCTGAGATTTCAGTGGGATGTGTTTCGAGGCAGGTAAAGTTTTCATAGTGAGCATGGGGAAAAGCAACCACATTAGTCAGGCACTGTTGTGTGGGGGGATGGAATGGTGGGCGTGGCAAGAAAAATGATAGCAGCTACTATTATTAACTGCTGCTGTATTCCAGGCACTAACAGGAGCATCACATACATTCTCATTTAGTCTTCCCAACAACCTCTTGGGTTGGGTGTAATTATCCTTACTTTACAGATGAGGACACCAAGGCACAGGGGATGAAGTTACCTGCTCATGTCTACTCAGCCAGTGAGAGGAAGAGCCAGAACTCAAAATTGGGTTTGTCTGACAGAAGACCAAACTCCCAACTACCTTAGCTTTTAGCATTTTCTTTGAACCATTCAAAACTCCTGTGCCCTTCCCAAGCAAACCAACAAAAGCCCAACAATACGCATGGAAAAATTATAGATAAGAGATTTTTTAGTATAGTCAGGCTGGCCTGTTTTTCTGCCCTCCTTCTAAGGATCTAGTTTCCCTAAAGACATGTTTGTTAATTTTCTATCTCTCTGATTGCTGTTTACTTTCTACCAGGTTTACTTCTTCATTTCAAAAATACTATACTGGTGTAATATTTGCTGTGTTCAATCCTGTTGGTCTCCCCTGGAGGGAGAACAATTGGGCAGACTCAATCCAAGAAGCACTTCTGCTCCAATTAATTATATAAGAAGCAAAGCCAAAATACTTGCATCTTCCACAACTTTAATAACAAAATGCTAGAAAAATGTCTGGAATGATGTTTCATTTAGACTCCTTGTTTAGAACAATTAATTTATTTTTACCAAAGCTACCGGTATATTTAAATACGTTATCTGTTAATAGTTGGATAAATACAGGAAGGTTCTTTGTAGGATTGGTATAGCTTGAATATAGGGTTTTCTGTTCTACTTTTTTATTCAGGTATAACATATATATAGTAAAGTGCACTCTTTGTAAATATATAGCTCATGGATTTTTATATATGAGCTATATAAAAATGGTGCCTTATAACCACCACCCAGCTAAGGGTGGGTATATAGAATATTTCCAGCTTTCCAGGAGACTTCCTCACGCCCCTTCCCAGTCAATAGTCCCACTCCACCCTGTAATTACTATTCTAACTTCTGTCATGATGATTGGTTTTGTCGGTTGAACATACCATACGCTGGGTATGTGTAGGCTCTAAAATTATCTATATATTTTTACTTTGGAACAGTTACAAGAAACCTTACAAAAATAAGGCAAAGACCTTCCATATACCCTTTTCCCATATAGATTTTGTCCCAGTACCATCCTTTATAGTGAGAGGTGTTAATCCAAGATTCAGGTGTTGCCCCCAGTCGTCATACTTTTCTAGTCTTTCACTCTGGAATAGTTCTTTAACCTTCCCTTCATATTAAGACCTTGACACTTTTAAAAATTATAAGCCAGCCAGTCCCAGTCATTTTGTTGAATGATTTTCAGTTTGGGTTTATCTGATATTTCCTCCTGATTAGACACAGGACATCTATTTTCAGCTGAATATAGTGGAAATGTTACCTTCGGTGCATTCTTTTGACAGCACACAATGTCCAGTTGTCCCATTACTGTGGGTGTTAACTTTGATCCCATTACTAAGATAGTGTCTGCCAGATTTTTGTCACTGAAGAGTCACCTTCTCTTTCCTTTGTGATTAATACATTTGTTTGTGGAGAAATTCTCTGAGACTGTGAATGTAGGCTTTTAACTTGTGTACCCACTTTCATGTAGAGATATTTATTATTTATTACTTTTGTATTTGATTACGTTTTCATTTAAATTGATTTGTTACATGTATATTTCCTGTCCTCTGAGATCTTAGTCCTTAAAGAAACAATACATAATAGGTTTAGAGACCTTCCAAGTCATATGGCATATCTCTGTATATTCTTGATTTCTTACTCCAGTCTCCATATTCCATGATAATAAACCTGAAGTTTGTCCTCCCAATCACAGAAGCCTGAGTTATTTCTTTCTCTTGTTTCTCTTGGATTTCTAGAATTCATATTAGTAACATTGAAAGCCATTCTTTAAGGGACTAAAGTATATTGAGAGGAATATGAGCTAGAATTTATATTTGTAGACTTTACAAACAGGCAGATAGAATGGAGACATATTTGCAAAAAGTTGAACAGCACTACTAAATGTAGAAGTAGCTTAGAGACAGAAGTGATTAACTGTAGCTGACAGGAGGAGCATGAGAGGAATAAAGAAAGTGAAGGGCCACTCTGGGAAGGCTTTCTGTAACAGAAAAATCTCTGATCTGGATTTTGAAAAGTCCCAGGCAGTCATGGGGGCTGGTGTGCCTTTTAGACAGAGGGGCACTGTTTATTCAGGGTTGTGGAGGAAGGACAGCAAGTATGTTAGAGTAGAGGAGCACCAAGCAGCTCAATGTTTCTTTAGCATCAAGTCAGAGGAGGGGAGTAGCCCGGCCAGTGGGGTGGCGCTAGAGAAGTTGGAAGGCAATCACAGAGGTCCAAGAGAAAGTAATGAAGGAAACCAACAGCGGTGTGATAACATATCTGTTTACGATATGAGTTGCCACTGATGTAGTCTTCTCCACTTATTATGAGCTTCAATAAATATCAAATGAACTTCATCTTGGCTTAATGATGCTGACATATGTGTGAGAGTGATCTGTGTAGACTGCAGTTACCACTTCATGAAGATGTGTTTGCATCATTACAAGATACATATTGTAGACCAGCAAATGTGGCCTTGGAATCTGGTCTTGCAATCTGTTTTCCCCTCAGTATTCTTGCAGATCTCTGCTACTCTCTAAAAATATTTTCCCAAAAATGTCAGTCTCCCTAAAAATAAAATACATTGTTAACTTCAAAGGATCAAAAATAACATGTTTGGAAGATCATTTAGTCCAGAGGTCAGCAAACTGCAGCTTGCAGGTCAGATTCTGCTCAGGGCCTTTGTGTGTGTGTGTAGCTATGAGCTAAGAATGCTTTTTACATTCTTTAAGAGTTGGAAAAAAAAAAGAAGAAAGAAAATATGACAGGAACTGTTTTGGGCTGCAATGCCTAAAATATTTACTATCTGGCCCTTTTCAGAAAAAACCTGCCAACCCCTGGCCACTTGCCTGACTGCCTGATACAGTAATCCTTTGTGCACTGTTACTTGGCAAATAATCATCTAATATATGCTTGAACACTTTCACTAATGGAAAATTCATTTTCGTTCTAGTCACTTTATTTCCTATTTGGACAATTCAGGCTATTAGTAATTTTTAAAATCTGCTGAAATTTGTCTCACTATAGCATCCATCCTTTGGCTCTTGAGGGAAAGAGAGCTATTATTTCATGTCAACATTTACCGAGCTCATACACTCTTAAGTACTGTGCTAAGTGCTAAAAAAAAGATGAATAAGACATGTTTTTTTCATCAAGGATATCCCAGGTGTTATTTCTTGACACTAAAGCAGTTGAGCTGGCAGTGTTATTTCTCTCATTCCCTGACTTTGAGCCATTGGGTTAGGACTTTTGTCTCTAATGATTTTACTTATTTTTGAATTATTATTTCACATACACAAAATTAAGAAGGGCAAAAGGTCATACAGTGAAACTAAGGTTCTCCTGACCCCATAGCTTCTTTTTAGGAAGTCACTACTAATGTACATTTCCTGTAGGTGTTTGATGTTAAAAGAACAACACGAACACAAGATTTAGGTCCATTTGGACAGAAACTTTTAATTAAGCCTCCAAAGGTACTGTTTTTAATCTATTTGTAGGTTTCTGAGAATGACTTCATTTTATTTTCATAAAAGCCTGAAATTTGCACCAAGTTTGGGTGGTAGACACAGCCCCAGAGGGTCCCTATTGCTTAACCACCCACCTACTTTTTCAGTTTCATCTTAACTAGATGTTTCGGATACTGCTGGGATTCTTGTTCATTACAGTATTGAATCCTTATGAAAGCCCTTCTTCTATCATTGGAAGTGACACAATCCCTTCTTGTGTAACTCCTGCATTTCATATCCTTAATATGATAGAAATCGTTTGAAATGAAATTGAGCCATACTTATAATGATGTCTCTGTCAGTTTCTTGACTATGTCTGTATGTAATGTTAAAGGTCATAAATTTCACTGCAAGTCTTAATTTTTAGGAAGCAGGTAATGTTTGGACCTAGATTAGTTACACATAACTATGTATCAATGACTCACTTCCCACTCCCTCCAGAATGCCCTCTCATCATTACTTCTTTAATCTTTTCTTCCAATTTAGGGAAGATGGCAATGTGACATAGATGTATAGGTTCCTAAGTGATACATTTATATTTGAGTATCCTATTTAGATGTTTTCAGCAGATACCTAATCACATGTTGCTGCTGTTGCTTAAGACCTTCCCATTTTCTTAGCCTGTCAAACAACAGTTCAGCAGCTAAACACCAGCCAATTCTTTTGTGAAATAGGCTCTTGGATTCTGTTTGGAATTTCTCAAAGATCAAATAAGTAAGAAATGTTTGAAGGATATAGCTGTTACGCAGATTACTTTCTTAGTATGCCTGTCCTTTGTCTTCTCTAAGTGGTCATCCTGAATAACTTCACCAGCTGCTGAAGTGCTATGTGGAAAAGAGTTTTCTCCTTTGTCCCTGGCACTGGTAAAATGCCATCTTGAACTCAACAGGTTTCTGTTGACCCATCACACAGAGGAAACCCATTTGTACTGCTCTCTGCTACTGTGTTGAATTCCTTTCATATTCAGTGATTTCTCTGGCCACTGGCTTTTTCTTCTTGGTTCTTGAGTCAAGTGTGTGTGTGTGTGTGTGTGTGTGTGTGTGTGTGTGAGTGAGTGTGTTTTCAAAATAATTGGTTATTTTTTAGCATATATGGGGCTGATGGGCAATATAAACGTGTTGAAGGGGGTAGGGTAGGGTATGTTTTCCTTCGAGGAAGGTGTATAGTATAGTATAGTATAGTATAGTATAGTACAGTATAGTATAGTATAGTATGAAAGTCAGGACTTTGAAGCCACCAGACCTGGGTTATAAACTCAGCTCTTCGACTTTCTGTGTGACTGGGCAAGTTGCTTAACCTCTTTCTTCCCATTTTCTTCCTCTTTTTAATCTTTGTTCAGATTATTACAGTTGTTCCTCTTTTTCCCCCATAGCTCCCCTCCATCTGGGTCCCACCCAACCCCATGTCTCTAGCCCCCGAACTGTCCTCATCCTTAGGTGTATGATTTTTGTCCAGTCTCTTCCTGCACGCCCCACATCCTTTCCCCCCGAAAATTGTCAGTCCACTCCCTTTCTATGCCCCTGATTCTATTCTATTCACCAGTTTATTCTGTTTATCAGATATTTTATTCACTTAATTTTTAGATTCACTTGTTGATAGACATGTATTTGTTGTCATAATTTTTATCTTTACCTTTTTCTTCTTCCTCTTCTTACAGAATACCTTTCAGCATTTCATATAATACTGGTTTAGCTTTTTCTTCTCTGTGAAGCTCTTTATGTGACCTTCAATTCTGAATGATAGCTTTGCTGTATAGAGTAATCTTGGTTGTAGGTTCTTGAATATTTCTTGCCTCTCCCATCTGGCCTGCATCGTTTCTGTTGAGAAATCAGCTGACAGTCATATGAGTGTTCCCTTGTATGTTTTTCTCTTGCTGCTTTTAATATTCTCTTTTTGTCTTTTGCTCTTGGCATTTTAATTATGATGTGTCTTGGTGTGGTCCTCTTTGGATTCCTTTTGTTTGGGGTTCTGTGCGCTTCCTGGACTTACAAGTCTGTTTCTTTCACCAGATGGAGGGAGTTTTCTGTCATTATTTCTTCAAATAGGTTTTCAATATCTTGCTCTCTCTCTTCTGGCACCCCCATAATTTGGATGTTGGTACACTTGATGTCCCAGAGGCTCCTTACAGTACCTTCATATTTTTGGATTCTTTTTGCCTTTTGTTTTTCCGGTTAGGTGTTTTTTCCTTATTTGTATTTCAAATCTTTGACTCGATTCTTGCATTCCTCTAGTCTGCTGTTGGATCTCTGTATATATATATATTTTTAATTTAATAAATCTTTATTGTTCAGATTATTACAATTGTTCCTCTTTTTTCCCCCTACACGGTTCCCACCCCATCCTCTGCCCTTACCTCCCCCACATTGTCCTCATCCATAGGTGTACGATTTTTGTCCAGTCTCTTCCCAAACCTCCCTCATCCCTTTCCCCTTGAGAATTTCTATACCCCTGATTCTATTATATTCACCAGTTTATTCTGTTCATCAGATTTTTAATTCACTTGATTTTTGGATTCACTTGTTGATAGGTATGTATTTGTTGCTCATAATTTTTATCTTTACCTTTTTATTCTACTTCCTCTTCTTAAAGAGTACCTTTCAGCATTTCATATAATACTGGTTTGGTGTTGATGAATTCCTTTACCTATTTTTTAATCTATGAAGCTCTTTCTCTGACCTTCAATTCTGAATGATAGCTTTACTGGGTAAAGTAATCTTGGTTGTAGGTTCTTGCTAGTAATCACTTTGAATATTTCTTGCCACTCCCATCTGGCCTGCATAATTTCTGTTCAGAAATCAGCTGACAGTCGTATGGGTGCTACCTTGTAGATAACTGTTTTTCTCTTGCTGCTTTTAATATTCTCTCTTTGTCTTTTGCTCTTGGCATTTTAATTATGATGTGTCTTGGTGTGGTCCTCTTTAGATTCCTTTTGTTTGGGGTTCTGTGCACTTCCTGTACTTGGAAGCCTATTTCTTTCACCAGGTGAGGGAAGTTTTCATTCATTATTTCTTCAAGTAGGTTTTCAGTGTCTTGCTCTCTCTCTCTTCTTCTGGCACCCCCATAATTCTGATGTTGGTACGCTTGAAGTTGTCCCAGAGGTTCCTTATATTATCTTTCAATTTTTGGATTCTTTTTGCTTTTTCAATTGAGTATTTTCTGATTCTTTCTATTTCAAATCTTTGACTTGATTCTGTGTTCTTCTAGTCCGCTGTTAGGTCTCTGCATTTTTTATTCCAGTCAGTGTATATTTAATTTCTAGTTGGTCCTTTTTCATATCCTCAAGGGTCTCACTAAATTTATGGCCCTTCTAGGAAATTATTGAAAAACCTTATAACTGTGGTTTTGAACTCTATATCCAGTTGTTTGCTTTCCTTCATTTCTTTCTTTTGTTATCTGTTTATTTGTTTCTGTATTTTCACTGCCTTCCTGATTTGGTAGAGTAGCTTTGTGTGCTAGGTGTCCTATATGGCCCAGTAGCTGCGCCTCCCCAGTTACCTGAGGTGGACACTCTTGGTGCACCCCTTTGTGGACTGTGCATACAGCTTTGTGTGCACAGCCTTGTTGTAGTTAAGTCTTGATTGTTGTTGGTATCACTGGAAGGAATTGACCTCCAGGCCAATTGGCTGTGAGGATCAGCTGTGTCTACGCTGGGAGAATTTCTGTGCTGGAGACAGCCTTATGAGACAAGACTTGCAAAATTGCAAAAGCTTCTGTGCTCTTCTTGGATGGGGCAGAGTCTCAGTGCTGAGCAGATAGCCTTGGCTTCCATCAGCCCTGCCCTTTGAGGCCTCTGGGTCTTAGTGTTCCTCGGTAATCGCTGCAGTCCTCTATGTGGTTCAATGCAGTCGGAACTGGAGTTCAGCATAGTCGGGAGGTTCCATCTTCTTTCCACTAGAGAAAGCCAGCGGTACACTCAAAAGTCAGTCCTCTCTGCATGCACTCATGCGCGCGCCTCCAGACCTCTGCCTTTCGTGGCTCCCTTGAGGTTCCATGCACTTTTTCCTCTTCCCAAAAGTCCAGACTCCGCCCATATGAGTCTTGCCCAGAACTGGTGTTCAGTGCAGTCAAAACTGGGGTTCAGTGCAGTCAGGAGTTCCTGTGTCCCTCCTGCTAGAGGAAACCAGCCAGCACTCAGTCACCCGTCCTCTCCACACTTGTGTCTCCATACCTCAGCTTTTTGCAGCTCCTCTGAGTCTCTGTGAGCCCATCTCATTCCTTCTAGTTGTAGAATTTCCACTCAGCCAGCTTTCCTGTGGTTCTGGATGATGTCCATTCTGTCTTTTAGCTGTAGTTTTGAAATTGTTGTGCGAGCTAGCAGTTTAGGTGTTTACCTATGCTGCCATCTTGGTTTCTCTGTATATTATTTTTAATTTTAGTTATTGTGTGCTTAATTTCTAGTTGGTCCTTTTTCATAAATTTATCAGCCTTTTCTAGAAAATTATTGAAAAACCTTATAGCTGTGGCTTTGAACGCTATATCCAGTCATTTGCTTTCCTCCATTTCTTTCATTTGTGACCTGTTTCTTTGCCTCCACATTTTGGCTGCTTCCCTGTATTAATAGAGTGGCTTTGTGTGCTAGGTGTCGTATATGGCCCAGTAGCTCAGCCTTCCCAGTTACCTGAGGTGAACACTCTTGGTGCACCCTTTTGTGGGCTGTGTGCACAGTCTTGTTGTAGTTAAGCCCTGATTCTTGTTGGTATCACTGGGAGGAATTGACCTCCAGGCCAATTGGCTGTGAGGATCAGCTGTGTCTACAATGGGAGAACTTCTGTGCTGGAGACACCCTTATGAGGCAAGACTTGCTTCAGTGGGGCATTGGTGCTCACTGAGTCTGGTCCCTGAATGTGTCCCTTTTGGATCTGAGGAGTTATAATCTGGATTGTCCTACTCTGACCCCTGGGTACACTGTCTCTTGGATCTCCAAGAAGGTTCTAATTTAGCCTCTGCCTGAAGCCACCCAGCAGGAGCTACAGAGAGATCTGCAGATTCCTCTTTTTTGTTTAGGTTTTGGAGGTGCCCAGATTAGGCCCAGCTGTGAAGCAATACAAGCTGCTGTGAGCTTTCTTTTGGATGTTCTTGTTCTCTCTGACTCAGCTGCAGTTTGTTAGGTAAGTTTAGATTTCAAAGGACCAGGCCATTCATATGCAAAAGCCTCTGCACACAGCTTGGATGGGGCGGAGTCTCGGGGCAGAGCAAATAGCAATGGCTTCCTGTCAGCCCTGCCCTAAGAGGCCCCCGGGTTTCAGTGTCCTTAGTAATCGCTGTAAGCACCTCTGAGAGAAAGCTACCCTTGAGTTCTGCCTGCTGTCAGACAATCCATTCTCTCCCCATATGAGTCTGGGTCACCAGAGTCTCACCCGGAACTGGAGTTCAGAGCATTTGGGAGCTTGTGTCTCCCTCCGACTTGAAAAAGCCAGCCATGTACTCAGTTTCCAGTCCTCTCCATGCGCACGCCTCAGTACCTCTGCCCTTTACTTCCACAGTTCCTGTAAGTCTCAGTGTGCTTTTCTCTTCCATTCTAGTTGTAGAATTTCCACTTTGCCAGCCTTCTGGATGATGTCCGTTTTGTCTTTAAGTTGTAGTTTTGAAGTGGTTGTGCCAGGCGGCAAGTTCAGGTGTTTACCTATGCCTCCATCTTGGTTTCTCCTTCCCGTCTTCTTTTCTCTACAGCCACTATTACAGTGGTCCTCCCTTATCCATAGTTTCACAGTATTAGTTACCTATAGTCACTCTTTGTTTAAAAATATTAAATGGAAAATTCCAGATATAAACAAGTCATGAGTTTTACATTGCACACCATTCTGAGTAGCACAGTGAAATCTCATGCCATCCCATCTGGGACATGAATCATCCCTCTGTCCATTGTATCTACAGTGTATATACTTCCTGCCCATTAATCACTTAGTAGCCATCTCTGTTATCAGATGAACTATCTCATTATCACAGGGTTTGTGTTTAAGTAACCCTTATTCATACTTAACAGTGCCCCCAAATCAACAAGAGTAGTGATGCTAGCAATTGAGATATTCCAAAGAGAAGCCATAAAGTGCTTCCTATAAGTGAAAAGGTATGAAGGTAGATGAAAAAATAATGGTATATATAGGTTCTGCAGTTTCAGGTTTTCACTGGGCATCTTGGAACATATCCCCTGCAGATAAGAGGGAACGATATTCAATGATTTTTAAAAGGGTATGATAAAAAAAGCAAGTACAGCTTAGCCAACATGG
The DNA here is from genome assembly GCA_011751065.1 of Lasiurus cinereus. Lineage (NCBI taxonomy): Eukaryota > Metazoa > Chordata > Mammalia > Chiroptera > Vespertilionidae > Lasiurus > Lasiurus cinereus. Next base: position 5,575,931 of record JAAGEH010000125.1, read on the forward strand.
CTCAGTAGTTGAGCATTGACATATGAACCAGGAGGTCACAATTTGATTACCGTTTAGGGCACATGCCCTGGTTGCAAGCTTGGTCCCCATTGTGGGGCATGCAGGAGGCAGCCCATCAATAATTCTCTCTCAACGTTAATGTTTCTCTCTCCCTCTCCCTTCCTCTCTGAAATCAATAAAAATGTATATTTTTTTCTAAAAAGCAAGTATGGTTCATGGCAACAGATGCTCTAATGGAAGTTTTCTTTTGGAGAAGGGAACTATTGATACCTACTGACTATGGGTTTTAATGAAAGCTTCATAAAGGATCTTATGAGATGAAGAGAAATTTTCCTGGTAGATGGGGAGAGGTTTCCAAGGGGCCTCAGCAAAGGCATAAGGCCAAGAAACTGGCAGGCCAAGGCAAGGATGACACCTTACTCTCTGCGTCTTAAGTCTAGTAAGGGTTTGGTTGGTTGGTTGATTGGTTGGTTGGTTAATAAGGGACTGAAGTCAGTGACCCATGAACACATTTCTGCGGGGAGTGGAGGTGTGAGGTGGCATTGTTTGGTGCACGATGTTGCAGGTCCATACTAAGGCAGCAGAGAGTTTTAAAGACAGTGATGCATTGTCCTTTGTGATCGACTAAGCTTATTGATTATGTAGAAAAATATTTAATTATTATAGTTCCCACTTCTTGTTTTCTGCTTGTTTTTCTGAGGTTGTTAAGTCCCCATTGTGAAATCTTTACTAATTCTTAATTGGATTTCTGTTGGCAAAGCATATTTTTAAATAGGACAAACACAGTAAGCCTGTTGAAAAACAACCACCCATGAAGAATACAGTAGTAAACTTAACTGGCCTCTGGAACATGCCAGGACACACAGTTGGTTACTTTCCTATGCTGATCTTACCCTTACACCATGTTCTGTTTTTAATAATCTACCCTCAAATTCCACTTTTGAAAGCTACCACTGAGCTCCTTTTAAAAATGAAAATCCAATGGCATTGACCAGGTCTCATTTTCTTCTTCTTCTTCTTCTTCTTCTTCTTCTTCTTCTTCTTCTTCTTCTTCTTCTT
>JAAGEH010000125.1:5576999-5622636 GCA_011751065.1 Lasiurus cinereus
TTCTTCTTCTTCTTCTTCTTCTTCTTCTTCTTCTTCTTCTTCTTCTTTTTTTTTTTTTACTTTTAGTGTTCTTTGCCACCATTTGTCATTACTCTCTTCAAACGTTTTTTTCTTTTCTTTTTTTTATGCAGTGTGCGGATATGGTTTAATCTTTTCTTGATAATGATTGATTTTTTAAAATTTATTTTTTATCATTTACAGTATTATAAATGTCCCCCATTGCCCCCCCTCCCCCCTTTACTTCCTCCTCCACTCAACCTCTGTCTCATCTCAGGCCTTCATTACACTACTGTCTGTGCCCATCAGCTATGCATATATGCATAGAAATTCTCTGGTTCACCTCCTTCTCCCGCCCTAACCCCCCTCCTCTCTCAGATCTATCAGCCTGTTCCATGCACCTATTTTGTTTGTCAGTTTATTTTGTTCATTAGATTCCACATTTATATGAGATCATGTGATACTTGTCTTTTAATGGCTGGCTTATTTTGCTTGGCATAATAATCTTCAGAACTATCCATGCTGTCACAAAGGGTAAGAGATCCTTCTTTTTTAAAACCTGCAAACACTGACCTCTTTTCCCTTAGATAGTAAAATTTAAAAAATGACAACAGTAGCTGTCTGGTGTAAATGAATCAAAATTATACCTAATTTTTTCAGATTGGTAAAAAATATATTTTTTGGTATGTTGCAGAATTGTATTAGTTAGTTTATATGTGCCATGAGATGAAAATGGTTGAAGATTACTGGTCTAGGACTCTCTCTCTGCCTCCTTCAAAGCCATTTTGCCACTGTAGACTTCTGTCATATTTCCTGTTTCAAACTGTCACTTGCTTCCCACTCCAGAATTCTTCAGCCTCGCTTTTTTTTTTTTTTAAATCCTCACCCAAGGATATGTTTTCATTGATTTTAAGAGGGAGGGACGTAAGGAGAGGGGGGAGAAAGAGAGAGGGAGAGGGGGAGAGACATTGATGTGACAGAGAAACATTTGTCAGTTTTTTGTGCCCTGGGAACCAAACCCACAATGTAGGTATGTGCCCTGACCAGTATTTTAAACCCACAACCTTTTGGTGTGGATTCAAAATACCGGCCAGAGCTACCTGACCAGAGCCAGCCTCACTTTTGAAGCCTTCTCCATCTTATCCTGTGTAACCCACTTAGCTTTTGTGGGCATTGCTGTTGCACAGTACCAGCCCTTCTACTAAGAAGAGCTAGTCTCATGCTTCCTGGTTTCTACTACAATAGTTCCCTGTCCTTTTCCTTCAGCCCTCTGCAGGCCAACACCCTACTTTTTTACAGAAGCTTTCTCCCTGCTCTGCTCCACACTCCATGTTGATTTTTAGCACTTTTATGTAATACTAACTTTGCATTTTTCATATAGATACTATCAGTACAAAGCTCCTTATCTCTAAATCTAAAATCCAACAAGTTTTGAAGACTTGGTACAAAACTGAGGCAAAATCTCTCTGAGTAGTTGTAAACTTTCTTTTTAATTTATTTATTCCATCTATTGCAGTGGTCGGCAAATTCATTAGTCAACAGAGCTAAATATTAACAGCACAAGGATTGAAATTCCTTTTGAGAGCCAAATTTTTTAAACTTAAACTTCTTCTTAATGCCACTTCTTCAAAATAGACTCGCCCAGGCCGTGGTATTTTGTGGAAGAGTCACACTCAAGGGGCCAAAGAGCTGCTGTGGCTCGTGAGCGACAGTTTGCCAGCCACTGATCTAGTGTGCCTATTTATACATTCTGCTACATAAGTACGAATTTGGTGATAACATAGTTGGACAGGATGGAAAGTGAAGGGAACTTGTCAACCTGCACTTTTTGGAACTGCTACGTTTCTCTAGTGTTGTGCTTCTCAGACGAGGGTACTTAAGAGAGTGTGCAGTGTGCAGGGAATATAGGGAGTTGCTGTGGATTCCTGCTTGATTGCCAGGAAGGTCAACTTTATTTGATGACTTGAGGGAAAATATGAAATATTAAAGAAAATATAGTAAGGCACAAAATTTTCATGCATTTAAAGAATAAAAGATGAGATTTCAGAGAAATGCAGGCACTGTGGTTAGGTGGGAAGAAACGTCTTCCTTCTCCTCGGCTGGAGTGTTCAAGCACTGTTCTTTTTTATAGCTCAACAGTTTGTCCTGTGTTTCTAACTGGCTGGACTCTTGTACTTGTAAACTTCTCTAGGGCCACACAGGATGGCAAAAACTGCTGATACTATGACTAAGTGTAATAAAGAATAACACTAATTCATCAGTCACACTGACTTGGACAAAAAAGGAAGATGTACGAAAGTGAAGGCCAAGAAAAATTCTTAGAACAATCAGTTGTAACTTAAAGAGGCTAAACTTGACAACCCGGCAGATTACTCAGTTTGATTTACAAAGATGTGTCCTCAGGTAGCCCAAATATCTCTCATTGTTTATTTGGTTGGTTCCCCAACCCCCACCCCCAGTTTTATTGAGAAATAATTGACATGCATTCCTGTATAAGTTTAAGGCACACAGCATGGTGACATGATTTCCACAGTAGGCTCTACTAACTTCCAGCTTCACATATAGATACAATAAAAAGAAAAGGAAGAAAAAAGGGAAAGTTTTTCCTTATGATTGGAACTCTTAGGACTGAACTCTCTTAATAACTATGTGTCATACAGCATTGTTAGCTATAGTCATCATGTGGTACATCACATCCCTACTACTCATTTATCTTACAACTGTAGTTTGTTTCTTTTGACTACCTTCCTCCAATTGCCCCTCCCCCATCCTCTACCTCTGGTAACAAGTCTGACCTCTTTTCCTATGAGCTTGGTATTTTTTATTTTTTATTTAGAATCCACATATAAGTGATATACAATATTTATCTTTCTCTGACTTCACTGAGCATCATAACTTCAGGGTCCATCCATTTTCTTGTGTGTTTTTTAATGTTTGAATAATATATTTATATGTGTGTGTTTGTATATACACATATATACAAACACACACATATATACACACATATGCATATATATATACTAGAGGCCCAGTGCATAAGATTTGTGTACTGGCGGCGGGGGGAGGAGGGTGGTCGGGGGTACACCTCAGCCAGCCTGCACCCTCTCACAGTCTGGGATCCCTTATGGAATGTCCGCGTGCCAGCTTAGGGATCGGGCCTAAGCTGGTAGTCAGGGCAGTCAGACATCTCTCTCTCACAGCCCAGGGCTCTCATAGTCCCAGACTCCTTGCTCCTTACCGCCCACTTGCAGTGAAGGCAGAGAGGCTCCTGCTACCGCCCTTCCACTTGCCAACCATGAGCCTGGCTCGCTGCCTCTGGGCTTACCAGCTGTGAGCTCGGCTTCTGGCTGAGCTCACTGACCACCAGGGGACAGCTCCTGTGTTGAGTGTCTGCCCCCTGGTGGTCAGTGCGTGTCATAGCGACTGGATGTTCCACTGTTGGGTCGATTTGCATATTACACTTTTATTATATAGGATCACAGATTCTTTATTCACCCATCAGTGGATACTTAGATTGTTTCCATGTCTTGAGTATTTTAAGTAATGTTGCTGTGAACATGGGTGTACAGCTATCTTTTCTAGTGTTTTTATTTGCTTTGGATATATTCTTGAAGTGGAATTGCTGGGTCAGATGGTAGTTCTACTTTTAATTTTTTAAGGATCCTCTTTTCCATGGTGCTGTACCAGTTTATAGTCCCACCAACAATGCACAAGGATTCCCTTTTCTCCACATTCACACCAGCATTTGTTATCTCTTGTATTTGATGATGACCATTCTCAAAGGCTTGAGGTGATATTTCATTGCAATTTTAATTTGCATTTCCCTAATGACTTGTGATGTTGAACATTTTTCCATATAGTACTTGTTGGCCTTTCATATATCTTCTTTGGAGAATGTCTATTTAGGGCCTTTGCTCATTTGTTCTTTTGCTATTGAGTTGTGTGAGTTCTTTATATACTTTGGATATTAATCCTTATCAGCTATATGGTTCACAAATGCTTTCCCATTCTGTAGATTGTCTTTTCATTTTGTTGTGCAGAAGTTTTATGTAGTCTCACTTGTTTATTTTGTTTTCTTTTTTGCCTGTGCTTTATGTGTCATATCCAAATTATCATTACAAAGATCCATGTTAAGAGTCTTTATTCTTATTTTTTCTTCTAGGAGTTTTATGGTTTCAAGTCTTATACTTAAGTTTTTAATCCATTTTGAGTTAATTTTTGTGAGTGGTATAAGATATATGTCCCGTTTTATTCTTTTATATATGAATATCCAGTTATCTCAGCATTATTTATTAAAACAACTATCTTTTCTCCATTGAATATTCTTGGCTCCCTTGTCAAATAGTAATTGACTATATGTGCTGGGGCTTATTTCTGGGCTCTCAGTTCTGTTCCATTGGTCTATTTGTCTGTTTTTATGCCAGTGTGATACCTTTTGCTTTGTTCTTTTTTTCTTAGGATCTTTTTCCCCCCCTATTTGGGGTCTTCTGTGCTCTATCTAAACGTTAGGAGAGTTTTTTTTCTATCTCTGTAAGACATGCCATTGCAATCTTGATAGGGATTGCATTAAATCTGTAGATGTCTTTTGGTAGTATTGATATTTTAACAATATTAATTATTCCGATCCATGAACACAGGATACTTTTCCATTTCTGTCTTCTTTGATTTCTTTCATTAATATCTTTTAGTTTTCAATAGAGATCTTTCACCACCTCAGTTAAATTCATCCTAAGTATTTTATTGTTTTTGATACTAATATAAATTGGGGTAGATGTCTTTGTTTCTTTTTCAAAAAGTTCATTTTTAGTGCTTAGAAACACTACTAATTTTTGCATGTCAGTTTTATATTATGGAACTTTACTGAATTCATTCATTAGATCTAATCATTTTTTAGTTGAGTCTTAAGGATTTTCTCTATAAAAAATTGTGGTATCTGGGAATAGAAGCAATTTTACTTTCTTCTTTTGTTTGTTTTAATTAAGCATTATAACAAATGTTTATTTTTACCATGTTTTGCGCTATTTAGTTGTGTTCTCTTTTCTTTTTCAGTAGGCACCAAATAATGGCAGCAGCTACAGGAGATACTGGACTCTTTAAATTGCAGTTTGCCCCGTTTAGCAGTGCCTTGGATGTTGGATTTTGGCATGAATTGACCCAGAAGAAGCTGAATGAGTATCGGCTGGATGAAGCTCCCAAGGACATTAAGGGTTATTACTACAATGGTAGGCAATATTAAACTCCATCTTCCATCATCTTCTGTTACATTCTCTGCCCTCCAATTTAGGGTCAGCTTTCTTCTAGCAAGGACACTTTTGTCTTTTACAACTAATGGTCTTTACCAGTTTCTATTTTATTTCCTGACTTTTGACCCAAGTTTATTTTTACCTCTTTTTTCCCTATTGTGGGAAAAGGGAAGGGTGCTGTAAAACCCCAGTTATTAATCCAAAGAATTAATACTGATTATTTAATATTGCTGGGGGAGAAGATTGGAAATATTTTTTCCCAATTAAATTTTTTTATATATTCTTAGGAAATTTCTCAAATTCACAAAAGCTCTGTCATTTTAAGCTAAGCCTCTGTTTAGTTTGGATAACCACAAATTTGATGAGGCACTTTGGGCTCAACAAAGAGAACAAAATTACACACAAATATTTTTGTTTTGAATGCTGCTTTTAATGACTTATGATTGAAAATGTGATAATGCTTCTATGCAGGTGATTCTGCCGGGCTTCCAGCTCGCTTAACATTGGAGTTCAGTGCTTTTGACATGTGAGTATTTTTTGCTCCAAATCTATAGTGAAGAACTCTGTTACTTTTTTCAAGAAATGAGTACTCTTAATCTCTCTCATATGTGGACCACAGAGAAATTTAGGTAGCTCCTGGTGAACAGAGCCAGGTCCTCATGATTCTCTTTACCTCTCATAACAGAGAGACAAATGCTAGATGCTTAAGACTACCTCATTTATTTTTTTCAGCAGGTGTTTAGAAGAGCCTATTTGGTGTCAAGTACCATGTAGATTGATTGAGACTTAGGTAACATTCCTCCTGAGTTTGATTGTAGTTAACATTTTGTGATTCTTTATTGGTATCTCTTGATTTATTCCTTTAGTTGCTTATCCATGAGCACTACTGAATGTTTATTAGACTACTTCTATATAGAAGCTACTGTGCAAGGTATTCTAGAGATATACATAGAAATATAACATATACCCTCAAAGAGTTTTTTGTCTGGTTAGAGGCCATGAGGAATTGCTGCAGAGAAGAGAGACATTTATTGATTTAAATAGGTAGGCATTTTCACATACATAAATAATCTTTTCAGGCCTGCCAGGTGTAATTTCTCTCTTTCAGATGAGGGAACTATGGGTCAAAAGGTAACATGGCTTGGGGAAGGTCACATGTGGCCTAATTTAGGAAGCACTCATGAGAGAAAGGTAAAGTTTATTTCTGAGGTTGCATTGAGTAGCCAGGGGCATTTTGTTATCATCTACAGAAATAGAGAAACTGGAAGGGGGCTAAAATTTTAGGAGGAAGTAAGTTTGTTTGAGATGACAGCGTTCAATAGGAATATCTAGAAGTGCTAGAGTTAAGCAGGGTTGGTCAGACTAGGTTGGAGAGTCTTCCATGAAGAAAAGATCATGAGGCTATTATAAGAGAGGAAGAGACTTTCCTCTAAGAAGAACAAAGGACCAGAACATACCTGATTAGGGAGGACAAGAAGATACAGAACTACCAAATGAAACGGGAGTGGAGAAAGAACCAGAAAAGAGTTAGAGAAACCAACGAAGAAAATGTTTTCAGGAAGGAAAGAGATAGTCTACAATGTCAGAAGTAGAAAGGTCTGAATTTAATGCAAGGGTCACTGGATTTGATTAGCTCTTTTGTGGTCCTTGAGAATGGTTTTTCGAACTGAATTCTACACAAAAAAGTGGAACAGGATCCTTATTGGGGGCCTATAAAACAATTGAGAATTAAAGACTTACAGCAAGCATGTCAAACTCTCAGGCCACAGGCTGCATATGGCCTTCAGTGAATATTTTTGCAGCCCAGTCAATATAACAGTATATAAGAAATGTTTTAATAAATATTTCATAACTTAATTTTTATAATATCCTGTTATACATCGTATCTAATAAAAGAATAAAAGGCAAATTGACTGTACCTCCCTCTGCTACTCCCACAAGCCACACCTACCAGCCAGTCAGGAATAAGTATGCAAATTAACCCAACCAAGATGGCTGCAGATACAGAGTGAACAGGGGGCTTGGGTTTCCCTGGCAATGGAGGAAGCCAAGCTTCCTGCACATCCTGGCTGGCCCTGGACTCCACTCAAGGCTACAAAGTTTTAATTATAGAATATAAATAAGTCCCAACAAAAATGGCTGTGGCCACAGAGCAAACAGTAGGCTTGGGTTTCCCTGGCAATGGAGCAAGCCAAGCCTACTGCACACTCTGGCTGTCCCAAGCCTCCGCTCAAGGCTACAAAATTTCAATTATAGAAGATAAATCGCAGATACCAGGGCCTCCACTTGTGTTGCCAGGGGGTATGGCTGGCCTCTCATTCAGGCTGCCCTACACCCCAAGGGAACCCCCACCCTGATCCAGGACACTCTTCAGGGCAAACCAGCTGGCCCCCTCCCATTCAGCAGGCTCTAACGTATCTAATAAAGAGTAATATGCAAATTCACCATCACTGCAACACACAAGATGGCTTCCCCTTGTAGTCAAAGATGGCTGCCCCCATGTGGACACAAGATGGCCACTTGCAAGATGGCCAGCAGGGGAGGGCAGTTGGGGGCGATCAAGGGAGGGCAATTGGGCAATCAAGCCTGCAGGGGAGGGCAATTAGGGGTGACCAGGCTGGCAGAGAGGGAAGTTGGGGGCGACCGGGCCTGCAGGGAAGGGCAGTTGGGAGGGACCCAGGCCATCTTGTTGTATATATAAAAACCTAAGCAGCCATCTGACCGGTAGCTAGGATGAGCACTAACCACTAGGGGAAGACATTCAACACAGGAGGTGCCAAGTGACAGCAACTGTGCAGAGTACCCTCTCGCACTCCAGGACCTCTAGGGATGTCAGACTGCTGGTTTCAGCCCAATCCCTGCAGGCCAGGCCAAGGGACCCCACTTGCCAGAGGGACCCTGCTCACTTAGCAGACGTCCTTTGAGCCCCGGCACTGCCCCCCCCAGGTGTAGCCGGCCAGGGAGGGACCACCAGTGCATGTCAGGCCCGTCTTGCCCAGTCCTGCCCTGCTGGCCACCTTCTAATTAATTTCCTTTCAATGTGCACAAATCCATACACCTGACCTCTAGTTATTAGTAATGAACTACAGTGTTCGCTAATGACTGGTTACTATAATCGTGTTGCATTCATTTCCCTTGCGCACCTTATGTATAGGCGCACCATTTCTCTCCACTAATACTAGCAGCAAATATTTTAGAACCTGATTGCCACATCACTAGTCTTGTACTATCTTGTGTGGTGCGCAAGAGGAAATATTTCGCTTTTGGAGAATAAGAAAAATCGGTTTGTTTACCTTACACTTATTAATTTGTGCAGTTATTGTGTGTCTGGTAAGTTAATGTTCAAGAAAATATATTAAATTTTATTAAAATTTTCTATTTTATGTTCATTTATTTCAGCCCTTTATATTCAGCGTTTCTCAATAGAAATAAACCTACATTTTTATGAAAATTGAAGCTTTTGTTTTTTTTGCAGCACACATAACGTTAAACCTTATTTATTTGGCCCCTGTTAGCCTTTGAGTTTGACATGCTTGACTTACAGGCTTCACTGAGGTCCACGTTTTCTGCTTTCTTGTACTTTAGCAGTGTCAAGATGAGGGATTTGGGGAAGGCAGAGATCTTTGTTAAGGACTGCCTGGTTTTTTAAAATGACAATAGTCAAAGGTTATGGTATTTCAAATAAAGTAACCCTAGAATTAAAAAAAAAAAGTTTCTATTGATTTGAGAGAGAGAGAGAGGAATGGAGAGGGGGAGAGAGAAATATCAACAAGAGAGAAACATAATCAATCAGCTGCCTCCTGCATGCCCCCTACTGGGGATTGAGCCAATAACTCAGGCATGTGCCTTGGCCTGGAATGGAACCAGCAACATTTCAGGGTATAGGATGATGCCCAACCAACTGAGCCACACTGGCCAGGCTCATAGAATTTTTTTTTTTTTTGTCAACACATTTTATTCCTTTATCTCAGTCAAATTGTAAAATTAAATTCTGTAACATAGATGCAAGACAGTATTAGTCCTTAAATCCTTAAAATGTAAGTGTTGGTCAATAAAAAATTCCTGTGATTACTTGTCAAAATCAATTAGATCCTAGTAATTGCTTCCCTGTTTTGGCAGAAACTAACTTAATTTTGGAGCAATTGCAAAGTAATGAGGAAAGTACAGACAGTGTACAAGCAATAAATTATCTGAAGATGGTAAAGTGGGGACTTTTAATGTAATCTAGAGAGTCTAACATTCATCATTACCTCTCTCCTATCTTTATTCTGATAATAGAATGAAGATTATTTTTTAAAAGGTATTAATAGTTTCCTTCTTTGGAACAATTATAGAAAAAACAGTTCACAGAAGTTTATAGTAAGCTTGATCTTACTACAAAATCCAAGCATCTTAAACTTGAGTGATCCAGAAGTTTTAGTTGAAGGAGTTAAGAAAATCTGTGATCCCACAGCTATGACCTTCACACAAATTGCTTGTCTTTTTGTGTGTGTGTTTTTTTCTGGTTATTTGTTCATTTAGCTACTGACTACTCACAATATGTGAGGCTCCCAGGAAGGCAGTGTGGGAGAGGAACAAAGATAAAATATAGTCCCTAGTATTATGAAAATAGCTCTGGATTTGAAGGCTATCTTCAGCCAATTAACCAAGTTACCTGGAGTAAGTTTCTTTAGTTCTTAGCTTCAGTTTCCTCATTTCTAACTCTCAGCTTCTAGTGTTCCTTCTGGTTCTAAAACTATGATTTTCTGAGTCCCTCTTGCTTAGGATGGTTGGTGTTATGGTCTGACTGTTTATGTACCTCCAAATTTATATGTTGAAAACCCAGTGCCCAAGGTTATAGTTTTAAGTGGTGGGGCCTTTGGGAAATGTTAGGTCATGAGGGCAGAGCTCTTATGGATGGGATCACTGCCCTTACAAGAGTCCCCAGAGAGCTAGCTTGCTCCTTCTGCCATGTGAAAACAGAGAGAGGAGTGGGCAGTCTGTGACCAGAAGAGGACCTCACCAGAACCCAAGCGTGCTGGCACTTTGGTCTTGGGCTTCCAGTCTCCAGAACCCTGAGAAATATATTGGTGTTATTTATAAGCCACCCATTCTGCAATATTTTGTTATAGCAGCCCAAACAGACTAAGACAATTTGAAAGTTTAGTGAATGCACTTGGAGCTCCTTATTATTGTACTTTATTTTTATTACTGCACCTCTGCATGGGTTTGTAGGAAAATCTTTATGAATTTATTCATCAAACACTGAATGCTTCTTATATGCAGGATGTGTAGGTGTTAGGAATACAAAGACTTATGAAACACAGAGCTCTGGAGGGGCCCTGGATAGAGATAAAAGATAAATATTTTCATTATAGTGTGCTCTGTGCTATAATAAATATGGAGAGGTAATAGTTATTTCAGAAATACTTATTGTTTCCTCTGTATCTTGACAATAGAATGTGCTAGGTACTGGGCATACAGAGAGAAATAAGATACAGTTGAAGAGCTAACAGTCCTAGTTCTCACAACTGCCATGAATATTTCAGCTTTGCATAGGACCAGATAAATCCCCTCTACTCTGAGTCCCTGGAAGCCTCTTGGATCTCTGCCAGAATTAGCAACACAGGATTCTACTCTCTAAATTGTATTAGGTAAATGATCACTTTATAGTCCCCTTTGTAGTCCGGGAAGGTAGTCCGCTCTTCTTTCCTCTTAAGGATTCATCATCCTGGGTGGGGATGGGGAGTGCGAGGACTTGCCTTTGTGTGCTGCTTGATGGAATTGTCACTTTCAGATGATAATATATAGAAAGGGAATGAGCCAGGGTGAAAATAGGTAGAGGAAACATTCCCAATCTCTTAAAGGTCCTAGCCAGGCAGGGACATGCATCACTCCCTCAGATTCTGCTGGGGAGAGTGCAGTGTCTCAATTATGTTGCAAGGAAGCCTGGGATATGTGGTGCCCAGCTACCAGCATCTTATATGTATTCTGTTTCTGTTTAAGAAGAGAATAGATTTTGGTGGACAATTTTTGTATAAGCATGAAACTTGGGTGTGTTTTTTAAAGTTTTTCTTTTCCTGGGCCTCTTTCCCTTGAGGAACATTTATCTTTTTTTAGTCATAAGAACTATTTTTCTTTGCCAAGCTTCAAGATGAATTCAATTAAAGAAAAAGGAGTCCTCAAATAACTTAAAAAGTAGTTAAGGAAAGAAGACTCATGCAAAATTATCTGTGTGGGCCTCAGGCTGTCTCTTATTCTCTTCTATCTTACAACTACCTAACATAGATCTGGACATGTACTAGTTACTCAAATAATTGTTGCATTTACTTACAAGCAATCTAAGTGCATGGCTGTCAAAATAGGATAGGATGTGGTTGATGGAAAGATACCAGTGGACTCTGTTAGAGGATGTTATCATCAGAAACTCAGATTATTTTGGAAAGCAGGAGATAATGCAGCATGCTCCCAGACTGAGTATGACTTCCCAGAGTTCCCTGTGGCCATGCAAAGCTGTGGAGTAAGGTTCCTACAAGTGTGAAAAGTGACCTCAGCCCTTCTGGGGGATTTATTCCATTCTGGACACATGCTTGGTTTGGCCAAGTGTAATAAGAGGTGCAAAACAATCTCAGTACTTTTCTTGAGTAATCACTGGGAGATTGAGTAAAGTGAAAGCTAAATTTTCAGAGGTAATAGGCCTGGGCTCAGGCCTTTACGAGATCCAGTCTTTAAGGTTAATGTACACATCATTCTGAGTTCACTGTTGGCTGTAGGGAAGATTTCTAATTCTGTTTTTTTTTAATAGCTTTATTGAGGTGTAATTTATATACCATAAAATTCACCATTTAAAAATGTACAATTCAGTGCCTTTTAGTATATTCAGCAGGTTGTGCAAACCACCACCACTGTCTTAATTCCAGGATATTTTCATTACCCTCCAAAAGAACCCCCTGTGCTCATTAGCAGTCACTCTTCATTTCTCTCTTCTCTCTCCCTCCAACCCTAGACAATCACAGATCTACTTTCTGTCTCCATAGATTTGCCTATTCTGGACATTTCATGTAAATGAAATTACAGAAAACTAAGCAAGTGTTCAGGACTAGAATTTGAACTAAAGTCTCATTTTTCCAAGTCAAGGGCTTTTTCCAGTTCTCATCTGAGCCACCTCTTTGTGCAACAAATGGAACTTGAACCTTGAAAAACTAGAAGAATGGTTTTCTTTCCCAACATCACTTTTTGTATTTGTTTCCCGGGTCACTTCCTTTGGTGGAACTTTAATCAAAAAAAAATGCTTCTTCGTTGAAATGTCCTCTGGTTCTCACTCACTCACTAATTGCATGAGTACTGATATTCTAGGAGCATAGCTGTCCTGGCAGTTGCTTGAATTCTCATGATGTGGTTTCTTCCACTCTCAGAGCAAGGCTTGGGTACCCAGGACTTTTGGACCTTTAGGAAGGAGAGTATCTTCCTCCTCTTGTGCTTGTATCTAAATTAGATCTTATCCTCTTCCTTCTGTTTCAGCAGTGTTTTCTTCAGCACAATGTAGGTTTAGTTTTTCAACTTCTCCATTTCTTCTTTTTCCCCTCTTCATGATATCATTTTCTCATCAGAACTATTTTTGATGGCCTCATTTTACTTGGATTAAAAATATTGTTATGTTGGGATAGACTGGTGACAAACAGCCTGTGATTGCTAACTTATCAGCTCCCAAAGGAAGGCTCTGGACATTGAAAACTGATTCACCCCAGGGCTTGGCGTTTGAGCCTCACAGACTGCGTTTGGCAGATTCTTTGTCACTGATTGCATCCCTTCACACCTGTTCTAGGCTTCGATCTCTTCTTACAGCTCCTCTGAACCCAGTTTTACTCAAAATTAGAATGAAGAGACACCGGGTCTTTTAAATACAGCTACGATCAGTGCAATCCCAATGCATTTTTCTTTTCTGTAATAGTTGTTAAGTGACAACAGTATTAGGCTGCTGAGATGATATTTTTATTTAGCATCATCTGTAACCACTAAACCACAAGTTAATCATTTTAGAGAAGAGGCCAGATTTCTCCACATCTGAGTTTATGTTCAGAATCAACTAATCTTTCCCTCTCTTGACTTAGATTACTTTGAAGACTGTGAAGCCTTGCTGGGCATTATACTGTATGCATGTGGCATCATGGATTGACAGGTGGCCCAGGTGTAACGCATTTTGTTTATATTACTCAGTCACCAGGGGCTTGGTCATAAGCAGCTCTGTTCAGAGCCTGTTTGGGCTGCAGTTGGTTGTGGGACAGTCAAAAGAGAGGGACATGTTCCTGGCCCTTAAAAAAGGGACATGTTCATACCCCCCCTCCAATTGGAGGACATGTTCCTGTCCTCCGATTGGGGGGATATGACTGTTTGTCTTGAAAAAACTCTAAAATATTATGCTTTATTTTATATATAAGCCATTACCAGAGACATGGGAGTTGGCTTCCTGGAAGAGGAAGGTTTGGAATGGGGCCCTGAACCCTGGGAAGACTTGAGTAAGGAGTGGGCAGCACAGCATCTTAGAGTTAACTAGTTCTGACTTTAGATTCTAGCTCTACCTATTCTTTCATGACCTTACCAACGTTATTTAAACATGTTGGAGAACTCAAGCCTTATACAATTCTTGGCACAGTAAAAGTTTAATAATGTTTCATTTTCAAAAAAATAGAAAAACAAAAAATAGAGAAAGAACTTACATTTGGGGGGCAGTGGAAGAACAGCATGCTGAGAGTTTAGGGTAAGGGGAATATAGAGGCTTTTGAGAGATTCAGTGCCTGTTTTTATTTTTTAAGCAATATATTCATCTTTTTCCAAACAAATGTATAATCAGTCTTCTATTTGTTCCTCCGGAGTACCGTCCTCTGTCTCTCACTGTTGTGCTGTTGTGTTTGTCATTCCCTGGCTCTCTGAGTCCCAGCTGTGCCTGTTAACCATGTTTCTGTTGTATCCAGGAATGCTCCTACCCCAGCCCATTGCTGCCCAGCTGTTGGAACACTGTATAACACCAACACACTCGAGGCTTTCAAGACTGCAGATAAGAAGCTACTTTTGGAACAAGCAGCAAATGAGGTTAGCTGGGAAAACATGATGTAGTCATTGTATTTTCTGTGGTCCTGCAGGCATGTTGTTTCTGATCAGATGCAGGGATCTGTCATAGAAACTAGTATATAGTGGATCTCTCAAAGATAGTTGGCTTCCGGGTTGGTGGGAAGGTCAGAGAGAAGACACTGAGGCTCTCACCTGGGGTTAGGCTAAAATGCAGAGCAGTGTGTGAAAAGATTTGCTGCTGATCGCCCATTATAACATTCTGAAACAGCTTGACCTCTGAGTTCTGTTTTTATGTCTGAATGCCTTTGGGTTCTTTGTGCCCCTTGAAGAGGCTTTCCAGTTCTAAGCACTGGGGTGCTGTTGGAGCTGATAGTGTAGTCTCTCTAGTATCCTCAGGGCTAAATCTAAACCACTCCGTATGATGTACAAGGCCCGTCGTGTCCTGGCCTCCGTGGCCTTTCTGCCTGTCACTCTTGCCCCTGCCTTCTCTAACCTGGTCATAGTAAATCACTTCTCATTCCTTCCTTCACTTGCTTTTTGTTCTCTCCTCTTTCTTGGGACACGACATTCTCTCTGCCTGGAATGTCTTTCCTTTACTTCTTCATATCTGAGTTAGTGTGAAGAACTAAAATGGAGGGACAATTTATTTAACTGCCCTCTAACTCACTTAATCGAGTGGTTTTCACACTAGTCTCAAGAAATAGAGTCTTGCCCTGGCTGGTATGGCTCAATTTGAGTGTCACCCTGTGCACCAAAAGGTTTGATTCCTAGTCAGGACACATACCCAGTTGCTGGTTTGATCTGTAGGCCAGGTGCATGCAAGAGGCAACTGATCAATGTTTTTCTCTCAACATCAGTGTTTCTTTCTCCCTCTTTCTCTCTCTCCCTCATTCTCTTTCTAAAAACATAAATAAAAATATATTTAAAAACAAACAAACAATAACAAAAATAGAGTCTTTTAATGTGGGTGCATGCCATGATCAGAGAAGCAAGTTTCCTGCCTTTGGTCTTGAAGAAGGTGACCCTTCTGTCCCTCATGATTAATGCACGTGCTGATGGTTGCTGTTGGCTTGCAGCTTGACTGCTTCTGGGCTCCTGCTTTGGCTGCACATTCAAAAGGCCGGCTCCAAAGTTGGGTCAGGTCTTAATCTATCATGGAAAAAGCAGGTTGCTCCTGACAGCAATTCCCACTCCTTGCCCAGGGCTCGGACTTTCCCCACAAGTCCCCCACTTGGCTGATCAGAAGCTCGGGTCTGCTCTGCACACTCCCGCTCCTCTGCAGTTATTATTTCAGCAGCAGGAACTTCTCTCCGCTTAATTCCCTCTTTTACCCATATGTAGGGAAGGGTTCTTATTGGCACATAAGAACCATTTATTTGTCTTGCATAGTGATACAATGTTTAGCAACTAATCTTAGCTACTAAAACATCTTGTGACAAGCAGCTGCTGACCAGTACAGCTTCTGCTTCTAGTCACAGAACTTGCTGAATATTCATAAATTTGAAGTTCATTCTCTTTTCTTCATATCTCAGGGTGAAATAATCCAGAATAAGACTTTAAGAAATCCCCTCTACATAGTTTAAATCACTGCCTCCCAGAAGTCCCTCCTGGTTCTTTTCCCTCCCATCTCTCAGCCCAGTTTGGGGTTCCTTTCAGGAATTCTACATCCTTCTGGGATGCACATCCTACCTGGTGGTATACTTGGACATGCCTGAATCTCACTAGACTGTAATCTCACTTGAGGGTATGGACTATGACTTTTTAATTTATTTTCATAACCCTGATGCACCTGTGTATACTAGGAAACAAGTAAATATTTGTTGAAGGAAATAGCAAAGGCATGCTGAGACCCACTGAGAGGAGGCCTCTGGGTTCTCTCACTTTCCTCAGAGTGGCTGGTAGAGAGGAGTGGGAAATGGGCAGAGTGAGGAAATGGCCCACTTCATTGCCTGGGAAAAGTGGTGCCGGGCCTGTGGGAAAGAAGAGTTCAGAGCTGTACAGCTCTGTGCTTCACTTGAGAGTGGAAAGCTCAGAGCGGCCTGATAACTTACCTTGACACCTTTTTTTTTTTTTTCTTCTGGCAGATATGGGAATCCATAAAATCAGGTGCTGCTCTCAGAAACCCTGTCCTCCTCAACAAATTCCTCCTCTTGACATTTGCAGTAAGTAAATGGACTCTGGGTCACAGGACATGCTCAAATGCCCTGGCCACGCCCATTGTGCCAATAGAACAGTCTGCTCTCTTCTCCCGAAGCCTTTACCTTGTGTCATTCAAGTTTTAGCCGTTAAATAAATATTCATTTGGTTAGGGGCCAGTATTGGTGGTCCTTATTACCAATGCAAAATTAATTCATTCTTACTGATCATACTGGTATGATAATACATATTATTGGTAATCATTTCATGGCTTATATAATGCAGTCATCAAACTCTTATCATTTAGGACACAATAAAGTCAGATTCAGGAAGTAGTGGCTGTTGCTAATGTCTTTATTAAATACAGTCATGCATAGCTTGGTTGCTTTGTTCATTGACATAAGGAAAAGGAAATCTCTCAGGGACCCTGGCCATCCTCTAACTGCTGGAGACTAAAGATGACACTACCTTGCTTGTCCATACAGTTTTGTTTTGTTAAGGAAAACTGTTTCATATAAGTGATATCTAATTAAAATGAACATTGTGGTCAGCTTTGAAGAGGAAAAGAAATCACATTAGGGTAATGTCTGCTACCTAGGGAAGTAGGGGAAAAAAGCTCGTCCTAGTGATGGGTAAAGTGGTCAGGGTATATTGTAGAGCAGTGGTCGCCAACCGGTGGTCTATGAGGTCCGAAAGGTTGGCAACCACTGTTGTAGACCTGCCAGTGACACACACACACACACACACACACACACACACACACACACACACGTGTATATCTACATATATATGCAATGCACAGGCGTACCTTAGAACTATTATAGGTTTGGTTTCATACTACAGTAAAGCTAGTATTTGCAAGAAAGGGAGTTATAATCTTTTGCTGGTAGAAGATCTTGCCTTTAATTTGTAAAAAACACAGCATTTGTGAAGCAAAATAAAGCAAAATTCAAGAAAATATTGTGTTTTATATGTGTGTATATATGTATAAAAGCATGACTACATACTATTCTGTGGAGTGTATATTCTATAGACTCTTGTACAGCTAGATTGTTTCCAGTATTCACTGTTAAAAAATTTGCTTCAGTGAATAATCCTGGGCATACTGATTTTTTTCTCCCTGTCCATTTTATTTCTTTAGAATAAATTCTTTGGAAGGGGCATATAAAAATACTGATAATTGGTGTACATTAAGTGTGTTACTGCACTACAGCTTCATCAGTTAATCCTCTTTCCCACATTTTTCTTTCTTTTTGCCAAGTTATAAGTTTTACTTTTTTTCCTCTGCCACAAACTAATCCTCCATTTTCTCTGAATGCTGCCTCTCTAATTTACTGAGAGCATAAGAATCAGACTGGAAGCTATATCAAATGGCAGCTATATAAAAGGATCACATTTTCTAACAAGTTATACTGCTTTAATGTGTAATAGTGGGGATATAGACAAAGTTTTAAATTCTTTATGGAATTTTTAGGTGCAATTTGATGTTGATAATTTATAAAATTGAGTAATTTTGGGTTTACTACTAGAATAGATACAAATAGTGCTAGTTAAATATTTCTAGTTTTGTTACTTTAACATCAGTATATTTTCTATACCAGAAAATTCTAGTTAGTGGAATCTAGTTGAAAATTTGTACTTAAAGAGAAAAATAACATTCACTCTCACTTAATGTTTTAAGGCATTTCCCAGTCAGTTTGTGTGTTGGCCTATTGCCCTATTACTGAGCATTCTTAGCCTACCTTTAAAAGAATGAAAAGTCTCTATCTTTTAAAATCTTCAGGCACAAAGGGCTTTATGTTAATTTAATCAAGACCTTTTGTATCCTGAAAAGAATCCTAAGAAATTCAAGGCTTTGGACTTTTGAGAATGATCTGATAAAGCTCCTTTGAAATTGTGAAGTCCTTCATCTTGAATTGTTTAACCTTTTACTAAAGGTCATTTATGACAAATCATTTAAATACAAAAAGGAAATAATCTCTAAAGGTGTCATTTCTTTTTTTTCTGCTGTTTTTAGGACTCAAAGGAACAGACACCTCATTACTGCAGTTTTGTAGTTTATTTTGCTCTTGTTGAAAGAAAATTTATTCCTAATTGATCAATTAGTGGCAGAAATAAAGAGTGCAGAAATTGTAATTACTAGACTTACTCAGCTGGACACCACCCCCCCACACACACATATATAGAGTTTATATTTTAAAAAGTCATCTAGTATGATTTAATTCAGATGAAAATGCAGAAAAGGCAAATGCATAGAGACAAAATAGATTAGTGGTTTCCAGGGGATGGGAATTTTCTGCTAATGCA
The DNA here is from genome assembly GCA_011751065.1 of Lasiurus cinereus. Classification (NCBI taxonomy): domain Eukaryota; kingdom Metazoa; phylum Chordata; class Mammalia; order Chiroptera; family Vespertilionidae; genus Lasiurus; species Lasiurus cinereus. The sequence goes on from JAAGEH010000125.1 coordinate 5,595,731, forward strand.
GCAATTTTCAACCTTTTTCATGTCATGGTACACATAAACTAATTACTAAAATTCTGCAATACACCAAAAAATGTATTTTTTTGCTGATCTGATAAAAAATAGTTATAATTTTGATTCATGCACACCGGTCAGCTATTATTGTGTTGACTGTTGTCATTTTTTAAATTTGACAATCTGAGGGAGAAGAGGTCAGTGCTCCTGACTAAGTAATCAGGTATTGTATATTTTAAAACTTTTTTGTGGCACATCAGTTGAAAATCGCTGTCCTAATGGTTTTTTGGTGATTTTTTTTTTTTTTTTTGGTAGGGGAGTGATGAAATGTTCTAGAATTGGTAGTGATAGTAGTATAATCTTGTCAGTATACTAAATAGACGGCTCAGTTATATACATTAGCATCATGAATTTTATGGTATGTGAATTATATCTCAATAAGGAGCAACCATCCACTTTTTATTTATAGCAAGATTTAAGAAGAAATATTAATTAGCCAAATAAATTGCATTGTGGTCAGTGGTAATAGACTGGCAGGTAAGTTGTCAAATAGCTACCTAACTACGGGTTTCTACACATGATTTTTTCAGGCCACAATTGCTGCAAGAATTCCGAGGCAAGAGCATTGAGCCTGCATGGGAATAGTATCCAGGGCAGCTTCCCAGTTCTTTCTCCTGCATCTCTTGCCTGAAGTTCTTTAGTTCTTAGAACCTCTTCTGTGACACATATAGCACTCACATTATCTCTGCTTTGTGCAGACAGTGAGCTGCCCAAGGGCTGGGACTGGGTTTTATTTATTTTCTTCTTATTGTCAGTGTCTAATGTTTTGCCTTGTACTTAACAAGCACTTCATAGTTGTTGATTTGAATTTCACCAGTAAGGCATTTCTGAGAGCAATGCTATCTCAGCATATATAGTTTATGAATAAGCATATCTTCTTTAATAACATTGTTTTATTCAAGTTCTTCACCCCTCTGTAAAAGCTTTAGTTTTCTGTCTATAAAATGAGATGAAAACAGTTACCTTCCATGGTGGTTTTGTGTATTAAACAATAATGACAATGATGTCAATTACTGACTGAACACTTTTTGTAGCACTTGGCCGAAAAAGTATGTTTATCTTGATGTATGTGGTGTTGTGGGAATGTTTTGGCATAATGACAGAAATATCATGAGTTCTGTTGAAGATGAGAATTTTTGAGAAGCTGGTCAAATCTTGTGTGCATCAGTCTTTTGTCTTACCTTTTTATGGGAAGTTCCATTTATAGAACTTCATTGCATTTCAGTGTAGTCATTGGTGCTATTCTGATATCCTATTATATTTTTTCTTTTAGGATCTGAAGAAGTACCACTTCTATTATTGGTTTTGCTCCCCTGCTCTCTGCCTGCCTGAGAGTATACCCCTCATTCAGGGACCAGTGGGCTTGGACCAAAAGTTTTCACCAAAACAGGTATCAACAAATAAAGCAAAATGCAGGTACAATTGGATTTAATGTGCAAGCTTAGTTTATCTAGTACATTCTAAAGACAGATAGACACTTGTCTGAATGAAGAGAAGAGCTGGTCACTAAGGAATCTTCCAATGATGATACTTGGAGCAGGTTTATTTACAAAATGTTTATAAAATCCTTTTGAAGAAGTAGTGAGCAATACTTTTTCAGGCTTTCAGTGACATTTGGTAAAATTTTAAGCCAGTAGGAATTACAGGAACATTTAAAAAAGACTAAGAATTTTCTAAAATTTGTTTTTCACTTTCAGTGGGGGGATCATAAAGCACTATACTTGAAACCAAATAGAAGACATTCTTCTTCCCTCATGCCAAGTTGCAGAACTTCTGTATTCAGAACAATACATGCAGAGTTAGTTTTTGCAATTTAAGAAAGATAATAAGGTCATTAGAAATTGTCCAGAAAAGAGCAATGAAAATAATCAAGCTGATGGAATATAGACCTAAACCAAAGAATTTTTTTATTGAAGTAAAAATTGAGTGGCAAGATGATTTGAATTCATGAAGTACATCAGTCACTAAAACCCTGAATTCTGAAACCAGGGAGCAGCCTTTACTGATTAAAATATAATAAGTGTGTTTACTAAGAAATATCAAAGGATATGGTTTTGTGGAACTAATTTCCCAAGGACAAATATAAGTTGGGAGAAAGGATTACACATGGGAATTGGCTGTTGATGGATGTGAGGTTTCTTCTAAGACAAAAATGCTCAAATCGTGGTTATGGTTGCATAATCCTGTGGACATGGTAAAAACAACATTGAATTGTGCACTGTAAATGGGTCAGTTGTTTGGTAAATGAATGTGTCTAATAAAGCTCTTAAAGATTATGGAACGGTTCAGGTTAAAATTCATCAATCATAGAATCATGCTTGGTTATCCCAGAAGAGAAATAATGTTTGGATACCTCTCTCAACCTTTGTGGTTCATATCTTAGAGAACTACCATGCTGTACCATAAAACGTCCTTTTGTGCCCCTAAGAGACACCACCATGCATGTAAAAAATATTATGTAAAATTAAAGTGGCATTATTTGGGTCACTCTTATGTTCATTTGCTGTAAAAGAGTAATAGGGATGTGGTCGGTCATTTCCAGTCCTCTGGCTTGAAATTACCATTTATTATATGTCTTTTTTTTTTTTTTTAGCTCAGCACCATATATGTAATTCCTGGAGGATAACTCAATGTTTCCTATTTTCAGATTCAAGCCCTTGAGCGTGCATATGATGATCTTTGTCAAGCTGAAGGAGTGCCAGCATTACCTTACTTCTTAATCAAGTATGATGAGAACATGGTGCTGGTTTCCTTGCTTAAACACTACAGTGATTTCTTCCAAGATCAAAGGACAAAGGTCAGAGAAACTGAGTATCATTTTATTACTCAGTAAAAAAAAAAATTCAGTGGTCTATGTTATGATAGATCACTGAAAAATTCAAACTCACTTTGATTTCTTTATCCCTCCAAAGAATGTTTCAGAACATTTCATTATCTTCATTCTCTCCCACACTGCAGTTCCCAGATCAGCTCCTGCTTCAGAGTTTTCTAGCTCTTTTTTGCACCTCAGAGTAATTTTGGATTCTTTGCTTCCCATTAGTAATGAAGTTGTTTCAGTTTTCCTTCCCAATATATTTTGTATGTAAGTTTTAATTTATTCCCAAAGCTACCACTGTAGTTCTGGAGAAGCAGAGTCTTCTTGTTTCCATCTTGTACACCAATACTAAAGAAGAGCCTGCCTCAAACTGTTCACATTTGCTATACCATTTATTGATCAAGAGTTAATGGTGTCTTCTTTCTGACTCCAAGCTTACTTTCCTGCCTCATCTTTCACCTTTTTCCTCTTAAACCATTGCTCCAACTAAGTTTGTCTGTTTTCATTAGATTATGTCCCCCTCACCCCCAGTCAACTATGCCTACAATTTTTCCAATATCTTTCTTTATCCTCATGTAGTATCATCTTCCCAAAACATATTCAACCTGTGAAAATCCTATGAAACTCCTTCTTTTTATTGAAATTCTACCTCCACTGTGAAGCCTTCTCAGGGTGGGGCCATGTGTAACCTATCCTTTTCTGATCTCATGGCACTTATGCCTTGATCCTCATTTTCTACTCAACAAATCCCTTGTACAAATTTCTTTTTGTGCTGTATTAGTCTGTAAGTGCCTGAAGGGCAGGGACCATATTTACATCATGTTTAGGTATACTCTTTTTCAGGGGAAGCCCTTTTTTAAATAATGACTGAGGATTGAAGTTTTATTAAAATTATTTTCTCTCCCCCTAAGCAGTTTCACAGAACTGTACCTAAATTAGCAGCAATGAGAACAATCATTAATAATGTAAAGTCCAATCTAGAATGAGGTCTTATTGTGATAGCAGGCAGGATTAAATGGCCTGTGTTTGAAGAAAACTAATTCAGATTATGAGGGGTAAATAAGAGGTCCTCCCCGAAGTGCATCTATGCCAAAATAATAACTAGTTGCAGAGCACTATACAGTTGAAAAGGAACTTTAACCCACTTGATCTTATAATAACTTTGTGAAATAGGTTTTATTAGTATCTGTATTTTCTATTTAATGAAAATGAGACTCAGAGTCACACAGCCAAGTGGTCTCATGTGCTTTCTTCCATTCCATTTCATTCTCTTATCATTTGAGTGCAGATTGTTCATTGGAATCAAATGGATTAAACCCAGAAGGTGCTTAAATATGCATCCAATTCCTTTCTTTCTCAACAGCACCATCTTTTCAAAGACTGAGCAAGTCTCTAGTGTTTACTTTGGGCAAGTTTACCTGTGTTCTGACCAACCACCTGCCAAGTTCAAGCATAGAGCTCTTCACTGTTTTAGGGTCGCATCTTGGGAAAGCTTAGAATTGCTCAGTGTATGTTCTCACAGAATCTGAGGTCTTGTAGGGAGATGAGACATGATTTGTGGAAAGTTAACTAAAAATTCAGGAAGTAGAAGAGAAGTGCCAATGAAATGATATGATTGATACTTTGTATTCACTTTTTAAAAAAATATATTTTATTGATTTTTCACAGAGAGAAAGGGAGAAGGATAGAGAGCCAGAAACATCGATGAGAGAGAGACATCGATCAGTCGTCTCCCGCACGCCCCCTACTGGGGATGTGCTTGCAACCAAGGTACATGCCCTTGACCGGAATTGAACCCGGGACCCCTCAGTCCGCAGGCCGATACTCTACCCACCGAGCCAAACCGGTCTCGGCTGATTGATACTTTGGATGTTTGTGCCCCATCTTCTTCTAGAAAGATTCACCAGAAACTGTGCAGATGGATAGCCTCATAGGAGTTTCATGGACTCCTGGGCAACCTCCCCATCTGTGGTTCTGAATGTCCCATCTGTCCCTCACAGTACTGTCCAAATGCATTTTCTAACATGTAAATTTGATCATGTCACTTTTCTGCGGTTCTTGTTGACTTCAGGATAAAATAAAACAAATTAGGTTGGCATTCGGGGCCTCTTCAAACTAGTTCCTGTCCATCATTCTAGCTTCATCCCTCAAGAGGCATCCTATGTTCTGTCTAAAACTATGCCTTCCAAATGTCCAATGTTTCTCTTTCTTCCTTTCTCCCTTCCTCCCTCCTCTCTCCTTCTGTGCTATCAGAAATGCCTTATTTCTGTTTCCTTTTCTTCACCTGGCTAGGATCTCACTCCTTTTCTGGTTCATCACTGTTTTTTCAAAATACATTTTAATTGATTTCAGAAAGGAAGGGAGAGGGGAAAAGAGAGAAACATTAATGATGAGAGAGAATCATTGATCAGCTGCCTCCTGCCTGCAACTGGAGCATGTGCCCCAACTGGGAATCGAACCGTGACTTCCTGGTTCATTGGTCGACTCTCAACCACTGAGCCATGCTGGCTGGGCTGGTTCATCACTGTTTGTCGCCCTTTTCTGTGTGTGGGTAGCAGCCTCTCTCCTAGCACTGACTGAACTCTACTGTCATTATTGATTTGTTTATCTGCCTGCTTCTTCTCCCTAACCAGCCTGTGAACAACTTTAGCACAGAAATCATGTTTGACCCCCACACTGTGTCTTCAACTTTTAGTGGAATGCCTGACACTTTTAATGGGCATCTGATGTGTGAGTGTTGAGAGGAGGAAAAGACCATTTTGGACTGGTCTAGTCACAAAAGGCTTCAGGGAAAGTAGATTTCTGTGCAACCTTGAAGTTGTTTCTGCTTTTATTTTTATTAATTTAGTTTACTCTTTCACATAAGTCCAGTTTCTCTTTAGTGTTCTTGATTCATGAAGTGTCCTTGAAGGCTTTTGCCTTATTCTTCAAAAAAATAGGTATTCTTGCCGAGACCAGTTTGGCTCAGTGGATAGAGCGTCAGCTTGCGGATTGAAAGGTCCCAGGTTCGATTCTGGTTGGAGGCATGTACCTTGCTTGCGGGCACATCGCCACTGTCGGGCGTGCAGGAGGTGGCTGATCGATGTCTCTCTCATCAATGTTTCTGACTTTCTATCTCTCTCCCTTCCTCTCTGTAAAAAAATCAATAAAATATATTTTTAAAAAAATAGGCATTCTTTTCAGTGTGAACTCCTGCAGTTGAACTCTGGCTTTTTGTTTTACTTTTTTCTCTGCCCCTTCCTCTCATCAGCACTTTGAAATGCCTGGGCATGTCACTGTTTCTCTGTGAGCCTTGGTGTCCTCACATGTAAGATGTCTCCTTTCAGACTGATTTCTTTTCTGGAGGATCTCATTGTGTCCATGATCTCTATAACCACTTTCTTCATTGTGAACCTCCCTCTGAACCCCAGACCATGTTATCCAGTTGCCTGCTTTCTCTACCCCCTCAAATTCAATATCTTCAAGCTGAACTCATAGTTTTCATTTCAAATCTGATCCTCTTCTGGGCATCACTGTCTTGCATTGATACCACCTTTCATCTAGCCATGAGAGCCAGAGATCTGGGCAGCCTGCCAGACCCCTCTCTGTCCTTTATCATTCCCATAGCCTATGGATTTCTTGTCCTAAACTTCTCTGAGTCTGATGCCTTTGTATTTCTTCTGCCACCATCTCAGTCTAAGATGCTGGGATCTTTCATTTGCAATAGCTTCCTAATCTCTTTGTATGCTCTGACCTCCCTTTAATCTGTCCCCATATTATCCAAAGCAATTCTCTGAAAAGCAAATCTGATCATGCCACTCTCCAAATAAAACTAGCAATGTCTTCTTCCCGGAACTCCAAGAATAATATCCAAATTCCTTAATATGGCACATGGACTTTCTGTGGCCTGGTCCCTGTGCAGTTCCAGCCCCCAAGTCAATCCGCATTCCCTCTTGCTTTTGCACCTCGCCACACCTCTGAGGTACTGCTAGGTGCTCTCCTGCCACAGCACAGGGCTTTTACACGTGCTTTTTGCCTGGAAAGCCCTTTTCTCTCTTTTCTCTTCTGCCTTTCCCACCCCACCTCCATCTCTCCCTTTTGCCCAGTGAAGTATTTATTCTTTCCTTGGATTTAAACTTAATCATGATTCCTCAGAGAAACCCTCCCTGACCTCTGTAAAAAGGGTTGTCATACTTAGATTGGGCTCTCACAGCACTGTGTAGTTTTTCTTTGCAATATTTAGTACAGTTGTAATTGTACATTTTCTTGGGTGATCTTTGATTAACATCTTTTTCTCTCATGTAAATGTAAGCTCCTTGAGGGCAGGTACTCTATCTTTGCTTTATCACCCATTGCATCTACATCCTGTAGTATCTTGCGTGGTGTATAAAATACATGGAAGAATGGATGCATGTATGAGTTGTGAGGATTAGAGCTCACATATGTAAGGCAACTGGGTCAGTACCTTTAATAAGTAGTAGCTCATTCTTAGTATGGCTCATTATAGTGTTTTCTTCAATGTGAGTATTCTGCTATCTGACTAAGGTCATGTATATTATAAAGGCTTTCCCAAATTGTCCCACTTAAGTTTATGTGTAGTATAAGTCACAGACCTGCTTATTGTTCTGACTGGAGAAGGAATATAAGGGAAGTATGTGATTTGCAATGGATAATTTAGAGAAGTAGTTCTTAATTTGGGACAGGGGTGATGATGAATAACCTCTTTGAGAATTTGGTGGAACTAATGGATCCTCGTCATAGAAAAATACATATCTATACTCAGGTCTAATATCTAATGCAGAGAATCCACAGAACACTGAAATCCATTCATGAGTCCTGTTTGGGTCCCTGGCTCAGAGAAAGATAAAGAGAAGGACAAGACTTAGCCTGCCTACAGTGTCCTGTGGGATTGCTGAGATAAGGAGGGAGATAGCTCATCTCTGCTCCAAGCCAGAGTGGGGCCTTTGCATCCAAAGATGCTGCTCATTGATGTCTAGAGCCTCAGCTGGCTGGACGAGAGTGGGTACCTGCTCACTGTCCACTTAGCCAACAGCAGCTGCAGCTTCTATGCCCTAAGTTCTGACTGTGTGCCCAACACAGAGCTGGTTACTTATGCTTGCTATCCATAATCCTTCCAACGCCATGCAAAGTGAGTAGTATTGTTCCCATTTTATAGATGAGAAGGGGAATGAGGTTAGAGAATGGAATGGCCTATTTTCGTATGAATAATCTTACCTCCTATAGTCAGAATGCTATAATGGAAAAAGAAGCATCCCTTTTCTCTCCTTGGCTCAGAGCATGTTGTGATAGAGTAAGGCCAGATTTTGGGTCCCAACTGCAACTTCATGAGCCAAACTTTCTGAGTCTCAGCTCCCTTCTTATGCACAAGTGTCCCTCTTCCTTATAAATGGCTGTGAGAATTAACAGATGATGGATATAAACTGGCCTTATTAAGTTTTACCCATATGTTATAATTGTTCCCACTGTATTTTCTTAGAATGAGTTTGTCAGTTTTCATTTTCAAAAGTGAATTCTTTTCTTTGAACTAATTTCAATCTCCAGCTATTCTGTTAAAATGGATTCTTAAGTTGGCCCTGAGTCATGCTACCAACTTTGCCTTTACCAAAGAAAGGCCGACTTCTTTGCCTTTTTGGATTTCAAAAATACCTGAAGAAATTAGGACTAGTCTGCCTGCTAGAGAAGCCCTCCTGAGATTTGCAGGGTCATCAGTTCAGAAATCCCTAGACAATTCAGAAAGCTTTTTATCAGTTGGCTGCTTTCTTAAAATTAAAACTCATTAGCAAATGCATCTTTGATTTGTTTTCTCTCATATCTTGGCTGACTTATAGTTGTTAAGATGATTGCTAATGCCAAACTTTGACTGTTACTGATAGTTAAAAACACCTGTTATATTATGACTCAATAATCATAATTATGTGTGTCTTTAGATGTATATATATACACATATATAACTGAAACAAAACTTTAACAAAATAATACTTTTTCTGCTTATTTTCTATCCTATTCTGTTTTATCTTTTTTTGAAAAGTGATAGTTGTGACCCACTAAATGATTTAGGACTCACAAATAGTTCATCACATATATTTTGGACAATGCTGTGTACCCATTTCAAGAATATTGGCAGATAAATGAACTGTACTAGGCATGGTTTCATTCATTTTATATCTACCTATATCTTTCTGTTTTTGAAGTATTGTAAAGATCTTCAACTACTTAAGTTTTTGGATTTTTTTAAAAGTAAGCATTTTGTATATTTCCTTCTAATTTTTTTTTTAAAGACAAAGATTTTACTATATTTTGTTTTATTGTGATATATATATATATATATATGTATATATGTTATATATATATGTATATATATATATATGGCTGATATGCTAAGTGTCTATCCAGGTAATGATGTCATGTAGCAATGCCTGGCTTCCTCTCCCTAGTGACTAGCATCCTTGTAGTTTTGCAGCCCAGGAACATGACTTGCTTTATAGCCAGGTGCAAACATTTTATGCAGTAACCAAATGTCTGTGAAGTGTTTTCCTGTGCCTCATCTCATTTGATCCTCACAGAAGTACTGGAGTAGGTAGATAGGAGATTCGGTAGAATCCCATTTTCTTTTCATTAGCCAGAAAACAGATTTAAAAAGCTTAGAAACTTGACCTGACTGAAAAGAAGTAAGAAATGGTGGGCCTTGAAAATGACTTCAGGTTTACTCACTGTACAGAATATAGTCAAACACTGCTGCAGTTAAATATTTTACCCTTTGTTCTTCCTGCATGACCTACAATAATAGTCTGCTTCATGTTGATATTTACTGCTATGTTGCTGACAATTACCTGAAAGAGAAGTTGGGGTAATTCACTGGGCTGGAAAAGTTTAACAAAATCAGAAAGCAGATGTAATTAAGCAAATTTGTTCTATATCTATAAAAGGCTAAGTTGACTTGCGCATACATGATATATATAAAGCTCTCTCTGGCACCAATTGCATATGTGTGTTTCCATCTGTTATTGTCAATTGTGAATTTGGTTGACACTTCTATTATAGAGAAAGGGTGAATAGCAATATTAAAATATTTCTTCTACTTAATTTTCTTTCAATGTGCACGAATTTGTGTACCAGGCCACTGGTTTTAGCATAATAGTGTTATGTGTTCTATATCAACATCCTTTTTTTAAAAAATATATTTTATTGATTTTTTACAGAAATGAAGGGACAGGGATAGAGACTTAGAAACATTGATGAGAGAGACATCGATCAGCTGCCTCAACCAAGGTACATGCCCTTGACCGGAATTGAACCTGGGACTTTTCAGTCTGCAGACAGATGCTCCATTAACTGAGCCAAACTGGTTTTGGCTCAACATCCTTTTAAATTGATACATTTGATCATTTATTTTATCAAATTTACATTTAGATTTTTTTATACTTATGTACTATTAGGAGCTTCTTGTGCATGAAATTCCTCCCCTCCTTCCTATTTTCAGTTATTTCCTTACACTTCTAGTTGTAGAATTACTGGATTGAAGAGTTTGAATATTTTAAGGCTTAAAATCAAAAGTTGTCCATTTGACAATTGGCTTTTAGGGCTAGGGAATCCTGATTTTGTAGTGTTTGCTTATTTTCATGGTGTCAGTGATCTCATCACAGCCATTTTCAAGCCACCATTGTGAAGTCACATTATTCGGAGACGAGAAGAGAAAGTAGGCTCTCCCAGGCCATCTCTAGCACACCACTGTTTATAACTATTGCCCCAAACTGCCTATTTTCTCTCTTGCCAACAATGTCCCCTTATCAGCATTGAATGTTGTATACATTTGGTTAGTTGAAAATGAGCATTGTTTAAGTTTTATTTCCCTCAATAAAATGTTGATTCCACTTACAAGTCATGATGGCGCCATATTGTTACAACAAATAGCTCTGTGATTGCGTTAAAAGCAGCCTAAATAGTTACCCCATTGCTAATCTTTTTGGAAAGCTTGTTTGAGACTTCTGTTTTCTTCAAAGCAGTTACTGAAGATTGGATGTCTGGGAAATGTTTTGTAATTTCAAAAACATTAGGCTTTAATTCTAGGGCTTTAGAATCTTTAGACAAGAGCAATAGCATTGGTATGCTTTTAGTGGGCTCTTCACTTAGCCATCTTTGCATCTTGGCAGCCGTCTGTTATATAACTGGGCATAAGAGAATTGAATAATTTTCTCATACTTTTAAAACATGTGATTTCTTTTATACATTTTCTGTTATATCAAATGTTTAGGTAATAGCCATTTGTCAGATGTACATGTTTTATGGGATTAGGGTAAAAATTTCTCAAAGACACTCAAGTTGACAATTTCCCTCCTTTCTTTCTCATGTTGTGTTTTTCTAGCAAATTGCTGGGTGGACCATAGACAGATCATGACTGGATCACTTCAATGAATTGTATGCCAAGTAGAAAGAAATATTTATTTCATAAACCCTTTACAGAAAGTATTTTTCCAATTACATTTTGCTTCTTTCTACTGATTTGTATCATAAAAGGAAGTGATTTCCATAAGTTCACACAATGAATTGTGGCAAAGCCAGTTCTAGAACCCAAAACTCTTTGTTAATGATTATTCCTTTTTTGCTTTTCATTTTTGTATTTTATGATTTTTTTTTATTGTTTAAAGTTTTACATATGTCTTCTTTTTCCCCAATTGATTCCCCCCCCCCCCCCGCAGCCATTCCCACCCCAGGCAGTCCCCCCCACCTCACCCCAGTGTCTGTGTCCATTGCTTATGCTAATATGCATGCATACAAGTCCTTAGGTTACTCTCTAATCTCTCTCGCATTTGTCTCTGGATCTGTTCTTGTTCATCAAATTATATTGATCATTATATTCCACATATGAGTGAGATCATGTGATATTTATTTTTCTCTGACTGGCTTATTTTGCTAGCATGATGCTCTCCAGTTCCATTCATCCTGTTGCAAATGGTAAAAAATCCTTCTTTCTTATAGCGGCATAGTTTTCCATTGTATTTTACAATAACTGAACTTCCTGATTTAGTTTCTAAAGCACTTAACAGGTTTTGGAGTCACTTTAAAAAAATCAAAGGATTATTAAATGATGTTCAGCCTAGTGTCGAATGGATTCTGTCATTTTTCTGTCCAGATGCTTGCCTCATGTGAGTAGGAGGGTTACTTCAAAGCATTTTCACACTGACCTCCCTTTATGTGTGATAGATTTCTCTTCAGCAGTTCATTCCTTTTCTGTAGCTCATCTTATGTCATAATGCTCTAAGAACTTATTCCTGATCTTTTCTGCTCAAAAGAAGTTTTCTTCTTTTCTTAATACCTTCCTATATCGTTGCTTTTGTATTTAGTGTCAGAAATATGCTCATTCTTTGAAATTAGTCATCTACTTCTAATATGTAATATAACATTCTAATTTATATACCTTAAGTACCACTTAGTCCCAATTCTATGTTTGCAGATGATAAAACCTAGATCTGGAGAATATTTGATCAACTAGAACTTATACACTTCTCTCTACCAGTTATTAAGAGGTATAACTTTGTTACTAAAAATAGATAACTATGTAATAGTATTAGATTGAACTGAACAAATAGGTGAATGAAGTTATTACACTAGAGTTTATTTACATTGTAGTATAGTCACTATTTGTTGAGTGCTTGCCTATGTCTTTGCTAAGTGCAGGTGAGAGTTATCCTATGGATGAGAAAACTAAGGCATAGAGAGGTTAAATAAATTGTCCAAGGTTGTGTGAGAATAACTCAGGACATTTGATAAGAGCCCAGGTTTATGGAGTCACATTTGAAAATTGAAACACAAAATCTCTAAATGAATGGCATTTTCTGGATTGATGCTGTATAGGTTCTTCCTAAGTAAATTGAATAGCCTTTAGACACCCTATAAAATTGAACCTTAATAATATTATCTGTCTTATTTTGTAACCTATGTAGGAATTTTTTTTCTTTAATGTTCTTTGAAGTTCTATAATTCTGGAGCTTGAAGAAATCCCTTTAGATAAAATGATTCAACTCCTTCATTTTAGAGGTGAGGAAAGAATTTCTCCAAGATCTCAAAATCAGTGATCTGCAGGATTAGAACACATACTGCTCCAGCCAATACTTTTTTTTTTTTTAATCGCATCAGGCCATTTCTTTTCTAAATCATTTCAAATATTAGAGAAGTAGAATGCTAATTTCTCCCTTCGCTCCCCTTTTCTTGCTGGGTAACAGAGTTGATTTTTTTTTAATTGAAGTTTAAATGACAATTACTTTTGTAGTTTATCCACCACATACCCTCTGTCACAAGTGAATCATGGGGAAAATAATAGTACCTGCTTCATAAGAGTTGTAGTGAGGATTAAATGAGATGGTACTAAACATGAAAAGTCTGTACATGGGCATTTCTGCTAATAACATTGTTAGTGATTCCAAATCTCCAGTGATGAGACTATCTACACTAATAAAAGCCTAAGTGGCCCTCGTTCCTTCATGTGATGTCCTCATGTCATCACAAGATGGTCACCCCCACATTGTCACAAGATTGTTGCCGCAAGATGGCCAGCAGAAGATGGCTGACAGGGGAAGGCAGTTGGGGGCAATCGGGCCTGCAGGGGAGGGCAGTTAGGGGCTGGCAGGGGAGGGCAGTTGGGGACAATCAGGTCAACAGGGGAGGGCAATTGGGGGTGACCAGGTCAGCAGGGGAGGGAAGTTGGGGGCAACCAGGCCAGCAAGGGAGGGCAGTTGGGGCGGGGGTCAAGCCAGCAGGGGAGGACAGTTGGGGGCAATTGGGCCAGCAGGGGAGCCATTAGACATCAATCAGGCTGGCAGGGGAGCAGTTAGGGGGCTATCAGGCTGACAGGCAGAAGTGGTTAGGGACAGTCAGGCAGGCAGGCAGGTGAGTGGTTAGGAGCCAGCATTCCTGGATTGTGAGAGGGAAGTCCAACTGCCTGTTTAGGCCCAATTCCAGTCAGGCATTCCCTGAGGAGTCCCGGATTGGATAGGGTTATGGCTGGGCTGAGAGACACCCCTCCTTACCCCCCATGCATGAATTTCGTACACTGGGCCTCTAGTCATATATAATAAAAGCCTAATATGCTAAGTGTCCGGTCGTCCATTCAATCAATCAAAGTGTAATATGCTAATGAATGCTAAGGCCGCTCAACTGCTTGCTATGATGAGCACTGACCACCGGGGGCAGATGCTCAATGCAAGAGCTGCACCTGGTGATCAGAGTGCTCCCATAGGGAGTAGGCCTAAGCCGTCACTTGGACATCCCTTGAGGGCTCCTGGACTGTGAGAGGGAGCAGGCCAGGGTGAGGGGACCCCCTTCCCTAAGTGCATGAATTTTGAGCACTGGGCCTTTAGTCTGGCCATATAAAATGCCTGAGTGATTCAGATAAACACTGAGGCCTGGAGGAGCTAATTTCCCTAGGTCACTCACTGGCATAGGGGCAGTCCTCAGAATAGTCTCTGCAAGTTCTGCTGTTAAGTGTTTGCTAGATACTGATGCTATATTTCCCCATGGAAAAGGAAATCTCAGGTATTCTGTATTTCCTGAAAGAATGACCATATCTATGAATTTGTTTACATTGAATTAAATATGCATCTGTTTGCATTTAATACATGAAAATCTACTAGACAAAACACTTCAATCTTGAGAATAAGAAAATTAATAATGGCGAAGGCAGCCAATATTTGTAAGAATACCTTTGATATAATGCAATAATTATCTGATAAGGCAATAGCAAGACATTTTCAGAGATTTATTGAGCTCATTTGAAGACTACTTAATTGTTGTTTAATAGAAAATAGAAAAAATTTGTGTTATATCAATACAATGGAATGCATTGAGCCACTACTGACAGTGTTATAGAATGACATTAGTATGGAAGAGAGTTCATAGTAGAATAATAGATAGAAAACAGTATTTATAGCATGATTCCATTTTTGTTTTAAAGTTATCATGGCCGTGACCAGTTTGGCTCAGTGGATAGAATGTCGGCCTGCAGACTGAAATGTCTCAGGTGTGATTCTGGTCAAGGGCATGTCCCTTGGTTGCGGGCACATCCCAGTAGGAGGTGTGCAAGAGGCAACTGATCAGTGTTTCTCTCTCATCGATGTTTCTAGCTCTCTATCCCTATCTCTTCCTCTCCGTAAAAAATCAATAAAATATATTTTAAAAAGTTATCATGATAAAAATATATTTATGTAAAGAATAAATGGAAGTTATACATCAATGTATTAATAGTGTTTCTCTCTGGATGGTGGCATTGTGGCCTTCCTTCGTTCCTTTCCCCTCTGTTCTCCCTTTCCTCCCCCTCCTTTCTCTTCCTTTCTTCTCTTTCTGTCTTCCTACTTTTTTTCATATGAATATTGGTTAAGCTCCTTCTTTGTGGTTGACACTGTACTTAGCACTGTGGTAAATAAATGGAAGTGTTTGGGCTGATCCCATTCTTATAGAAATAACTGGATCTAGAGTAATCAAAAGTTTATCTGCCATTTTTCTATTTAATTCCCGGGTATACCTATACAGGACACCTCTGGGTTAACTTATGGTTCTCTACCAGCTATCTTTCCTCCTCCTTCCTTTCATCCTTCCATTCATCATCCATCCATCATTTAGCCATTCATCCATTTATATCATTCAATAAGCATTCACTAAATATCTGCAATGTATCTATGAACTGATCATGGAAAGATGAAAAAGATATTTTTCTCTAGATGCTCATTGTCGTGTGTGTGTGTGTGTGTGTGTGTGTGTGTGTGTGTGTGTGTGTTTAAGATTTTTAGAGAGAAAGGAAGGGAAAGGGAGGGGGAGAGAGAGACATCGATGTGAGAGTGAAACAGGATTGTTCGGTTGCCTCCCGCATACCTCCTACTAGGGATTGATTCCACAACCTGGGCATGTGCCCCAACTGAGAGTAGAACTGGCAATCTTTCAGTGCATGGGATGACACCCAGACACTGGCCAGGGCTGTCTTTTTTTTTTTTTAATTTTTTAATTGGAATAATTTTAGATTTATAGAAAAGTTGCAAAGATAGTGCCAAGAATTTCCATATGCCTTCACCCTATTTTTCATTTTTTTCTAATGTTACCATCTTCAGTAACCATGGTACATTTATCAAACCTGAGGAACCAACATTAATATATTACTATTAACTAAACTTGAGACTTATTCAGATTTCACCAGTTTTCCAGTAACATCCTCCTTGTGTTCCAGCATCTAGTCCAGGAAACTACATTGCATTTTGCTGTCAGACTTCCTCTCTGGTCTGTAACAGTTTCTCAGACATTCCTTGTTTTTGAAGACCTTTACAGTCTTAAGGAATATTTGGCAGTTATTTTGGTAGAATGCCATTTAATTTGGGTTTATCTAATGTCTTTTTAAATATACATATTTTTTATTGATTTCAGAGAGGAAGGGAGAGGAAGAGAGACATAAGAAACATCAAGGATGAGAGAGAATCATTGATTGGCTGCCTCCTGCATGCCCCTACTGAGGATCAGCCATACCCCAGTCATGTGCCCTGACTGGGAATTTAACCCAGACCTCCTGCTTCATAGGTCGATGTTCAACCACTGAGCCACACTGGCTGAGCTAATGTCTTTTTTATGATTTGACTGGGGTTACACGTTTTTGGAAAGAATACCGCTGAGGTGAAACACTGTTTTCATCACATCATATCAGGGGCCACCTGATATCCACATGGCATCCCTGGTGGTGTTAAACTTGATCACTTGGTTAGGTAGTGTTTGCCAGGTTTCTCCACTGCAAGATTACAATTTTTTTCTTTGGATGTGATTCACTAACTCCAACTGCTTTCACTGAGGAGAAGTATTAAGCTGTACTCCTGGAGGGGGCAGTATGTATCTACATATATTGTTTGGAAATCTGAGAGGAAGACTTGTTCCTTTACCTTTACATATTTACTTATCCATCACTTATTTATATCAGAATGGTCTCATAGATATTTATTTTATATTATGGGTTATAATATCATTTGACATTATTTATTTTGTTGCCCATATTGGTCCAACCTTGGCCATTGAGAGTTCTTTGTACTTTTTACCAGGGTTAAAAAACACACAAACACTTTTAAAATTTATCTTTATTGTTGAAAGTTCTCTTTGTTTCCCCCCTCCCCCCATTGACCCTTTTCACCCCACACCTGCACCTCCCAATCCTTTCAGTTGGCTCTGGTGACCCCTTGACATCCAATCCTTTTGTTTATTGTGCACTTCCTTCCTTTCTAATATACAAGATGCTCCAGGTTCCTCTTGTGTTTTTTCTGCCTCAGCCCTAGAATTAGCCACGTGTCCAAGGAGCCTTGATTCCTTTTATTGGAGAATGCTATTTAGAAATCAAAAGCTACGTGCTCAGCATTTATTGTCTTTTGAGAGAAAGGGGACAGAAAAAGTGAAAATGTAATGTATAATCTTCAAAATGCTGTGGAAGTAGAAAGAACAGAGTGACCACTTTAGGCACGGAGAGTCATCACTGAAGAATTGGTATTTGAAGTTGAGTCAAGTTTTCTAGACAGAGGTCAAAGTTGTGGAGCAGGAATGGAAAGGAGTTGTAGGAAACATGTCAGCAATCAAGGGCATCTGGCTTTTTAATTTGATCTGACTATAGATTTACAGAGACAATGATAGTAGCCCTGTGATGGTCTCATGATATAAAAATTAGCAATTTTTACAGATTGTCTCTTCAGGAGAGGTTTTTCCTATGTGAGCCCTGACAGTTGATAGTACTCCCTTCCTCCCTGCCTTCTTTTCCATCTTTCTTCCTTTTAAACATATCTAGGTCCTAATCTCTGCCAGGCCTAGTACAAAGTATAGG
Source organism: Lasiurus cinereus (assembly GCA_011751065.1). NCBI lineage: Eukaryota > Metazoa > Chordata > Mammalia > Chiroptera > Vespertilionidae > Lasiurus > Lasiurus cinereus. Next base: position 5,613,427 of record JAAGEH010000125.1, read on the forward strand.
AGTTCAGAGAAGAATTTGATAGCTTCTGCCATCAATAAGTTCCGTCATCCATACCTATATCATTTTGCTTTCTTCTTTTCCCTATAGCCTTTCACCAAGTCTAATTATTAATGCTTTTGCAGAACAGCATAAAAAGTGAAGAGCAAGTATTAGCAATGTCTGTATTGTGACTCTGACACAATACTTGACTCATTCAGAAAGTCTTTTATGTTCACAGATAACAGTTGGTGTATATGATCCCTGTAACTTAGCCCAATACCCTGGATGGCCTTTGAGGAATTTTTTGGTCCTAGCAGCCCACAAATGGTACAGTATTTACATGTGACTGTCTGTCTATATGTTTTTGACAATGTGTCTGCCTATGTCTGCATTTCCTTTTCACTTCTGGCACACAAACCAGGTGGGAGTCAATAAATCAATCATGATCCAGTTCCATCAGTGGTGAGCTCCTAAGCAGGCCTGTTATGAAGCTTCAGACTGTGACCATACTTTATTAAAGATGTTTTAGAATATGGCAGGGCAAGTAGCCAAAGGTCCTGACCCTGAAATTCTTCATCTCTCTCTTCAGCTTTCAGATAGGATTATCCTGTTGCTTCCAGCCTTCTTTTGTCCTAACCTAAAATAATTTAAAAAGAGGGTACCTAAAAGGCCAATATACATTTGAAAAAAATCTCAACATCACTGGTCATCAAGGAAATAAAATAAAATACTAATCATTAATAAATCACAATACCAGGTCTTGTTGAAGATATGGAACAATTGGAACTCTCAAACACTGCTGGAAAACTGGGACTATCTATCACAGCTAAAAATATTCTTAGTTTAATCAATAAAATACACACACACACACACACACACACACACACACACACAAACACAAAGCCGAAATCGGTTTGGCTCAGTGGATAGAGTGTCAGCCTGGGGACTGAAGGGTCCTAGGTTCGATTCCGGTCAAGGGCATGTATCTTGGTTCCGGGCACATTCCTAGTAGGGGATGTGCAGTAGGCGCTGATTGATGTCTCTCTCTCATCGATGTTTCTACCTCTCTATCCCTCTCCTTTCCTCTCTGTAAAAAAATCAATAAAATATATATTTTTTAAAAACCATAAAAATATCTTTAGTTCAGCATTTGTACTTTCAAGTATATATCATACATAAATGCTGTCTCAGATACAAGCAAAAGACATATCAAGAACGTTTATGGCTGGGAGGCTCAGTTTGTTGGAACATCTTCCCTGTACACCAAAAGGTTGTGGGTTTAATTCCTGTGATCAGGGCACATATGGGAGGCAACCAATTGATGTTTCTCTCTCACATTATTTTTTTTTCTCTCCCTTCTTCTCTCTCTAAAAATCAATTAAAAATAAAACATATCCTTGGGCAAGTATTAAATGAATTTTAAAAATATAGAATATATTTTTTTAATATTTTATTGATTTTTTACAGAGAGGAAAGGAGAAAGTCAGAAACATCGATGAGAGAGAGACATTGATCAGCCGCCTCCTGCACGCCCCACAGTGGAGATGTGCCTGCAAGCAAGGTACATGCCCCCGACCGGAATCGAACCTGGGACCTATCAGTCCGCAAGCCGACGCTCTATCCACTCAGCCAAACCGGTCTCAGCAGAATATTTTTTAATGTATTTTTTTCATGGATTTTTAGAGAGAGAGGAAGAGAGAGGGATAGAGAGATAGAAACATCAATGAAAGAGAAACATCATTGATTGGCTGCCTCCTGCACACCCCCTATTGGGGATGGAGCCCACAACTCAGGCACATACCCTGATTGGAATCAACTAGTGACCTCTTGGTTTATAGATTGATGCTCAGGCTCTAAGCCACATAGGCCGGGCTATCGTAGCATTATTCTTAATAATCCCAAATGGGGAATAACCCATATGTCATTCAGTAATGAAATGAAGTGGAATAAATCATGGTGTATTTATTGCAATGGAATGCTATGTTACAAGTTTTAGTGAACTGCCGATACATGTATCAATATAGATAAGTTTTAAAAACATAATGTTGAGTGAAATAAGCTGGATATAAAAGAATATATACTGTATGATTCCATCTTTGTGAAGGTCAAAATATGCAAGAGCCATATATGGACTTGGAAGTTTGAGTAGTAATTACTTTTGAAGGGATGGTTAGTAACTGGTAGAAGCCATGAAACAGGCTTCTTTATATTTAAAAGTTGTGTGCTTTTCTTTGTGTCTGCTTTACTTAAGTCAAAGTGTTTATTTAAAAAAAAAAGAAGGTAGCTAAGTTATAGATTTTCCCAGCGGTAGAATGGTTATACTTACTTATCCAGATGGTCAGTCCATCTAGTGCAAATGGGCTTCCTAACTACTGAAGCGTGGCATCAGAGAATTTAAGTGCAGATGGAGAGAAGGGTGACCAGAAGAACCCATGCATGCCCTACCCATTCTTTTCAATGTCTTATATGCTTTTTTCTCCTATAATTAAGATTCATTTATCAGAATTACTTAAGATTGTTATATGAAATTCACCTAGAAAGAAATCACAGCCTATTCTGCCTTCAGCCTCTAAGCACTAAAACAAAGGAAGCATACCAGGATATATTCAGAACCTCTCAAAGTTTAAGGCCATCCCTTGAGTGTGTCAGGGAAGCATAATTACAATGAATTGCATTCTTTCCACCTGGGTTTGCTGAAGTTCTAATGTGAGCTCTTTCTTTTCTTTCCTTAAAAAATAAAAACCATCAGGAGTAGTAGTTTCCAGTCTGTTGAAGTCCTCTGCTTCCGGGACCGCACCTTGCAGGGAGTCAGAGACATCACCCACAGTATCATTTTCGAAGTGAAGCTTCCAGAAATGGCTTTTAGCCCAGGTAATTTGCTGGTCTCTGAGAATGCATAAAATTATTATTTATCATAAACTTAATCAAGCTTAACTTTCCTTTCATCCTTTAACAATAGCAGCAGAAGGGAGAGAAAAATACAATTTCTACCTCTTTGTCAATGTGATCACCTCCCTTGAACAGAGAGCAGCTCTGCTAGTCTGACAGGCACAAAGACAGATTATCCCCAGGAAATTTTTTCTGGGCAGGATTTTTCAATCTTAAGTATGTTTTTCCCCCTAGTTTTGTTTTTATTTTTGCTTAAGACACAATCTTTATTCCTGACCCTTCTTAAAGGAAAAATAAAATATTAGTGCACTGACATACTTATTTGTTACAAACTTAAAGTTGTGTGTGATTCTACTCTCCTTGAAATAAATGAGTGAGCAAAAGTGCCATGTCTCTTTCCACATTTAATATTTTTCCATTTGGTCCTGTGTGATAGACATCAGCTATTCTCCTCCTTTCATAAATAAAGAAACTTAGGCTTCACACTTCAGTAGTTAAGAAGCCCATTTGCACTAGATAGACTGACCATCTAGATAAGTAAGTATAACCATGTTGAAGTTTGAGTAAAATAAAGGTATACTTACTAATATCCACCACATGATATATTCCTTATGAGAAATCTGTCCTATGTAAAAGACATAACACAATGTCTGGCATGTTATAAGTGCTTTATAAATGCTGATTTATGTTAATTTCCTATCACACTAAATAAGCCCAGCGCTCTCCAAAAGGATCCCTCAGATTTTTGTGTCTTACATGCTTTGCAGAGTAATTTCACATACATTGTTCAATTCGCTCCTCACAGTGTCCCACATGGTTTCAAGGCACATTGTTTTCTTTAATTCACAAGTCATGTGCCTTAAAGTGTTTTAGTGGTGGGGCGGGTAGGGGAGAATGTTAATATTTCTTCTGAGATGGCATTTCTAGAATGCAGAATTCAAAAGGATCCAGAATTACTCTGATGACATTTCATCAGTAATTCTTTGTTGTAGCACTGATAAATTCTTAAATAGACTTCTCAGAGAGATTGACCATGAAGTGCTTCGTCAGGCAATTGGGGAAGTGGTTTACTGGTTACTTTGAGCCATAAGAAATCCATTCCTCCCCACTGTTTTTAGATAGTTGCATTTGGTTTAGCACCCTCTTCTGGCACATTCTAAAATAGCTTCCATGTGATGCTAACTTACATACTGTACAGTACTTTTGTTATATTAAAGCCACAACCTGGGGTAGCTGTAGGGGAATGTGGTTATCTAACAAGTAATGGGGGCCTGACAGGCAGGCCACCATCACCTTCCACACTTCCTAAATCCTGCCAATCACCATTTTTAAGATAAAGTAAGTGAATTACTCTTATTCTTGCTCCCAATATTACTGATGCTTGATGGAACTGGCAAACCCAGGAAACATTGCATTTACATTTGAAAAAGAGGCTTTCTATAATTCAGTAATGTCTCAATACATCTTTATTGAGTGGCTGGAAAGGCAATTTTTCTTAATTTTTTTCATTCGAATTAATAGTTCCCCCTTTAGCTGTAAATTAAACTTTATATTTCACCCTGGCCAGGTGATTCAGTTGATTGAAGCATCGTTCCATACACCAAAGGGTTTCAATATCGATCCCTGGTCAGGGCACATACTTAGGTTTGCAGGTTTGATGTCCGGTTGAGTTGTATTGGGAGGCAATCAATGGATGTTTCTCTTTCACATCTGTTTCTCTCTCCCTTCCACTCTAAAATCAATAAAATTAAAAAACAACAACATATTCTTGGGTGAGGATTAAAAAAATCTTTCTAAATAATTATTCTGTATTATAGTGTGAACTGAAAGTTTTTAGTATTTCTAAAGACATTCCATAGTTGCAGTGGTATCACCAGTATAGTTTTAAATATCCTATATTTTCTTAAGCTCTTCATAGTGCAGCCAAGCCCACCCTTCATTGCTGATATAAAGATTATCGTGGCACCTGGCTGAAGGAGGCAGCAGATGCTGCTGAGGGTGGGAGAGCCCTCGTTTTAATTCCTGTCCTAATGTTCTCCTCCTAGTTAACTAATTGGGAGAACAGGTCCTAAGTTTCCCCTAAAAATATTTTCTCAATAATTTTGGATATGACTTACAGATGTAGTTTATATGGAGGCAGATATGACCTACACTAATAAAAGAGAAACATGCAAATTAACCATCACTCCGCTATACCAGCCAATCAGAAGTGAGTATGCAAATTAACCCAACTAAGATGGTGGCCACCACAGAGCTGGAACAAGCAAGAGGCTTGGGTTGCCCCTGGTGATGGAGGAAGCCAATCTTCCCGCCTGCCCTGGCCAGCTCTGGCCTCTGCTCAAAGCTATAAAGTTTCAATTATAGAAAATAAATAAATCCCAGATACCTGCTTCCAGCCAGCCCTGGCATCTGCTCAAGGAGGGGCTGGGAGCCTGGGTTTCCAGGAGCAATGCAGGCTTCCAACTGGCCCTGGCCTCTGCTCAAGGCTACAAAGTTTCAATTATAGAAGATAAATAAATCCCAGATACTTGCTTCCAGCTGGCTTTGGCCTCCGCTCAAGGAGGCGCTAAAAAAAAAGGAAAAAAAAAAACAACCCTTACCCAGGCTGGCCGCACCCCCATGGGCCAGGGAGAAACATGGGAGGGCTCCAGGGTGTGTCCAGCCTGTCTCACCCAGTCCTGATTGGGGCCGATTGGAGCCTGGGAGGGACTGCAGGAGAGCCTATCTAGCCTAGTCTTGATCTGGGCTGGCTGGTTGGGGAGGGATCACGGGAGGGCTCTAGGGCATGTCCGACTAGCTAGCCCAGTCTAGCCCAGTCCTGATCAGCCGGACCTCAGCAGCAAGCTAATCTACTGGTTGGGGCATCTGGCCCCTAGTGGTTGGTGTGTGTCATAGTGACTGGTGGAATGGTCAAATGAATGGTTGACACTTAGCATATTATGCTTTTATTATATAGGATGTTTATTAAAATCTATTTCATTTTCAAACTTGAGCTATCAGCTGTTAAAGTGTATATACATTTTGGAGGGACATTTTGAAATAATTCTGTATAGAATTATTTCATTGTCAATAAGTTTAAAGTACATTTAATTTTCTTAGAAATAGCCACAGCATTTTGAGTACTGAGATACTTTAATTTGAAATTATATTTTGTTTTTGTTCCATGATTATTTTTTAATGAGAAAGCTTAGGCTGGAGTTATGAACTACAGTACTAGACTGTACTTGCCAGGTTTCTTAGGCTGTGTATTAGGGAAGCATTTTTTATTAACATAAGAATAGTAATAAAGTATGATTTAGTTACAAGTCTGAATTCTTTTTCCTAGAAAAAGAATTTTGAAGTTTTAACCTCTTTAAGAACTCAAATTTATTATATCAGTTTTAATTTTTCATGACTTTGAAAACAGGACCATATCAGAAGCCTGAATTAGAACAAGAAAGGACGTTTGTTTTGGGTCTTCTTTCTATAAATGATGCCCCCCAGTCAAATTGAGGCCCAAGTAGCTTTCTAGATGATTGGTCCCAAGGTTTTCCATTGGTCATCCTATCTCATCTTTTCACAAAGAAAAGATTATGTAAATGAAATCAACACTTTCTAGGTCCCATAATTATATTAAGCAATATTTTTTAATTTTTTAAGATTTTTATTGATTTCAGTGAGGAAGGGAAAGGGAGAGAGAGAAACATCCATGATGAGAACCATTGATTGGCTGCCTCCTATACGCTTCCTACTAGGGATCAAGCCTGCAACCTGGGCATGTGCCCCCAACTGGAATCAAACCTGGGATCCTTCACTCCGCAGCCCAACACTGTTCACTGAGCCAAACTGGCCAGGGTGCAATACTATTTTTTTTTTAAATGAAAGGTCAAAAGAAAAAAGTTTTCAAGGAAAGAAAAATAGAGGTGTCAATAGAAATCTAAAAGGAGGAGAGTGGCCAAAGAACACCAATATATGTTTAGAAACCAACAAAATTCCTCCCAGTAGTTTTATACATTAAGTCAAGGAATTTCTGTTCCTTCAGAGACTTATGTAAGGCAGACAGTTAGGGTGGGTTGTAGCTGGATGAATTCCCTGTGAAGGACTTGAGGCTTTATTGTGAATTTCAGGGATTCAGGGAGAAAGAGACTGAGATCTAGAGATGTGGGGAGTGTAAGAGAGTGGCTAGACCCCATTAGAAAGTTTTCAAGAAAGTCAGGTTTCCATTAAGGTGAGGAGGCAGCAGGAGTATTCTACAAAGTGAGGTTTTTAAGAACATTTGCAAGAGTAGAATAGAGCTGCATTTCCCTGAATGTGTTACCAGTGATGGAAAGAGATACTGAAAGCTAGGTAAATTTTGGAAACACAAAGCCAAATTAAATTCTATGTTCCTTTACTGTAGGCTCCTCAAAGCTTTTATCTCCTTTATATGCAACCTGAATCTCCATGTTTGGATGGTGGTAAGGAGTGGATAGGGAACACAGAAATGGGTCCAGAGTATTTCCCATGTCTATTAGGCACAGGATCCTTACCTTCTGAACTGCCAGAATTGGAGTTATATAGGCACCCATAGCAGAGGTTAAAAGAGATAGGGAAGGAGAAAGTCTGAATGGATAAGGAAGAGCTTAAAGGAAAGGGCAGTTTAACAGAGGGACAGTCTTCTTGGACTACGATCTGCCCACAGGTAGGTACACAATGATGAAGCTGAGTGGCCGAGCAGAGGGACACAAAAATGAGGAACAGAAGGGATGTATTATTCACATCCCAGTGGGAACTTCATCAGAAGCTCTGCTGCCATCACAGTAGTCTGTTTCCTTAGATAGAGAACCTTCAACAGGGTTATACCAATGCCAAATATGATTGTTTTTATTTGAGCAACTGCAGAAAGCAAAGCAACTTGGGCTAGCATTGAAGGGTATTTCAGAAGGTCCTCTATAGATCTACTGGCCTCTAAACAAGATTCCTAGTAGCCATGGAAGATGGGAAGACAACTGAGGCAAGTAGATGCAAATTCAGGCCCAATAACCTTTTTGAGAAAAATGTACCAAAAGTTTATCCGTGTATGGGCCATCTTGCTGCTTGACTGACTTGTTTTTATCCTTCCCTCCATTAAATGTATTGTTTTATTTGCTTTAAGATTGTCCCAAAGCTGTTGGATGGGAAAAGAACCAGAAAGGAGGCATGGGACCAAGAATGGTGAACCTCAGTGAGTGCATGGACCCTAAAAGGTATATTTTGGAAGATAGTTTCTTCACTTCAGTGGTTCTTTCACATACCAAGTTCTATGAGGTCAATGGCACTGCACAATTCAGTCTAGGCGTGACATTCACATGAACAGTGGGTGTTACTGCATTCTTTGTTGCCTAACTCATATTTTAAGTTTGGTTGTGGGAATTAATATTAATGATGGATATCCTGAAGGGCACACAGTTCATCTGTTCATCTAGACCAGTGGTCGGCAAACTGCGGCTCGTGAGTTACATGAGGCTCCCAGGCCACGGTTTGCTGCTCTGTTGACTAATGAGTTTGCCAACCACTGATCAGAACATTCTAAATTTGTTCTTGCTTCAAGCACAGACTCTTAAGGCCTGTATAACTGCAGCATATTGTAGTCTTTTATTCATTGCCCTTTAATTTTCTTCTAGTAGCCTACATTGAAAGGACATTCTAAGGAATATTTCATGGAAACCAATATTGTATTTAAAAGAGAGTGGCATGGAAGAAAATCTCTGTTTTCAGTATTAGGAAAAACTTTCTTTTTAAGCAGCTGGTAGCTGGTGTGTTTTTATTTATGGACACAATGACTTCTAGTACCAGTCATGCTTCCGTTTTCATCTTCACTGCCAGGAGCTTAGCATCAATTATGTGGCCTATTTCTAACAATTGCAGGGGACTACAACAGGGTTATGATTCTGCACAGTAACCTTTCTCCTCCCCTTTTACCCTCAAGTTTCATCTTATTTTTCCTTTGATCTTAATTTCCTTAGTATTTGTTTCTTTTTTCAGATAGCTACTTCTATTAAAAAAGACATAAATTGGGGTATAAATGAATGATTGACTGAATAAACAAATAATTCATTTTCTAGATTAGCTGAGTCATCAGTGGATCTAAATCTCAAATTGATGTGTTGGAGATTGGTGCCTACTTTGGACTTAGACAAAGTTGTGTCTGTCAAATGTCTGCTGCTTGGAGCTGGCACCTTGGGCTGTAATGTAGCTAGGACACTGATGGTAAGTTTTTGGGGGCCAAATGGTACCTTTGAAGCTTCTCTTTCTGTTTTACTCTATCTGATTGCCTTCCACCCAGATCCCCTTTCTCCTCTCTCTCTCTCTCTCTCTCTCTCTCTCTCTCTCTCTCTCTCTCTC
>JAAGEH010000125.1:5622646-5675044 GCA_011751065.1 Lasiurus cinereus
CTCTCTCTCTCTCTCTCTCTCTCTCTCTCTCTCTCTCTCTCTCTCTCTCTCTCTCTCTCTCTCTCTCTCTCTCTCTTTCTCTCTGTCTCTCTCTTTTCCTTCTCCTTTCCCCTCATTTTATTTTTATTTTTAAATATAAAAGGAATACATGCTTTTATTATAAGGTAAAAACACAAAGTTCCTCCATCTCAATCCCAAGCCACATTTCCCAGAATTAAGTAGACTTTATAGATTAATATGCAGTATATTTTTCCCTGAAGTATTCATAGGCATGTAAAAATGAGAGACATTTGTCATCATTGCTATTATTTATTTTTATGAAAATTGGATCATAGCATGCTATCTATAACAGGTTTTTATTTTTAACTTAATATAAAAATAATTATGGCTCTCTTTTTATGTATTCCATATTATGTATATGTACTATTTCATTGTATGACTGCATCCTCCGTTTGTTTAATCATTGTCAGCATATTTTTCTTTTAGAGATGATGATGGTATGAACATTTTTACACTTATATCTTTACATGTTCATAGTATTATTTTCTTTTGGGAAAAAGTCCTAGAAGTAGAATTGCTATAGTAATTTTTTTTTCTTTCCAAATTAAATTTTTTTTTCTCTCCAAAAAAACCATTATACTACTCTCTGCTCCTAGAAACATGTGAGGAACAAAGTTTTTTATTTGCGTTTCTTTAATTAGTGAGGCTGAGTCTTAAATCTTATATTTCTTTTGTGTTGTTTATTTCTTCTATTTATGTCCTCTGGGTTGTATTTCTTTTAATGTTTTGGAGTTCTTTTTATTATGGATTAACCTTTTTTTGTTATATGATGCAAATCTTTTTCTCACCATATTAATTTAAAGTATATTTAGCCATATAGTTGTTGTTTTTTTAATTTTTGTGACTCATTATGTTAGTCTTTTTCTTTATGGTTTATAAGACTCTTTTGTAAAAGTTATAAAAAAGGAAACATCCATTTTTCTATCACATTTTCACTTTGTTCCTTTCAGTGTTTGTTGAATATACATTTTAAAACCATATATGATATATAATAATGTCCCTTGCTTTTATCAATTAACATTGTAAACACTTTCCCAGGTCATTAAAAAGGATACCTATTAAATCTTTTTAATGGCATTAGAATATGCCTTTTTGTATGAGGAAACATAATTTACTGGGACATTTCTCTAATGTTAGGTATTAACATTGATTCCAATTTTTTACTTAAGTATAAATTTTTATAATTTTTGACATAGCCATAGATTATGTTGCAAAGAACATTTTTGTGATTACATCTTCAGACTATTTCCTAGGAAAGATTGCTGAAAGTAGGTCAAAGGATGTGTGCATTTTAAAGACTCCAGAAACATTGCCAAATTTCTTTCCAGAAAAATTACACCAGTTTACGTTCTCCACCAGTAAAACAGGTGTTTCACTGCCACATCCTCACCAGCATTGAGTATTGTAATTTTCTTCAATCTTTGCAGATTAGCCATTTTAACTGTGTAGCATTCCAGGAAGTCAGAAGTTAAATGTGAAAGTCCACCTGCATGTGACTAACCCGTGGCATGTTTGTAATTTCTCTGGCTTTTTTCCCCCTACCCAGCATGTCCCCAGACTGCCTTCCTTGCTCTCCACTCAGCATTGCTTTAAAGAATGCAACAATACTTTAGAAATAAATATCTCCAAACTAAGCACAAGTGACTTGGATTTCTCATACCTTCATTCTCAGTCCACAGTAGATTATTTACTTGGGTTAGTAGACAAAAAAGTTAACTGTGGACATCAAAACCAACAGTTGATTTAAACTAAGGTTTTCAAAGGATGGATTCTAGCCTGTCTTTCTCAACCCCCAAAATAAGTCTTGCGTCTACATTGATTGTTCCTCCTAGAATCGTCAGTCTAATTTAGTTTCGAGGTTCCTAATAAAAGGATATTGAAATGAGAGAGAGCAGAATCTTAGCTTTATGGCTAATCTTGTCAGAGTTTCTCTTAAAATAAATCATTATGCTTATTTATGATCTCCTGAAATACACATACCCCACTTCACACCCCAGAAAAGTAGGCATTCTCATTTGGTTGCAACTCTAGGGATCTCATTTTTTCCCCCACCATTAACAACATTTATGACTTCAGGTGAATCACGTACTTTTTCTGGGCTTTAGTTTCCATATATGTAAAACAAAGTAATTAGACTAAGAATTTTAGATATCCCATCCAACTTTAAAGTTGTGTGGTTCGATAAGACTTTATAAGATGAAAACTGAGAATATTGGAATCATACACTATATTCCAGATTATTAAGGCTTTTGCCTCTTAAGGAAATAATACAAAATCTTCTACAATGTTAGTGGGAAATAACTTGTAATTTTCCCCAGATGTTAATTTAAGCTTTAAGTAAGTTTTAAGATGAGCTGTTATTTATACTTGTAAAATGATTCCTTAAGGCAGTGATTGACAAACCGCATGTGGCTCGAGAACCACATGTGGCCCCGAGAGCCGCGGTTTGTCACTCTGTTGACTAATGAGTTTGCCGACCACTGACCTAGACTGTCAATTCCAATAATTACAAGCTGTTGTTGTTCCTTGTGATTAAGCCCCTATCCCAGTGGTCGGCAAACTCACTAGTCAACAGAGCAGCAAACTGCCTTAAGGGAAAGCAACAAAATTGGGGCTTATTGCTAATTCTTTTAAGATAGCAACATAGACAATTTTTATAAGACTCACCTCTAAATTTTTTTCTGGTGCCACTGTTAAAAGTAATGAATTATTAGTTAGAACAATTCTGACATTTCTTAGTCTCATTACTACAGGAAACCAGACACTGGCTATATGTAATTATTTTATCTTTTAAAGGAAGTTGATATCCTATTTATAAAAAACTGAACTTACACAATTTAATTTCTGAAGTTCTGTATATTTTGAGATCCCTAAACTGCTCCAAAGCAAACCCATTTTAGGTATTTCAACAGAGATATCCTGTGAAATGGTCATCAGAAACACCCTATGCTGTCCTGTTTTCATGCAGGGTTGGGGTGTCAGACACATCACATTTGTCGACAATGCCAAGATCTCCTACTCCAATCCTGTGAGGCAGCCTCTCTATGAATTTGAAGATTGCCTAACAGGTGGGAAGTCCAAGGCCCTGGCTGCAGCAGACCGGCTCCAGAGAATATTCCCCGGAGTGGTATGTTGATGATTTTTGGGAATGTCACAGGTTGCTCCTATATCTTTAATGTTTAAGTCTTGAGGAATAAGGCGGTATGGTATTGGTGAAAGACATTCATACATCTGTCACTTACCACCAGGCCCTCATCGTGTGGCTAAGCCTCTGTTTCATCACAGAGATGGGGATTAAAAAACAAAACAAAACCTAATTTATTGTATAGAGAAATAAAGAGTACATGAAAAAATATTTTGTAAGTTACAGTGCCTTATCCTACTTTAAGTTGAGGAATTCTGGGAGTATGTATAATTTATATTATGCCTTGTTTCAAAGGTATTATGATGGCAGATGTAGGATACTATTTTTCCTTCTTCATCAGAATATACAGATAGTTACTTAAAACAAGATTATGAAGTTAAATTGAATGTAAGTCTGTGTGGAAGAAAGATTGAGCTAAATGTTTAGCTTTTTACTCTAGCTGCTGCTTATTTTTTAGTTTGATCATTTAAACACCAGATAATAGTAGACAAGTCATTCAGCTCACTTGGTTCAAAATCTTGTCAGTTCTTCTGTCATTCTGCAAAAGAGATTCTTAATCAATTTACCTGACAGAGGTTAAATTAGGTATCTCTGAAGCATCTGCTTATACTTAAAATGCCACTAGAGACTCAGTCCTAGCGAGAGAGAGAGAGAGAGAGAGAGAGAGAGAGAGAGAGAGAGAGAGAGAGGGAGAGAAGGGGAAAGGAGGGGAGGGGAGGGGAGGGGAGAAGAAGAGAAGATGCCCACTTTCTCAGAGTTCTAAATATTCTCTGTTTAGTCAGTCATTATTCATTCATTTTAGATGTCTTTGCTTTAGAAGTAACTTTGATGACTTTGTTCACTTGATCAGTATATCTGAGGAATGTCATTTATTGGGTTTAATTCAACAGTATTGATTGAGCACCCACTATGTATCCAGCTAGGTTACTGGATGCCAAAAGATATAAGAATAAATTACAACCCCATTATTAAGAAGATATATGAGTTAGGTTGCTGCTGTGACAATATTGCATATCACACTTCCCAACATTTTAGTAGTTTATAATTATAAATATTTATTTCATGCCTACAGAAGTGTAGGTTGATTGTGGTTTAGCTGCTGGGCTAGGCTGGACTCCAACCTTTGAATCAGATTCTAGTCTGCTCTGTTTGCCATTATTTCAAAATCTAGGCTTAACGAGCAATAGGCATCTGATCCTGCTCTTCTTATGGAGGAAGATGGAAGTGTAAAAGCATTGGCAAAAACTGAACCATACTTATATCTCTTAAAGTCTCAGCTCAATAATAGCAATATGCCATGTCCTCCATCTCCATCACCAAGGTGATTCACAGGACAACACTCAGAGTCAGTGGGGTTGGTCAGTACATTCTGCCTTCCTAGTGGGAGGTTCTGCAGAGTCATATGGCAAAGGGCATGGAAGTATAATTCTATTAGAGGAAGGCAGTACATAGTTGAGAAGAATAATCCAGTCTGTCACTGACAAGTATTATTAACTCTCCTTGGGGTCCAGACAGATCTGGCTTTGAATTTGAACTCTGCCACTTATTTGTTGCCTGAAATATTGGCTTTCTCAAATCCTAGCCATTGTCTATGAGCCAGCTCAGTCCCCCCTATTTATTTGTTTATCCTATTAGTTATTCATCAAAATATTTAAAGCTATATGTTTGGGATTAGGAAACAAATAGCCAAAGTTTCCTCTTCCTTATTTGGAGCTTATTATCTAGTGGGGGAGACAGGCATTAATAACTAATTTCACAAAATATTATAATTATAATAAGTATCCAAAGTAGGAGCTTAGTTGCCAGGAGAATGTTTAAGAGGAAAGCCTGACCAAAACTACACTTCCTTGAGGAAACTAAGTCTTGTATGATGAGTGGAGTTAGCTAGACTAATGGTGGCAGAACTATCTATGCAGACACGTGGAGTAGTCAGCAGTGTTGTGCTTCCGTAGAACGGAAGGAAAGCCAAGGTGGCTGAAGCACAAAGGTCAAGGAGGACAGATAAGATCTGGACAAAAGCAAGGGCCAAACCATCTTGGGCCCTTAATGATCAAGATCAACTTTTCTTGAAAACATCAGCCCACCAAGATCAAGGCTTTCTCCACTTTTTCATTCCTACTGGATTATTACGTTCTTGAGCCCAGGAGACCAGGTCTCTTATATTTTTATCCTTCATGCCTATTAAGTAATCCTATATAATAAAGAGCTAATATGATAATTCGATTGGATGGCAGAATGACCTTCTGGAACGACCTTCTGGAATCACCAGTGGGCAGGGGGCAGGGCTGCAGGGCAGCAAGGTTTCCATTTTTTTTTTAAGGCAAGGCAATAAAATTTAGAATCATGGAGCCACACTAAAGGTTTAAAAACCCAGCTCTGAATATCTGCTTTCAACCCTGACGAATAACTGATAATGGACTAGCTCTCCTATCATAAACAGTTATGCACCTGGAATATACAAAATGACTCTTTTCAGACAATGGACAACAGGCAGTGAGAGACTGTGATCTCAGACAAAAGGGAAAGAATAAGTGCTTGTCCCAACTTATTGCATAAAGGCACTTTCTGGCCCATTTCAGAGTTCATAGGATATTCTTGGTCTTGATGAGCTGAGGAAACTGAGATCAGAATTCAGAGCAGTTAAGGTGGCTGGAATTCATGGGACAGAGTATGAGACTTCCGGAGTTGTGCAGAGAAGGAGGTCTAGATCAGCGGTCGCCAACCTTTCAGACCTCACGGGCCACCAGTGGTCCATGGACCATCGGTTGGGTGACCTCTGATCTAGATAGCACCTTGAGTCCTTGAATAGCCAGTCATGCTCTGGGCATGACTCTGTAAAACTAGGGAAAAGCACCACCATTCCTGCTGTGGGAATGGAGACACCAGAGATTCCAGGCTGGGAGACATTGGATTCCCACCTATCCAGAAGGAAGAAACCTCATTGAATACTTCAAACTCTTACGTGACACCCCAGTAAGGCCATAGAATTAAACATAAAAGCTAAAACCACAAAGCTTCTAAGAGCAAGCAACTAGTAATTTTGTGATAGGCAAAGTTTTCTTGGGACCCGGAATACTGACCCTAAGTAAAAAAGTGTATGACTTGGACTTGATCAAAACCTAAAACTTCTGCTTCTCAAATAACACCATTAAGGGAATGAAAAGGCTAGCCAAAACAGAAAATACCCATAGTATGTATATTTGGCAGACATTTTTATCTAGGATACATAAATCCTACTACTCAATAATAAGAAGGCAGACATACTGTTTTTTTAAGTGGCAAAAGACTTGGACAGGCACTAATTTCATAGTGAAGCTCTATAAGTTTTCAGTGAACACATACAAATGCTAAACATTAATAGGGAAATATGCATAAAAAACAAAAATATATCACTACACATCCACTAAAATGGCTAAAATTAAAAAGATTGACAGTGCTAAATGTTATCAGGCTGTGGAGCACCCAGAATGCTCATAGTTTGCTGGCAAAACAAGGCCTTGGGAAATTAATAAGGCGGTTTCTCATGAAATTAAACATAATCCTACCTAATGACCCTAAAATTCCACTTTTAGATATTTAAAATTCCACTTTTAGAGAATTAAAAACATGTACACAAGGATGGGCAAAAGTAGGTTTACAATTGTGAGTTATATTATTAGTTAATTAATTATTGTATGGTGTATTTATATTGTCTTCTATATGAATCACTGTAAACCTACTTTTGCCCACTCCTGTATATTAAAAGACTCACACACAAATGTCCATAGTAGCTTTATTCATAATAGCCAAAATTTAGAAGTAACCCAGAAAGTGAATAAACAAGTTGAGTTATATTCACATAATAAAAAGGAATATACTATTGATACTTAACAGTATGGGTGAACCTCAAAAGCATTATGCTGAGTGAAAGAAACTAAACATAAACAAGATATACTATAGGATACCACTTATGTGAGGTTCTATATTAGCAAAACCAATCTAGGATTTAAAAAGTTAGACTAATACACCCCTATGTTCATTGCAGTAGACAAGATATGGAAAAACCTAAATGTCCATTGATAGATGAATGCTTAAAGAACATGTAGTACATATATACAATGGAGTATTTCTCAGCCATAAAAAGAATTAAATGTTGCCATTTGCAACAACATGGATGGACCTCAAGGGTATTATGCTAAATAAGTCAAACAGAGAAAGACAAATATATGATTTCACTTATATGTGGAATCTAAAAAAACAAAATAAATGAAGAAACAAACTTATAAATAGAATAAACTGATAGTTGCCAGGGAGGAGGGAGGTTAGGGGGAAGGGCAAAAAAAGTGAAAGGATTAAGAAGTACATATTCGCAGTTATAAATAGCCACGGGATGTAAAGTACAGCATAGGGAATGTAGTCAGTAATATTACACTAACTATGTTGGTACCACATGGTTACTAGACTTATCAGGTTGATCACTTCATAAGGTATATAAATATCTAATCACATTATGCACCTACCTGAACCTAATGGAATATTGCATGTTAACTATAATTGAAAAATACATTTAAAAAGTATATTAGAACAGTGGCTGTCCCAGTGAGGTTGGAGAGTAGTGGGGATTGGTTGGGAAGGGGACAAGAGCATGTTCTGTATCTTTACAGGTGTGTAACAGTGGTTAATCTGCAGTTTTTCAAAACTCACTGAACTGTACACTTGAGATCTATGCATTTCACTCTACGTGTAAATTATATCTTGTCTCCCAGCCACACAATTGAACTTCCGGGGAGTTTTAGAAAATATTAGTGGCTGAGAGATTCCAGTTTAAATGGTCAAGGGGAAAACCTGGCATTAGGAAGGGGTGGACCTGGAGAGCAATTATGCTAAGTGAAATAAGTCAGTCCGAGGAAGATAAATATCACATGATCTCACTCATTTTGTGGAATATAATGAACAACAGAAACTGATGGGAAAAAAAATAGATCCAGAGACAGAGACGCATCGATCAAACCTTAGAGGGAAGGTAGGGGAGGGTGGTGGAAAGAGATCAACCAAAGGACTTGTATGCATGCATAAAGCATAACTAATGGACACAGCCACCAGGACATGAGTGGGGGTGGGGGTGGGGCAATGGAGTGATAAGGACACATATGTAATACCTTAATCAATAAAGAAAATTAAACAAACAAACAAAAAAAACCTCTCTGGGTGGTTCTAGTGTGTAACCAAGGAGGAAACCTACTATGTTGAAACTTGCTGAATTCTAGCCTCAGGTGTATAAACCTAAATGGTAAGCTAGGACCAGTCCTAAGGATGTTTATTGGCTGAAATTTTAGCTAGCAGAGAATTATGTAGGTTAGCAAAGTGGATGTGGATGAGGATCTATAGTATTAAGTAGGTTAGAATTGGTGTTGAGTAATTATGCTTCAATCTTGGTGACAGCAAAATACCTAAATAAAACCTGTTTGGACCAAGTTACCACTATTTAATATACTTTGTCAGTTATAAGACAGTAAGTTATCATCATCATCATCATTATTATTACTGTGGTTGTTGCTTTTCTTATTGTTTATTATAATACTTGATAGATGTACCATACTTAATGAATAAACGAATGAGGTTCCAAGAATTGTCTTTGTGGTGTTTTCATTGTTCAAATAGACTTGTTTTGAACGTTTATTCTTTCTGAATTTCTTTTTCCCTGGAGTTCTTTCCTGCTTTGCTTGCAACTTTTTTTTTTAAATTCTTTTAAAAATTGTTGCTGTTATCACTATTGTCCCTTTCTTGAATTCCATAGATTAGATATAAGATTAGGAGAAAAATAGCTAGAGCATACAAAACAGATTTTCCTTTGTAACAGGACCTACTTGCCCTGCCCCCTGAGCTATTTTTCTAGTAGGTAAGGGGTTTTGGCAAAGGAATGAAAAAGCTGATGTTTTCACAAACTTCCCTGTGGCCAGCTCTATACAGGGGATTAAGAGCGCAGTTTGTGATTCTAGAACAATTTCTTTCTATGAAAAGTTAATGTCCCCAGCTTCTTTGGCAACTATATGTCTCACTGTTAATCTGCCAAGACACTCTGGGTCCCGCAGGGGGCAAATGGTAAATTTCAGAGCTATGTTAAAAGCCCTTGGGAAAAATATTGAGTCCCCACCCTTGAAGAAAGCCCAGGTCACCAGGCAACTTGTATTTTTGGACAGAGCGTGAGGCTTCACTTTGGTACCACATGCTGTTATCAAACCCCCCTCCCCAACCCTAACCCCCTCACCTTCCAAAAAAATATCTGCACAGTTATAAATTGATTTATAGATTTTTCTGGCTAAAAGTTAGCAAGTAGAGTTTTGGGTTTTGAGGTGTGTTTTTTTAATGTGTATAACCCTGAGAAGGCTAAGGAAAGACTAGCAGTCATTCTGATCTTACATGAATTTATTAAATAAAATGATTTTTGTTATAACATACCACTTGGAGATGTTGTACACTAAGGAAATGGAGAGAGGGCAAGCTGGAAACAAGTCGGAAGAAACAGCTCAACTGGCCAGAGGGGATTTGTATAGGCAGAGGGCATTTTGATGAAGTTTTTTGGCCTCAGATTTAAATAGTTATCTCAGGGTTCTTGCTTCATTTGGGAAGTGCCCCTGCCACCCACTTTGAAACTGGTATCCATATTTCTCTGTTTGCTGCTTTATCCAGACTTAGGGACCGTGTAGTGACAACCAAGGAGGTTTAGGATATAGAGGTAATGAAGCTTGACAGCACAGGTAGCAAAAGGAGAAAGCAGCATAATTATGTATGGAGAAATTTCTAGTTGCAAGTGACTATACATACATGCTTGTAGCTATGGGGAGACATGGGCTCTGAGACACCAACTATCCTTCCACTTCAGACATCTATATATCTGGGTGTTTCCCTAGAATGCCAGAGGGTTCAACATGAGCATCCCCATGCCTGGGCATCCAGTGAACTTCTCCAGCGTCACCCTGGAGCAAGCCCGCAGGGATGTGGAGCAACTGGAGCAGCTCATCGAAAGCCATGATGTTATCTTTCTGTTGATGGACACAAGGGAGAGCCGGTGGCTTCCTGCTGTCATTGCTGCGAGCAAGAGAAAGGTAAAGTGTGTGGGACCTGGGGCTTTTGTCTCTGGTTGTGATTTAATGCACCATCATCCTAGAGGGAGAAGTCCCAAGTCCACCCTCCCTCCAGAAAAAACATGTGCTTTATGTGTACTACTGACACGGTGCTAAAGGGCTTCCACTGCGGATTATCTGCCTCACAACCATCATCCAACATAGCAGTTATCCTTCACTGTTTAATTTCCATAGCCCTTTAAGATACTCTATATTAGAAGGGGTACTAACACTAAAATGTAAGCTGCAAGAAGGCAAGACTATCTTATTCACTACTAATTGGTCAGTGACACACTCATTTATTTTGATGGTTAAATAAATCATGGTTTATACATGTGATGGAATAATATGCAACCAATCATGGTTATGTTTTCAATGAATTTTTAATAACATGAAAAATATTACATTATGTTAAATGAGCAAGATAAAATACTATATATTTCATATCAATTATGCTTATATGTAAATGTTTATGTCTATGTCTATCAAGGGGGGAGGAAGCAAGAAGAAGGGTGGAAAAGAGAGAAAGGGAATGGGAGATAAAAGGAAAAATAATAGGAAAAAATCCCCCAAATTATTATAGTAACTGTTTTAGCTTAGTAATTATAGTAACTGTAGTAATTACAGTAATTATAGTAACTGTTTTATTATAGTAATTGTTTTTGTTTTCTAGTATGATTTTTTTTCTATATAACCAGAAATTTGGGGGGAATAAGCTAAATTACAACTAAGAGAAGTTCACATAGTGTAAGTAAAAATAAAAGCTGTTCTTAAAAATCTATGTAAATGGTGAATTGTATAGTACATAAATTTTATCTCCAAGCTATTATGAGAAAAATCTATGTAGACATGACAGACTATAGGATAATAGTGGAAAGAAGAGGTTTAGGAAATATCAAAAATGTGATTTTATACATCTACCTTTTATTTGAGTAGGTTATAGAGATAACCTCTCTGACTTTCAATATCCTCATCTTTAAATAGAAAATATTTGCTGGGAGTTTTAAATTAAACTATGAGAAAATTTATGTTAATCACTTGTCAAATCTTTTTCATTTAAAAAGCCCTCAGTGTTGGGTAACTTTTACCAACATTATTTCCTAGTATCTAATTACTCTCATATGCAGATACTTACATTAAAAGTTGACCAAATATGAAATTAATCATATTTTAAAATATGTGTCTCTTAATTTTAGTCTTTTATTCCTTGACAGCTGGTCATCAATGCTGCCCTGGGCTTTGACACATTTGTTG
This sequence comes from Lasiurus cinereus, assembly GCA_011751065.1. Taxonomy (NCBI): domain Eukaryota; kingdom Metazoa; phylum Chordata; class Mammalia; order Chiroptera; family Vespertilionidae; genus Lasiurus; species Lasiurus cinereus. The sequence goes on from JAAGEH010000125.1 coordinate 5,634,209, forward strand.
TCATGCGACATGGCCTGAAGAAACCTAAGCATCAGGGTGCTGGAGACTTGTGTCCCAGCCACCCTGTGGCACCTGCAGACCTGGGCTCGTCACTTTTTGCCAACATCCCTGGTTACAAGCTTGGCTGCTATTTCTGCAATGATGTGGTGGCCCCGGGAGATGTAAGTGAATTTCTTTGTGTTTCCAAATATTTCCTATAGCTATCTTGTCCATTTGGCTAAAGAGATTCATCTCTTTCTTTTATGACTATTTAAATATTGTCTTTTAATAAAGAGAAGAATTCTTCACTGTGAACCTTCATTTGCATCATCAACTCTGTATAGCTGTTCCCTGTTCACCAATAAAAATGCAGTGACAAACTATTTTTGTGCAAAGCCCAGCAAGGAAATATAGGATGGACCAGTCCCTGTCATTGCACAGCACTGTCTCTTCTGTGTATCTTACTGAAGAGAGCGTTAAATTAGGAGTAAGACCCAGATTTTAGTTCTAGCTTGGACACTGCCTCATGGGGTAGTTCCAAAATAAGTCTTTTAGGCTACATGTGCTTCTGCAGAATGGGGCTATGGCTCATAGCTGGTCAGATTTAGCAAGTAAAAATACGGATTCTCTGTTAACTTTTAATTGCAGGTAAATAATAATATTGTAGTATAAGAATGTCCCATGCCATATTCAAGACCTGCTCATACTAAAAAAGTACTCATTGTTTACTTAAAATTCAAATTTAACTGGTGCTTGGCCAGTGTGGCTCAGTAGTTGAGCAGCAGCCTACAAACTAGGAGGTCACAGTTCGATTCCCAGTTAGGACATATGCCTGGGTTGTGGGCACCATCCCCAGTGTAGAGCATGCAAGAGGCAGACAATCAATGATTCTCTCTCATCATTAATGTTTCTGTCTCCCTTCCTTTCCCTTCCTCTTTGAAATCAATAACAATATTTTTACAAATATAAAAATAAAGAAAACAAATTATATTATTTGAGGATGAATGTTCTTTGCCAACAAACATGAGCATGTGGTTATGTTGTATAACTTTATCATGGAGGAGTTTCATGCTTCAGACAGCCAGAGTTGAGTGAAGTAGACCTTTTAGAACATGTCAATGATTATCTCTCTCTAGTCAACCAGAGACCGGACCTTGGATCAGCAGTGCACTGTGAGTCGTCCAGGACTGGCCATGATTGCAGGAGCCCTGGCAGTGGAATTGATGGTTTCTGTTTTGCAGCATCCAGAAGGGTGAGTTGGCTATTTAGAGATGGGTATTTAGACAAAGAAAGTTTTTGTGTCTCCTTGGCCTTTTCGCAGCTTGACTCTTCTGAGAAGTGTGTTGCTCTTTCTGTCCTCAAAAAATAAGACTAAAAAAAACCTGATGTGATTCTTTGGCCTGGAAGAACTTGTCATGCAATCTTTGGGACTACATCTCTAGACCCTTTTGGATTTGAACTTTCCTAGTTCAGTTTGGTAACTGTGAGACAGAAGAATAAAAATTTTGGTACGGGCCTTAGGACCTTCATGCTTTTATTTTATTAGTAACTTTTATCTCCTTAGCCCTGAACATGTATATCACATATGATAGAAATTGTATTTGGCTGTATATTACAGAGATCTATCTTTAGTAACTTAGCCAAATAGGGCTTTATTTTTCATATGGAGCAAAAAGCTCAGAGGAAGGCAGCCCAGGACTGGTACAAAGGTTCTATTATGCTATCAGGGACTCGAATTCCTTCTTGTCATTCACTAAGCCACTCTTTGTTTTCTTTCTTATGCTTGTCTCCTTGTAGTAAAAATAAATAAATAAATAAAATAATGGCTGCTCTACCTTCAATATTGCTTCTGTGTTATAGTTAAAAAAGAAAGGCACTTGCCAAAACCGGTTTGGCTCAGTGGTTAGAGCGTCGGCCTGCGGACTGAGAGGTCCCAGGTTCGATTCCGGTCAGGGGCATGTATCTTGGTTGCGGGCACATCCCCAGTAGGGAATGTGCAGGAGGCAGCTGATCGATGTTTCTCTCTCATCGATGTTTCTGGCTGTCCCTCTCCCTTCCTCTCTGTGAAAAATCAATAAAAATAATAAAAGAAAAAAAAAAGGCACTGGCTGGGTAGCTCAGTTGGTTAGAGTCCCCACAATACACTAAGGTTATGAATTTGATCCCATGTCAGGGCACATATAAGAATTGACCAATGAATGCATAAACAAATGGAACAACAAATTGATGTTTCTTTTCTTTCTCTCTCCCCTCTTCATCGCTCTTTCTCCCCTCCTTTTGCACTCTAAAATCAATAAATGAAATTTAAAAAAAAAAAAAACAAGAAGAAAATGAACAAAAGGTAAAAGTTGTACTCAGCTGAGGCTTGCCCATCTTTTAAAGAGCTTTCCTGGAAGACTTATCCATTGATTCTAACTTCAGTATCACATGACCTTTCTCTCTTAGCTACAAGGAACTCTGACAGTTGCTTTGGTTGGGCACATTGCCTCTCTGAATAGAACTGTGGGAGAATGGATGTTGGTTAGGCAACCAGCAGTGTCTGCACAGTCATTTTTTAAAATTCTGTATATATTTTAATCCCCAGGAGATGTTGTTGTTATTATATTGTTGGTATTGTTTTACTAACATTTTCCTTTTTGTTACTTTTAATTTCTTTCTCTGACTTTAAGCTTCCAGCCAATGGCATTTCTTTCTTCCTGAAGAATACCTTTTATTATCCTTTACAAATGCTAGTGACAAATGAATTTGTTTTTATCTGAAAATGTCTTTGTTTTATCTTTAAGTTTAAAATATATTTTTGCTGTGTAAAGAATTCTAGATTGGAATTCAACACGTGGAAAGTATAGTCCTATTGTCTCTGACTACCTTTCACTCTGTTGCAGAATTAGGAGTTTATCCCATTGCTGATCCTTTGATACAATTTATTTTTCTTCCTTTTTTCCTCCCCTCAGTTGTTTTTAAGCTTTTCTAAATTTATTGGATTTCAGAAGATGGACTATGATATACCTACTGTATTTATTTTGATTGTGTTTTCTATTGCTTCTTGAATCCATGTCTTGAATGTTTTTCATCTGTTGTGGAAAATTCTCAGCCATTATCTGTTAAAATATTCTTCTGATTCTTCTGCCCCTTCTCTCATACTTCTTTCCTTTTGAGTCTCCAATTGCATGTCAGTTAGAATCATCTATGCTCTTTTCTGTGTTTTCCATCATTTTGTCTTTTTTGCTTTGGTCTGGCTTATCTTCCAATTTACTAACTGAGTTTTTATTCCTGTTTCTAATGTATGTTAAAACCATCCACTGGGTTTTTAATTTAATTATTAAATGTTTTCTTTCAGAATTTCAATTTTATCTTATTTTACACATTTCCTGTTCTCTGTTAAAATTGTGATTTTGGTCTTTTTCATTCCTTGATAACATTTAACTATGTTTTTCTTTTAAGTTCTTATCAGATATCTCTCTTATCTGGATCTCCTATGGGTCTTTTCCTATTGACTATTGTTTTCTTTGGCTTTTGGTTTTGTATTGTCTCATAAACCTGGCATTTTAGTGTGTGTGTGTGTGTGTGTGTGTGTGTGTGTGTGTTTTAAGAAAATCTTTTTATTATGGAAAATTCAAACATATGAAAGAAGATATATACATAAAATAATAACCCCCTAGTATACAGCACCCAGCTTCAATAATTACCAACACATGGCCAGTCATTATTTACTTATACTGCTCTCCATATTTATTCCTCTCCCAACTGGCTTATATTAAATCAAATCCAAGACATAGCATTTTATTCAGAAAAAATTGTATCTTTTCAGTATATATGTCTCTGTTTTTTATTTTATTTAAAAAAATATTTTTATTGATTTCAGAAAGGAAGGGAGAGAGAGATTGAAACATCAATGATGACAGAAGCATGATCAGCTGCCTCCTGCATGCCCCTACTGGGGATCAAGCCCAAAACCGAGGCATGTGCCCTTGACTGGAATTGAACCTGAGATCTTGTAGTCCACAGGCAAACGCTCTATCCACTGAACTAAACCGACTAGGGCTATGTCACTGTTTTTACATATAAAACAATTAAAGGCAATTTCTTAATATCATCACATGTTCAACTAGTATTTAAATGTCTCACTTCCTTGAATCTGCTTGGTTATTTGTTGGTTATTTGTTTATTTTTATTTTTTTACAGAGAGAGGAAGAGAAAGGGAGAGAGATAAAAACATCAATCAGCTGCCTCCTGCCCACCCTTAACCAGGAATGGAGCCTGCAACCTGGGCTTGTGCCTTGATCAGGAATCCAACCAGTGACTACATGGGTTGATGCTCAACTACTGAGCCACACCAGCCAGGCTGCTTGGTTATTTTTGACTGAGTTCTGGACATTATATCATATATGAACATTATAGAGACTATGTGATTTATATTTCCTTCTGGCAGACTGCTAGGCCAAGTGGATTATCAGTTCTAGAATTCCTAAATATAATTAGGATTTGTCTATTTCTAGTTCACCATTGCTCTGAGGATGTAGCCCCTGCTCAAAGCTCAGGATATTTTCCATGGTTCCTCCTTTTTTTATAGACCTCGAACTGTAGTTTTCCCTCTAGCCCCATGAGTCTCTCAGTATCTCTGTTCAGCTTCTGATCCTATGCCTACCAACGGTTTTTTGAGGTTGGAAGTCACTTTATGGAAGAAAGCTTCTCTTGCAAATACTTGGTTTACTTCTATGGGCTTCTCTCCTCTTGCGGATCTTGGTGCTGCAATTCTTTCATACCTTGGTAGCTCTCTAGGTTACATATAAGAGGAAATAGATGAGCGGGTTGGTATTCTTTGTTTCAGTTTGACCTTGGGCCTTTTAGTCAATATATTTAACACATTGTATATATTTTATGTTAAAGATACAAAGATTAGCACAATTATAATATAGACCTGTACCTTCTCCAAGCAAAGAAAAGATCTTACTTTATGACTTACAATAGAATTAATTCATCTTGTAATAAAAGTGAGGCAAAATTGAATTAATTTTAAAAATTAATTTTAAAGAGAAAGCAGTGGCCTCCTGACAGGAAGTATCTGGGAGAAAATCTTGGAGAGCTGGTTCTAGGATTTCCTGACACTGAGCCCTCTGCCTGCCATATTTTCACCTGGTTGTGGGCTGAAACTAGGTCCTGTGTCACAGGTCTTCTGTGCTGTTAGTAAACACATCATTGTTCAGGAAGAAATGTACTCATTCTCCTGCCCAATTAGGTCCTTGCTCTTCTTTCTCCTTCCTCATTTTGGTAGCCTTTACATCGGCTCAAGAAGTTATGGTTGGAAAGTTTTCCATTTTAAAATACAATGTGAAAATGTGCTGTTGGTGTTTTACAAGACTGTCTCAGAATAAGCAAGTTATTGTAACCAAACATTGTGCTCAGCAACTTATTTCTCACAACCATATTATTCCTGTTTTATAAGTGATAGACCTGAAACACAGAGAAGTTAAACAAATTTCTGGTCTTTCTGATTCCAAAACTCAAGCATTTTTTTAGTACTGTTCTTCCTTCCCTGCGAGGGAAATCAGTTCTATGCTGCTTAGGATGGGGCTTTTCGTTATCCTTATAAATCTTACATGGACTGCCTCCAGATCACCCTCACATGTGTTAAACATAAACTTTTATTAAATGAGCTGCTCTAATCATTTCCTTTTCTCAGGGGCTACGCCATTGCCAGCAGCAGTGATGACCGCATGAATGAGCCTCCAACCTCTCTTGGGCTTGTACCTCACCAGGTTAGTGATTTGGAAATGAAATCACAATTCTGGACCTGATCCCAGGGGGGGGAAAGTATTTAGGTCACTTTACATGTCATCAGCCCAATCCATCTCTTCTTCACGCTACTTACCCTCCAACCTCCCTGGAATTTCAGCGAGAGTGCTTTATGACCACTAGGAAAGTATCCCATTCTGCAGATGGTGACAAGATGAAATCTTGAACAAGTAGCATTACCCAGAGTCTTTGATGCATTTAGCATGTTGAATAGCAGTCTCATAATGGAGGAGACAAAGAACGAACAGACTTTGGAATCAGCCAGACAGAGGTTTAAATAATAGCCCTGCTGTTATTAAGATGGTCTCTATAAAATGGAGACAGTAGTATCTACCTCCTTGTAGAGATAAGGGATGATACATAGAAAGGGCTCAGCAACAGTGAGTGCCTGTCACAGCCCTTCAATAAATATGCCTGCTATGTTTGTTGCTGTTGTTTGTTATTATTATTAACTCCCTAGCCAAATACAAAGCCTTTATAGGCAGGTTTAGGAAATGTGCAGCATCAACAAAAAGTGAGGTGTATTTTCAGGAAAAGAATCTGAAGCATCCTAAGAAAGGTCCACTGAGAGCAAAAAAGAAAGTAGTGGAATGAAAATTTAAAATTCATCTTGCCTTTTCAATAATTCTCTTATTCTATGTTTTGAGGAATAAAGAGGTTTTCTAGCTTTAAGTTTTGGAAATCATTTTTCCTAGGTTTCATGTGTGCAGTCAATTTATAATAGGCAGGCTGTCTTTGTGCATGAAGCGGTGATAGTGTCTGAGAGTCTTTTGAGGACAGACTAATAGATCAGTACTGGGAGCAGGGTTCATCTCTCTCTGTATCCCCTCTGCTCACCTCCTCTCATCTGGGACACCCCTATCATTGTCCAGTTAAAGATGAGAATCTGGAGAGGGAAAATTACTTGTCCATAGTTATAGAGTGAGATAGTGGACAAGCTGCAATCCAGACCTAAAGTTGGCACTCTGACCAGTGCTCTTTCAGAGATTTTGTGAGTGGAAAGAGCCCTGACCTGCACATTGGAAAAGTTATCTTTAAATCACTACTACAGCCCTCTTGCATGAAGTCACCCTCCATAGACTTGTGTTAGTTTTCTAACCATCCCTGAGCCTTACTTTTCATATCAGTAAAAGCAGGTGCTTTACTTTGTGTCCAGGATTGTCTATAACAAGGTTTTGTAAACCATAAGATACTGTGCAATGTGACATTTCCGGCCTGCCTCACAAAGGTGGCATTTATTTGACATGAATGTGTTAATCTTTTCTACAGAAACATTTCCAGTAGGACCCAATAGGCACAATAATAATCTTCCATCATAAGGAAGTGGTCTTTCAGAGCTGACCTCTGCTCTTCACACTATCCGATCTCATTCGAATCCCCACCCTCTTCTCCTTTTCATTTCTCCTTTTCTTTCTTCTGACCTTGAGATGTGTCCTCATCTCCATTACAGATTTCATACTGAAAGGGCCTTAATTAAATATTTAGTCATGCCCCTGCACTGGTTTCCTTCTTTAAGTCTTTTTTTTAAATTACCACAGTGCTAAGGCCAGAGGGCAAAACAGTCTCTTTATAGAAGGGGTCCAGTGTCAAAATGCATGTGCCCATGTTTTTAAAGTACTATGGCAACTAATCCCTCTCAGTGTTATTTACTCCCATTGAGCCTTGCAATTGTTTGTCATTCATCAAGTCTTCTAGCTCTTTCTCCTGGTTTTCAAATATCTGCAGGATTATTTTGGTTGTTGGCTATCTCTTCATTTGGCCTTTTCAAAGGCTAAAAAATAACGCAGCCATATATGGGGAAAGCCCAGTGTGTGTGTGTGTGTGTGTGTGTGTGTGTGTGTGTGTGTGTAATTACTTGTTTACATTATTTCAAATTTGAGCCTTTATTTTTAGCTACTTTCTAAAAAAGAAAGTGGAAAAAGAACTTAAAAATTATTAAGCAAGGTTGTGTGTTCCCTACTTACAGGCTTTACATTTCTTCTTTTTGTGTGTTTTTTCAATGGAGTCAATTTATGCAACTATGTTTTGGTTAGGAGAACATCCTTTCCACAAAAACTCGGGGCTGTGTTGCAATGCCCTGTTGCAGACTCAGCATTTCCCTCATCCTCTTCCTGGCTTTCCGAAACTAATGGTTTCCTGTTGGAGAGGAATTCTGTCAACCGCTTTGTGTGCTTTATACAGAGAATGACCAGTGATGTTTCCTGGGCTCATTTTCCTCAATTCCCAAAAGAGAGTGCTTATTAGTTGATCCTGTGGAAGGAGCTGTAGTAGGAAAGTGATAGTCCTTGGACAGAGAATCACAGGGCCCCCCACCAGAAACTCATTGTATAATCTGGGGGAAGATGCCTAAGTAGCCTGCACTCATTGGGTCTCTGCTCTCCTCTGCCCCTGCCCTGGGAGGCTTAAAAATTTCTTTGTTGATCTCTCTGTGGGACCATAGCCAGAATTTAGCCCATCCAAAGATTGACTAAGTGCAAAAGAGGCTTGATTAGGCCCAGAAATTCAGTGATATTCAACCTGGGGGGAGGAGGGAAGCTTCTCTTACTCAATTTGAAAACTGAAAAAAACATTTGAAGGTGAGAAAATAGGCTTATGGGTTTGTTCTTTTTTAAAGTCTCTGGCACAGTATACATGAATGGGATTCTGTAAGCAGACAGCAGCAAGTATAAGCCACTTTCTGTCTACAAAGAGTGATTTTTTAATTTGTCATCATTTTATTGATGTATAAAAGACATAGAGAATCACACAAATCCTTAAGTTTACGGCTTTATTACAAAGCAAACACTCATGGACCCAGCAGACCGATAAAAATAAAAGGTTATCAGGCATTCCCCAAACCCCTCTACTGCTTCTTCTAATTATTATTGCCTCCTTTCTACACAGAGGCAGGCATCTCTTGATTCAACACCATGGGAGACTTTTGTTTAATTTTGGACTTACTATAAGTGAAGTCATAAGGTATATACTCTTTAAAATCTGAATTCTTTTGTAGAGAGAACTTTTTCATTGCAGATTGTAGTATAGTTTTATTTCCTCTGTGTCTCATCAAGTGGGATTTTTTTTTTAAAGGTCTTTTCCTGGTTCCTGGGATGGTGGCTGAGTACTATGAGACCAGACTCTTTTTCTTAGTTCTTTGGTGAGAGGCACAGTTCAGGAGCTATAAAATGGATAAGCCACTCCCAATATCTCCAGGAAGTTGATTTGTATGCTGGCTGGCGAGAGATTTTGAATGTGACAGGAATTAGCCCCCTATGAAGCTGCTAATCATTTGGCTGGACATCCATTAAATGAAAAACTGCAATACAACAGTCATTCAAACCCCCTAGTCATTAATATTGCAGTCCTGGTTTTATCCCATTTGTGGACTAGGCAGTGCACATCTTTTGTCTTTGGGTGAATGCACTCTTGGTTCTCAACTACTGATGAATAAAGACCCTGAATGTGTATGTTCTTCCTTGGGGATTGGACTTGCCAAACACATGATTCTCTCAGGCTCTTGAATTCTTGCTTTTAGTTGCTTTCAGAAAAGTAGAACAAAGCCTAAACTAGGACAGGATCCTGGGAGGGACCTGGCCGTGGAAATCTCTAAGGAGGCAAATGCTGAGATAGAGCTTGGTCTCTCTAGCCAGGCCTTGGGCTAGTTATTTGACCTCCCTGCAGAGGTTGTGCCCCACAAATCCTTTTATCTTTTGACTACAGGCCTGGTGCACAAAATTCGTGCATAGGATGGGGGAGAGGGGGAGATGTGTGTGTCCCTCAGCCCAGCCTGCACCCTCTTCAATCTCGGACATCCCTCTCACAATCCAGGACTGCTGGCTTCCAACTGCTTGCCTGCCTACCTGTCTGATTGCCCCTAACCGCTTCTGCCTGCTATCCTGATCACCCCCTAACCACTTCCCTGCAGGCCTGGTCCTCCACAACTTCTCTCCTGCAGGTCTTGTCCTCTCCAACTGCCCTGCCCTGCAGACCCGGTCCCCCTTAAATACCCTCCTTTGCAGGCTTGGGTCCCCCGTCCCCCAACTGCCCTCTCCTGCAGGCCTAGTTGCCTCTAACTGCCCTCCTCTGCCAGCTTGGTCACCCACAACTGCCCTCCCCTGCTGGCCTGATCCCCTCCAACTACCCTCAACTGCAGGCCTAGTCCCCTCCTCCCCCCCAGCTGCCCTCTCCTGCAGGCCTGGGTACCCCCTCAAAGTGTCTCCCCCCTTCCCCCCACAGGCCTGGTCGCCCCCAACTGCCCTCCTCTGCCAGCCTGGTTGCCCCCAACTGCCCTCCTCTGCAGGCCCTGTCACCCCTAACTGCCTTCCCCTGCAGTACTGATTGCCCCCAACTGCCCTTCCTTGCAGGCCTGGTCCCTCCCAGATGCCCTGCCTGGCTGGCCATCTTATGGTGGCCATCTTGTGACCACATGGGGGCAGCCATCTTGTGTGTTGGAGTGATGTTCAATTTGCATATTACTCTTTTATTAGATAGGATGGGTCTCTTTGCTCTGCTTCGAAATGCTTATCTCAGTGTGTGTTTAGGGATAGGACAGACTGACTACTGAGAAGGTTAAAAAGATAAGCAATAAGAGCATATTTCCGGAGTTATACCCCAAGAAAAGGAATCTCCTACCTCTTCTGGTTCTATATCCTTAGATTGATGACTGGAAATGGCAAAAAGTGGACAGTCCAAATGTGCTGTCACTATATCAGCTGTTGTGGTTTATAACCTACTCATCCTCCCTCCCTCCATTCAATCCCTTCTACAAATGATCCCCAAATACTGAATCTGTGCCAAGTACCACTCAGTTCGGAGAGGTTAAGTAATTGGCACAGGATCACCCAGTGTTTAGTTCCACTTACTTTTGAAGTCATCTGAAGTGTTGGATGTACCCATTTGGATATGGTGGAATATGTTCTGGTGGTGTGGCATCTGAATAAGGATGTGGTCATAAGATGAACAATGTCTGGGATTCCTGTGTGAGACCCTAGAAGAAAAGAGGGGGAATTCCTTTCCTTGGTACACAAAGGAAAGGACAAAATACAGGTAGTGTCAGAGTTCAAAAGCATCTCAGGTAGCATCTTGTCCCAAGAGAACTTGGGTATAACTATCAGTTGAAGAATGTTACTTGTGCCCCAGGATGTTACTACTCCCTTGATGAGGCTGTCATGTTTGAGAGGTCCCACATGCAAGCCAGTCAGAAGGCTATGTATGGTCCTCCAGATCTGATTAGAATCCCAGCTTTGCCTCTTAAATTTTATTTTTACCTAGTCATTCATTAGCTTATTTTATGAAAGGATTTGAAGCAGCTCTTGCCACTTATCTTTGTGTGACCTCCCTGAACTTCATATGTTACATCAGTAAAATGGGGAATATATAATAAAAGGATAATATGCAAATCGGCTGAATGACAGAACAACCAGTTGCTATGAGGTGCACTGACCACTAGAGGGAGTGCCACTCAGCCACAAGCTGGGCTGATGGCTGGCGAGCTTAGTGGCGGTGGTAGGAGCCTCTTCAGCCTCTGCAGCAGCACTAAAGATGTCCAACTGCATGGAGCCAGCCTAAGCCATCAGTCGGATATTCCCTGAGAGCTCCTGGACTGTGAAAGGGCACAGGCTGGGCTGAGGGATAACCTCACCCCACCCCCATCCCTACCCCGTAGTGCATGAATGTCCTGCACCAGGTCTCTAGTAATAGAATAAACTCCTAGGATTCATGTACAGAATAAATTATATGACATTTACTTAGCACCAGCACAGTTCTGAGCACATAAGAGACACTTACAGATGTTGGTTTTATCTTTCTCTTTCACTTTTAATTAAAATGGTAAAGTGGGAGCTTATCTACTCTCCTAAAAATTAAATTACAAATAATCTCATAAAACTCTGGAAGCAGTGAGTGAGTAGAGAACAGTTGGCAGGATTAGTTTCATTCTGCAGAACTTTTCTAATGATGACACTGGCTCATTTCCAGCTTACTACTTCTGCCCCATGGTGACTCCAGTTAGATAATGAGAGGTGGGCCAGTAGTAGTAGCTGAAGCTGTTGTCCGAAACAAAGAGCACTGTGGTGTGCATGGGGTTTCGCAGTTGCTAAACTTTCCATTTTGGCATTGAATTTGATTAAGACTCTTTTCAACATCCAACAGCGATCTGGGGTTTGGAGTCCGTTTTTATTTATGCAAACTCGAAGCTCAGGAAATATTGCCAAGCCTGCTAGAAACTGGTGTGAATTAAAGCAATAGGTTCCAATTGTGGTTGCAACTGTGCCTTCTCAGAATGGCTGTTTCTGGGCATTGGATCTTCACTTCTCATCAAGGAGAGGCAGGCTTGGAGCTCCAGTTGACTTTACTCAGCGGAGGTGCAAACAGCAGCATGGCAGGGACCCCTTCTATTCCTGACCTGTTCATTCTGTAGCCAGCTGGGCATAATACACTGAAGATAACTTAATCCTTCTCAGACTCTGATAGCAGCCAGCTAGATGCTGAGTTTTTCGTTTCTGGGTGTGTTTGTATGTGTGTGTGTGTGTGTGTGTGTGTGTGTTTTGTTTTTAAATTTCTCTGGCCTTCTCTCTCTCTTTTTTCCCCTTCCTTTCTTTTTTTAACCTTTCCTTGCTTTCATCTCCCAGACTTTGGAGCCAGAAATAACAGAACTGACTATCCTGGCTTTGCTACTTAACAGTTACAGAACCTTGGGCAAGCCATGCCATCTCGCTGAGCCTTGATTTCTTATCTGGAATGTGGGAGATGGCACTGAATAGTAGTGAGGAGTGTAGGAAAACACCCAAGAACACTAGACACAGGAATGGCACTTAATAAATGTCAGTGCTCCTCTCCCTCCCCCAGACCATCATTTTCCACATTAAATCTAGGGCATGCCTTCCTGCCAGTTAGGAGGGAGCAGTTGTTTATGTGGAGTGAAAAAGGGAGAGGAATAAGCACTTTCTTGGAGGCAAAGGAGAGGCAGAGAAGATGGGTGAGAAGGGTGTGCCGTGATTTGGAATCTCCAAAAGATGGCCAGTGTATTTGTAAAAGAGAGAATTGGGAAGTGGTGAGGAGCCACAGTGGAGGGGGAGAGGCAGGCAGGATCTCACAAGCCATTTTAAAGGTTTGAACCTTCAACCCAGGGGCAACAGAAAGCCATTGAGAAATTATAAACTAAGTCATGATAAGGTTTGGGTGCTGCATGGAGAATAGACTGGAGGCAATATGAGCGGATCTGGGTATAGAATTAATTTAACGTCTTATGGCATTAACTGGAAGACAGCTCTCACATCTGGCTGTGTATCAGAATCACCTTGGTAGCCATTTCACAATACACATTTTCCAGCCCAGATTCATGAAGTGACCTTAGGTATTTGAGAACCAGAGCTTCAGTCTATAGAAATGGCTTATTGGTAGCATTCTATGGGACAAAGTACATAATTAATCAAGGTAACACAGACCAAATCCTGCTCTTTGAACATGCCTTTGAATTGTGTGCTCCCACCAATACTACCCCCGCCCCTCACCCTCCCCAGTCATCCCAAGCAGGTGTTTCTGCTTGTGAGCCTTTGGATGCTAATTAGATGCACACAGGTGTGCGTGTGGCATTCAGGCCGATCCACTCCCATCATGCTCGGAACAGTCAGAGAGTGAGGCCTAACCAGCATTTAAAGTCCGGATGCTTTTTCCTTTCTCTGTGTTTTTACTCCTCCTGGTGAGAAGAGCATGTCCTGTTTTATAAGACCCTGTTAATCAAATGCAGATATCACCAAGTGCTTCATGGATACCTGACAATGGAGGTTTCAGTTCAAGCTGCTTTTGTCCTTTGTGGGTCCTGGGGTGCTGAGAGGTAAGGGAGTCAGGAATCCACAGCTAACTACATTTCTTCTAAGTCTGTCATTCCCAGGCGGGTTTTAAATATTCAAATGGCAGCACATATTGTAGAGTAGTTTTAGACACAAAATATTTTTTTGCCTAGAAGCCTACACAGGAAGCTGATGTAGCTGATTATTTTTGGGAAGAGGGATTGGGGCAATTGAGGCCTATACTTCCATTTTTACTTTTCTGCACTGTTTTGAAAATATTAATGAAGATTGTTATTTTTTTTACATCACCTTTTTGGAGGTATAATTTATATACAATAAAATGCACCCATGTTAAGTGTGCATTTTAATGAGTTTTGATAAGTATATGCACTCGTATATAATCACCACCACCACAAACAAGAGCTAGAACATTCCCAATCACCCCCAAAATTTCCTTCGTGCCTCTTCCAAAGTAATATTCCCACGTTTAGCCCCAGGCAACCATTGATTAGATTTTCATGTGGGCCATTTTAATGTTTTTCTTTTTTAGAGAAAATAATCTACATTTTAAAAATGAATACAATGTGTAGTTAGGCAGGCAAGGTTTAACCCTCCTAAGGAATCTCTCTTACTTTTCAAAAGCTAGGTAGAGAGGCTTGTATTTGTGAAATAGGCAGCTTTTCGCTCACTCTGGAGTGGGGAGATTGAGAAGCCAGTATTCCAAAGAGGCCATTTCAAAAGCAATTAAATATTTCATTTAATGAAAAGTGGAATTAATATGCTAAGGGTTATTTTTAAAAATACATATTTTATTTGATATTTTAGTGAGAGGAAGAGAGAAGGATAGAGAGTTAGAAACATCGATGAAAGAGAAACATCGATCAGCTGCCTCCTGCACACCTACTGGGGATGTGCCCACAACCAAGGTACATGCCTTTGACCGGCATCAAACCTGGGACCTTTCAGTCTACAGGCTGACGTTCTGTCCACTGAGCCAAACCGGTTAGGGCAGGAGTTATTTTTTTGTTTGTTTGCTCTTTTATTTTCTATCATGTGTTGGTTGTTTTTATAGCTGTTTAATACCTACTTCCTCTAAGGAAAGATTACAGCAAGTGTTGGTAATAGAATAAGTTTAGAGTAAACTGTGTGCAACCCCAAAAGTTACAGAATTTACTTTGAGCAATGTCAAGGGGCCTTAGTTCCCATGTGAAGGGAGAAATAATTTTAATATCATTTTGTAAAGCCTTTTAATTAAATGTTAATTTAGATGTGGCCTATGTTAGGTGGGTGTAGTGGTGCTATTCCTACAAAATGGGGGAAGAGGGAAAGGTTTGCTAACTACTTCCATCTGCTTCCTGACGTCTGATAGGTCATGTTAAGTTGGCATAGAGCAAAGAACAGAGAGGTGAAAATAAGGTTGGTAACTAAAAGCATTTGTTTCAGATGCTTGCCTGATGAGAAACCCCTGAGGCTCCTGTGAAACATACAGATTCTCAGGCCTTACTGATAGACCCTCCTTCCCCCCACTGGTGGGCGGAGAATGATGCAACCTGCGGCCTGGAAATACCTGAGTAGTACCTGACCTGGCACCTTATATGGACTATACATTGAACCACCAATCAGCACCTGCCAAATACCTTAAGCCCTTGTTCCTATATGACCATACATTAAGCCACCAATCAGCACATGCCAGGTACACTGAGTCCCGATTCCTTACCTCAAAAGGCGTGTTCACCTCTACACGTGTTGCTGTTCTCCTCTTTCCAGACAGCCCAGCAGGTCTCTTTCCCCTAATAAAGCCTGTAATCCTGGTTTTCAGCTCCCGATTGGTTTCTCACCCCAGACCTTTTGAATCAAGTGCCAAGTGATTCTTATCAGGCAAATTTAGAAAAATACTGAAGAAGCATATTGCTTTACATAACTTTGTACACTTCTAAGTAGGAAGGTGATGAGGACATTTTCTCCAAGTAAGGGAAAAATTTTTATAATTTTTGGGATTATGAATCAGAGCCTGGCCTCTCTAAATTGGTGTGAATATGTTTATTAGGATTGCCTATGGAACCTGGATTTTGCATTTCTCTAGAACAGTGAGTGATTCTCAACCTTCCTAATGCCGCAACCCTTTAATACAGTTCTTTATGTTGTGGTGATTCCCCAACCATAGAATTATTTTTGTCGCTATTTCATAACTGTAATTTGCTACTGTTTTGAATCTTAATGTAAATATCTGTGTTTTCTGATGGTCTTAGGAGACCCTGCTAGCTGTTCGCGACCCACAGGTTGAGAACTGCTGCTCTAGAAAGTCTGGGGATGTCTAAGGAAGGTGCTAAAATTTTAAGTAGCAACCTCTGCTCTTAGCTTTTACGCATTTCTTGTGAGATTGAGGGAAGGTAGATTGTGTTTTGGAAGCTCAGTGCATTTGTAATAGTGGGGATTTAAACATTGTTGGGAAAGGCCTTCACATTGCCTGGATGGTGGTAAATTGGAGTTTTGTGTTTTCTCTGTAGATTTTAGATATGAATAATTTGGCAAGCTTTGAGGTGTTGATGTTTATATCATTTCATAATGAATAATATTGAGTATCTTTTATGAGCAAATCACTGTGCTGTGGGCAAATGCAAAATAGTGCAACCTGAGTCTTGCCCTCTAAAAATAGAGAAGTAATTAAAAAAAATAACTATAGCATATTGGTTGATCCTAAATTCATATGGAAAAGCAAAGGACCCAAAATAATCTTGGGGGGGGGGAGAATAAAGTTTGAAGACTCACACTTCCCAGTTTCAAAACTTATTGTAAAGCCACAGTAATCAAGACAGTATAGTGCTATCATAGGACAGTCAGATCAACAGAACAGAATTGAGAGTCCAGAAATGAACCCTTACATTTATGGTCATTTGCAGATAGTTCTGCAGAGGGGGGCTGGGTGGGGGTGGAGAAGAAAGGGGTCACATGCTAATCTGACAAGCTCAGGGGAGGCCTGCATGGCAGTCTTGCAAACACAGAAACTTAAAGTCACGACAAAGATGGTCTGAAATTAAACTTAAAAGCAGTTATGGTGGGCAGTTACATCCTAGGCTGGTTTACCAAAACTGAACCTGTCTTTTTGCATCTGTGATAACATACCCTTGAAGTGTCTGGGTAACTTGTAACTTCCCTTTTTCTGGACCCCTTGGGGCACAACCAAATGTGCTGGGCCCCAGGACAGATACCACAAATTCCGTTATTATCATGTTAATTCCTGCACACTTAAGTAAGTGTCCATTATTTTACTTTTTCTCCAATCCCTCCCCTTCTCCCCGCCTTCCACGCGCTCCCCTCCCCCCCAGTTTTGCTTTCTCCCGCCTCTCTAATCTATCATCAGTGGATTTCAAGTAACCCACCTATGTCCCTTCTTTTGATTGCAATGTATAAATACAGATATAACCCACCATTCTCTGGAGCATAATCTCAATTTGTCGTGGATCTGCTTCCCTGCCTATGTGGACAGTTTGGCTCAAATAAATTCACAAAAATGCTTTACAGGTTTCAATGGGTTTTTTATGTTAACGGGGAGAAGAGTCTTTCCAACAAAGGGTTGGGACAATTGGATTCCCACATGCAGAGTAAAGAATTTCAACCTTTACCTTGAACCATATAAAAAAATGAACTCGCCCAGCTGATGTAGCTCAATGGTTGAGCACGTCAATAAAAAATATATTTTAAAAAAATGAACTCAAAATGGAAGACAGACCTAAATGTAAGAGCTAAAACTATAAGACTTGAAGAAAGCATAATAAATCTTCATGACCTTCATTACACAATGGTTTCTTATATATGACACAAAAAGATCAAGCAACTGAAGAAAAAATAAACAAGACTTCATGAAAATAAAAAAGTTTTGTGCTTCAAAGAACATCATCAGGAAAGTGAAAAAAAAAAACCTACAGCCCTAGTCGGTTTGGCTCAATGCATAGAGCAACAGCCTGTGGACCAGAGGGTCCCAAGTTCGATTCCAATCAAGGGCACATACCTCAGTTTCAGACTCCTCTCTGGCCCTGGTCAGTGCACATGCAGGAGGCAACCAATCAATATCTTTCTCTCACACCAACATTTCTTTCTTTCTCTCAAAAAAAAAAAAAAAAAGTCAATAGAAAAAATATCCTTGGGTGAGGATTAAAATGTAAATAAATAAGTAAAAAACCAACAGAATGGGAGAAAATATTTACAAATCATATATCTGATAAAAAAACTTGTATCCAAACTATAGAGAGAGCTCTTCAATCTAACAATAGAAAACCCAGATAAAATTTGGCAAGTAATTTGAATAGACATTTCTCCAAAGAAGTTGTACAAACAGTCAAGAAGCACATAGGAAAATGCTCAAAATTAGTAATCATTAGAGAAATGCAAATAAAATCCACAGTGAGATATCATTTTACATACACTGGAATGACTATAATAATGATTTCTTAAAAGCAGTAACAAGTATCAATAAGAAGGTAGAGATATTGGGAAACTCATACCTTGCTGGCAGGAATGTCTTTGGAAATAAGAATAGCAGTTCCTTAATATATTAAGCATACAGTTACCATCTGACACATTGATTCCACTCTGTATAAAAATGTCCATCAACTGATGACTGGATAAACAAAGTGTATATTTAAACAGTGTTTGACAATAAAAAGGAATGAAGTACAGATACATTATACAATATGTGTAAAAACATTATGCTGAGTGAAAGAAAACAGTCTTGTATGATTCCCTTTATAAGGAATAAGCAAAAGAGGCAAGTCAATAAACATAGAAGGCAGATTAATAGTTGGCAAGTGCTGTAAAATGTGGAAATGGGGACTAATTGCTTATGAGTTCTAGGTTTCTTTTTGGGGTAATGAAAATGTTCAGAAATTAGATACTGGTGATAGTCATACACCACCATAAATATATAAAAGCCTCTGAATTGTATGCTTTACAAAGGCAAATTTTATGTTATATTAATTATATCTTAAATCTATAATTTTTTAAAAAAATAACTATTACACAAGGTATTTTGATGGTAAATGCCAAAAAGAGGAATTTCACATGATAGAAACCTTATTTCTATGTTGGGTGGTAGGTTGTAGGCTTATGAAGGAAGTGTGTTTGAGTTGAACGGCTTTTAAGGAAGATGAAGATTTGGATATGTAGTTATTTCCAAAAGGAAGAATTCTGAGTCCTAGAATTTAGCATGAGACAAGGTGTGAAACCAGGGAATGTTTATGGAATGGAAGTTGTAGTTCAGCATTTGTATAGTATAGTTTAGCATTTGTATAGTTTAGCATTTGTATGGGGCCTGTGAAAAGATTTAATCCAAGACCTAGAGGGCTGGTTAGGCCCAGATTAGGCAGAATCTTAAATGCCAGAATAAGGAATTCTCTGCTGAATTTAGTTAGCTCTAGGAAGTTGATTAAAAATGACACACCTTCCTGGCCTGTGTGCCTCAATGGTTGAGCATTTACCCATGGACCAAAAGTTCCCCAGTTCTATTCCAGGTGAGGACACATGCCTGGGTTATGTAATGGGCTCGATCCCCAGTAGGGATGTGGAGGAGGCAGCCAATATATGTCTCTCTCTCATCAGTGAATCTATTTCTCTACCCCTATCCCTTCCTCTCTAAAATCAGTAAAAGCATATACAGTGGAACCTCGTTTCTCAAATATTTCCCCCTCTAACAATTCACTTCTTAACCTGACAACCCTTTCATGCTGCAAAGGAGAGAATGAGTGATTATGAATCAGTTTACTACAGTTAAAATCTCAGGATATTGTTAGTGAATATTTTCAAGGCTTTTTGCTTTTGTTGCTGCTTATAATTATTAAATTTTCATTTTTTACTATATATTTGCTTTCCTTTTTGTTAAATTTCCCTTTACATTTCATGTCCTTTTTGTTTTTAAAAGTGTTTAAAGATTAAACAGTACAGTAGACATGTACTCGATACAAGAAAGGTTAAAACAGAATCATTTGGGGGGTCTGGAACTGATTAATTCAATTTACATTATTTCTAATAGGAAAAAAATGATTCGGTTTTCGAACAGCCCTTTGGAATGATTTAAAATGGAGAAATGAGGTTCCATTGTATTTTTAAAAATTTAACACACCTCAGAACTTTATGTTAGAATATTTAATCAACAGCAGAATGGTGCATTGAATGAAAGGGAGAGAGCTCACCTGTGAAGATACCTGTTAGGAGTCTGTTGATATTGGTTTGAGAAGAAGGCTGTCCTTTTTTAAATTACCTAAAATTGGAATTACTTTGATTAACGTTCTGGACCTTCTGATACCAAGTTAGTGAATTTGAAAAGCCTCACATGCACATGTTACTCCATTTCCTGGGCAAATGAATCACAGTTTCCTAGTAAAGAACTGTCTGGCTTATTAAACAATTGCTTGGCCCACCTATTCAATTCAGCTCCTTTTTCTTATGTCTCGCCATCTGTGTTGTTATTTTTATTTTCTTTCCTTCCCCTCTTTCCTTTTTCTTTCTTCCTTTTGTTCTAACTGGGCCTCCTGTCTCCCTTTCCTTCAGCTTTCCCTTCCCCACTTCCAATCATAAGACAATTCAGAGAAAATTACCAGTATATATTTTTTATATAACATAAAGAAAGCTTGATATTAGCCATATAAAGACAAGAGAATGAAGAAATCTTTCTATGACACCATATAGATGGTGTCAAGAAACATTTTTATGGAAAATATGCTACTAATGATAAATTTTTTTCCAGGTAAATTTTGTATTAAATAAAAATTTTTTCAAGTCTTTAACTTCAGATCTCATGAGGATCTCAGCATTCCCATTTGTGTCTTGCCATTAAAGTCTTCTCTGCCAGTTTGATGTCTTCTGTTTTGATGTCTTCTGTTTTGATGTCTTAAATAGCAAACTTAAGGGCTTGACTGTGCCTCAAGTACTGCATTGTAAGTGGCTACCACATTCCTGAGACATAGAGAACTAAAAGATTGTCAACATTTCAGAGGTTCAAGATGAGGTTATCTAAATTTTCCCAACTATATGAATTATCATTTCTACCAAACACATTTTTTTCTTGGATTACACTGATAAGGACATTTAAAAGATGGCTACAAGCATTTATTCAAGGTTAGATTTTCCAGTATGCACATGTAGTTAGACTGTTAGCTGCAGTGGGTATATAGATAGAGTTATCCAAACTCAGAAGGAAGCCTGTCTTTAAAGCAGTGGTTCTCAACCTGTGGGTCGCGACCCTTTTGGGGGTCGAACAACACTTTCACAGGGGTCGCCTAAGACCATTGGAAAACACAGATACGATTCATAACAGTTGCAAAATTACAGTTATGAAGTAGCAACAAAAATAATTTTATGGTTGGGGGTCACCACAACATGAGGAACTGTATTAAAGGGTCGTGGCATTAGAAAGGTTGAGAACCACTGCTTTAAAGAGTCGGTCAGGCTCTGTTTTTGTTTTGTGGGAAGTGTTGGTTGGGTGGCTAAAGACAACACTGGTGTATGGGTTGGTTCTTTTACGCTATACAAATTAAATTTGTGTTGAGACCTAATATTGAAGACTAATGCTGTGATATCCTGAGAGAAGGGGAAAGAGGCAAGGAGGGATAGAAACTAGGAGGATCGGGGCCCAGGCCCTGGCCAGATTTGGAGTCAGGGAAGACAACTTTGTTTTCTTTAATTGAATTTATTGGGGTAACATTGGTTCACAAAAACCATATAGATTTCAAGTGTACAATTCAAAACAGCTGCATCGTGTGCCCATCACCCCAAAGTCTCTTTTCTTCACCATCCCCTCAATTTGCTCACCTCTACCTACCTGCCCCGCACCTACTTTCCAGGGGGGCTACTTTTGAATCTTAGCTCTGCACTTTGTTTTCCTGACCTATCTTGCTTCTCCTTTCTGAGTTTGAGTTTTATCAAGATTAGATGAGGTAGTTGGGAAGATCTCACTTTTATAAATGTTGAGTCCTGTGGAGACTTTGGAGAGTTTGCCATGCATATTTTAATGATATATACAACATTTTAAAACACTCTATTTTGTGTAAATATAGTTCTAGAGGTATAATGTTCTGAATAAATTATTTAAACTTTGGTTTGTGAAACCTGGTTGTGGCTGATACTCAGTAAATAGAAATCAGTTGTAGTCTGGAAGTTTATGCTCAAGGTGGCGTTGTTTCCCCATACATTTGGTGATGTTTTGCATTTTATCCCTATGTGTTCTAAGCCAAGCAAATAACAATACAATATATATTTAGGACTGTGTTTGTCTTCTGTATTCCCCAGGCCTTCTTACCTTGTGGGACCCCCCCCCCCCAATATCATATCCTAGAAAAACACACTTCATATTTACTATGATTTATATATGAGAATTGTCATAATAAGCTGGTTGATCTGTTATGTTTTTGAAGACATTTTTTAAAATGGAACTTTAGATTTTACAGCTTTCTTTTTGTATTTTGGAGTAAATTATGTTTTTAAGTCTCAAATATGTGAAAAGCTCGTAGGCCCTGGTTCCTAATGGGATAAAGGCCCTAAAGTCCTTCGTCACACTGATTATATATAGTGCAAGGGAAGATAGTCACACTGAACTTCATTTTTGCTAGGAATCTGTGTCAATACCATCATATGAATTGTTTCTAGCTTGTTTGAAAATACACATGTATTTTACAAGTGTGGTCATTCCGAGCTTGATATGAATGTTTTTGTTTTGTTTGTTTTTAGATCCGGGGATTTCTGTCAAGATTTGATAATGTCCTTCCTGTCAGCCTGGCATTTGACAAATGTACAGCTTGTTCTTCCAAAGTAAGGCATTCTACATTTAAAGGACTTGTCTTTTAAAATAAGCCCATCAGCCTTACCAATCAGAGGCATTCAAACCAACTGAGGGCTTTCTGGGGGAGAAGTGAGAGTCTAAAAAACCAGAAAGGAGTTTTCATTTATCTGTGTTTGTTCTCATAGTAACCAGCCTGAGACAATTTGACTTACAGAGTATGTGTACAGAGAGAGATAGAATTAGATATTTTAGTTCTATATCAGTACTTGCATCTGGTAATTTTGGTTTGAACTTGATCTCTATTAGTCTTTGTTCTCCCCCAGAGAGTTCCTCCCTCCCATTGACCATCATAGAGCAACTATATTTTCTTTTGTCTCAACTTTTTTTTTTTTAATTGAATTTGCTGGGGTGACATTGATTCACAAAACCATATAGGTTTCAAGTGTACAACTCAATAAAACATCATCTGCACACTGCACCATGTGCCATTGCCCCAAGCAAAGTCTTTTCTGTCTCCATCCCACCTCCACCTACCCCCACCCCCACCCCACTTTGGCTCTGGCTGTCACCACACTGTTGTCTGTGCCTATGTGTTACATCATAGAGCAACTTTTAAGTGTTACTCAGAGGATGGGGGATACTGGGCATTCTGGTGATGTGTGTTTTTGGAGAGCTATATAATGACAAGGAAGAGTAAATGGAGATTAGGGGCCTGGAGGGCGAGCTAGTAAAAGTTCAGCTTTGATCTTTCCAGAGGCTCTAAAAATAGAGCTGGTCTGTCCTCCATTGTAATAGGAAACGGCTGATGTATCTCAAAACTACAATGATGGCATCTCATTTTTAAATAGGCTTTGAGATAGTCTAAGTTATTTTTACATGTATGCTGTGTATTATAGCTAATTTCCTTTTGAATGTCTCTTTAAGCCTCTAATCTCCAGTGATTTAACCTGGGCTTTTAAAACTCATTGTTTTTTAAAATAAAACTTTCATGTTCAGTTATTATACAAAATAGTGTTGTGGTCATTAATCCCAAGCTCTGGCCTCTCAGTTATAATTTGAGACTTCTTTGCTGAGTAGCCTACATCTGACAGTATAGAAGGGATTACATTCTAGAGAAATTATCTTTACTCTGAATTGACAAACCTTCTTTGAAAACTTCTCTTGGGTCATGTTTTATGAGAAGAACAATCCTGATCAGTTTTTCTAAAAAGTTAACTCAGATTTGACAATAGTGTTGATAAATTTGTTTCCTTTTAGGTGCTCAGAAATCTAGAGTAATTTTTTTCTTCAAATGTAAACTAAACTTCTGCTTTATCAAGTATCCGTTGAGATTTAAAGCATACCATTTGTTAGTAGTTACTCATGAGCACATTCTTTCTGTAGTTTCTTTAAGGTATCATATCTGCTCAGTTGAGACCACAGGGATGTCTGTGCACTTCTGTCTTCAGAAATGCAAGTTTTAGGATTATATACTTTTTAGTGGAGCACATTTCTTTTCTTTGAATGGCTGAGCTAATTGGTCTCAAAATAATTTGGCAGTAGTATTAATTTTCATATAGAAATCATTTGGCACTAGTACCAGTTCTGTGGCTTTATGTAGATCTGGCTAATCAATGGAATAAAGATAATTGGGCTCTCTAAATGAAATGTAAACATTCATTCTTGTTCTATTTCTAATTAAGTTAGCCCCTGAGGTACTGTTTATAAAAGAATCACAAGCATACCAGTTAACTGAGGTCCCTTACATTTTTTGAAAGAGAATAGCTTTGCATTTTGTTTTCACACTATTGTAAGCATTGCATTAAATATGTGTATCACTTTTTTGTTAGCAAAATTATTTCCTCTTGGTGGTCATTCTTAGAGGCCTGCTTTACATATACATGCTGGACGATTTAATACAAACTGACTTGGATTTTAACAGCTGTGCTATTCCCATAGCGATCACTTTTCATGTGGTCAGGTATTAAATTTCTTTTGTGCTTGGAAAGGTTGCTTCATTGGTACACGTATTTCCTTACAGTAGAAACACAGCATTTACTTACTTGGCTAACTTCTCTATTCGCATGGGAGAATGTCATTCTCTATTATCTGCAAACCCAACATTAATACTTTGAAATGACAAATCCAATTACATTTTCATCTCTGTGCATGTGAATTTTTCTTAATGCATACTTAGCATAATATTTTTTTTACTGAGTCATATAATAGTTGTTATTGTTTCAAAAAGATTTTGGGGGCTAGAAATGACTTTTGAAAAATTCTCCTTTAACATCTATGAAGTAATTTTTTCCTTTGGTAATTTTCAGTATTTTTTTCCCCCCTAGAAAAACCCTTTGATTTAACCATAAATACAGAAAGATTGGAGAGGTGAATAAGCTCAGCTAAGTAATAATGTTCTTGTTCGTGTGTGTGTGTTGTGTGTATGTGTGTGTGTATGTATATCAGGCCTTTTATAAGGCCTGAGATGTGGAAGAATACATTTCTCTGCTTCTATGGCAGGGAAGGCGGAATCACCTACATGTAAATCATTCTTATTCTGTTTGATTTTAGCTTGGCATATAGCCAGGTGAATTGTTCTGTCTTACAGAAAAACTATTGAAGAATATGAAGGGAGGGGAATGGTGACGAGTTGCTTTCATTCCAATTTTTTTTTATTACCTTTCAAGACTTTCTAAAATGACAGTATTGACCATTTGGGACTTCAAGAAACCCTTTTGGAAGGTACATGAGTTGTTTTTTAGTTCTAAAAAGAAATTTAGAGCCAACTAGAGTTTTGTGGAATTACTACCAGAAGAAAAAGTATCATTTTGAAACAAATATGTGTATTCTTGTTCTTAGCCTTTCACCTAAATATTTTGGAGGAAAGTTATATTTATATTTACATTTATTTGCTTTTTTGATAATTTTCTATTTTGATGTAATTTTAAGTTGCAAGAATAGTACAAGGAATTCCTGTATAACCTTTACCCAGATTCACCAATTGTTTACATTTCTCCCCATTTATAACTGTGGGCTCCCTTTCCTCCCTGCTCCTCCACTCTCCTATCTTTTAAAACTTTGAGAGTACATTGGAGACATTGTGGTCATTTATAATTAAATATTTCAATGTATTTCCTAAGAACAAGGATATTCTCTTACCTAAACACAATACTTTTATCAAATTCAGGCAATGTAATGTTTATATAATACTATTCTTTAACCCACAGTCTATGTTTCAAATGTTGCTATTTCAATCCAGTAGTGTCCTTCATAAGTTTTCCCTCCTAACCAGGATCTGATTCAGCATCAAGCAAGTGCATTTAATTGTCATGTGTCTTTGGCTTCCCTCAATCTGGAAAAGTTCCTTAGCCTTTCTTTGTCTTTGTTAACTACAGAATTCTGATATTTTGCCAGTTATTTTGTAGAATTTGCCTCAATTTGGATTTGCCTAATGTTTTCTTATGATTAGGTTCAGGTTCTAAGTTTTTGGCAGGAATACCAGAGAAGTGATGATGCATCCTCGTGTTAGGAGGCACATGATGTATTTTAACCCCTTGGGTGATGTTAATATCTCTCTTTCTATATTTGTAACTAACATCTCTAACAGTGAGAAACCTGACTCCCATTATTCTGGATATTTACTCACTTGCACAAGTCTAGATTACACAGAAATTAGTTTCAAAATTTTTATCTCATATCACTGCATAAAGGAAACCTACTAACTATAGTTTAATTGTGCATGGTTCTTTTTTTCTAGGTGAAATTTATATACAGTGAGAATTCTATAAGTTTTGACAAATGTATCCACATCTATGTAACCTACATTTTAGTGAAGACATTGAACAGCCCTAGCTGGTTTGGCTCGATGGATAGAGCATCGACCTGTGGACCAAAGGTCCCAGGTTCAATTCCAGTCAAGGGTATCTACCTTGGAAGTAGGTTCCTTCCTGGCCTGGGCCCCGGTCAGGGATCATACAGGAGGCAACCAATCTGTTTTTCTCTCACATCAATGTTTCTCTTTATCTCTCTCCCTCTCTTCCACTTTCCCTGGAAAAATATCCTCAGGTGAGGATTACTAACAATAACAAAGACATTGAATATGTTTATTAACCAGAAGGTTCCCTTGTACCCCTTCCCAGTCAGTCTTGAGTGAGGGCAGTAGGTTGAATATTGTGACCACTCTCTTTCCCTATAAGGCGAAAGCCCAGCACTTTCCGGTATTTTATGCAATAATAGTCTTGTTTCTGGAACCCAGAAGTTGTCTAGAAACTTCTCTCAGATCTGCAGTCAGGAGCAATACTGGTAGGGAGAGGGCGAGTAGGAATCATGTTAGCTTTTATGATCATTTGGTAAAGTATACTTTCTTTTTGCCTTTGTCAAAGCCAGCCTATCCATTTATCTTTTTAAATTATACTAAAGGCCCACTGCAGGAAGATTCCTGCAAGAATAGGGCTTCCTGCAGCCGTCTCTGCCACCCTGCCTGCTTCCCTCCCTTCTCCACCGTCCCGCTTGCTTGTCTGCAGCTTCACTCCCTTCTGCAGCACTTGGCTTCCTTCTATGCTCTCTTCAGTCTTCGCTCTGCATCTGGATATGCAAATTAACCACCATCTTGCTTGGGTTAATTTGCATACTCCTGATTGGCTAGTGTGTGTGGCTTGTGGGCGAAGCAGAGGTATGGTTAATTTGTATGTTTCTCTTTTATTAGATAGGATAATCCTACCTTTTTTTTTCTGTCATAATTCTTTGTAAATTAAAAAGCATGAAATACCAATACTGTTTAAACTTTAAGAAAAAACTCTGTTCCCAAGCAACCTATTGCCTAAGATTTCTGCCATTGTACTATTTTAGAGGCTAGAAAGGCAAATCATAGGAAAGGTTAAAGTCTTACTGTATGTTTGTTAGCAGACATTCATTTATTCAGTTGACATTTAAGGCACTGCTGGGTGCCAAAGAGACAAAGATTCAAATAGCCACTGCCCTTAAGGAACTTTGGTGAGACAGACATATAAGCCAGTGATGATTTCCCTTATATTGTGATATGCCCTGCAGTCAAGGTATATCCTCTTATTATGGTATCCTGATACCAATTTTATAAATAAGAAAAACCTGGGAAGGCCTTGTAGAGAGGGACTTAAGAGTTGATGTTAAAAGGATGAGTAGGGCTGAGACCGGTTTGGCTCAGTGGATAGAGCCTCGGCTTGTGCACTGAAAGGTCCCAGGTTCGATTCCGGTTGGGGGCATGTACCTTGCTTGCAGGCACATCTCCACTGTGGGGCATGCAGGAGGTGGCTGATCGATGTCTCTCTCTTATCGATGTTTCTGACTTTCTGTCTCTCTCCCTTCCTCTCTGTAAAAAATCAGTAAAATATATTTAAAAAAAAAAAAAGGATGAGTATGGCCCATGAGTAGGGCCCAGGTGGTGTGGCTCATTGGTTGAACCAGGAACCAGGAGGACACAGTTTGATTCCCAGTGGGCACATGTCTTGGTTGCAGGCTTGATCCCAGTGCAGGGTGTGCAGGAGGCAGCCAATCAGATTCTCTCTCATCGATGTTTCTATCTCTCTCTCCCCATCTTTCTTCCTCTTTGAAATCAATAAAAATATTTTTTAAATATGTATATAAATATAAATTAAATATATAAAAGGATGAGTGGAAATTTCTAGAATCCCATAGGAAGGAGGACAACAGGAAGACATTCTAATGGGGGGATTGCATGTACAATAGCTAGAGGCAATAAGTTATAGCACATTTATGAAGTTATTTAATATAGCAGTTGTGATAGTGCTTGAGACACCTAATTCTCTACAAATTGCCCTCTTGTCTTTGTGAATTCCATTTCCATTTCAGCTATTCTTGAGTTGGAATCTGGTATACTTTGACACTTGAGACTGCTGTTTTGAATTTTATAATTCCATATAAAACACTTTCTTACCTTAGGGGGTTTCCTAGCTTAAGGAATACAGCAGCTGCAACAGGGTGGTGTGGAGGCCAGGAAGTCAGTCAGGGGATTTCCAAGGTCCTGGCTCTATTCCCTTGCTGGCCTGCTGAGTGACCACAAGCAAGGTGCTCCCCCCTCTTTCCACCTCCATTTCTTCTTTTGTAAAATGAGTCAATTGGATGAGATAAGCTCTGGCTCTCTATTAACTCTCAAAGTTACTGGGTTTTATACCTTTTTACTTATTTTATTCTTTATTCCACTGCAATCCATCTTAATTATTTTTGTAAATCAGAAAAATATATTTAAGGACTTAAAAAACAGATAATCAACCATATTCCAACCAATCAGATCACTGTTAACTGTTGATCTTTACCCTTCTTGACTTAGAAAAAATACATATGTATGGAAGTACAGATAAATAATTTTTTTCTCAACATTCTTATAGTAAGTTTGAAATTGGCTTTACAGAAAAGGATTTATGGTGCTGCATCAAGGATACTCCCTGCTTCTCTGATATGATAGGGTTTTAAATCTCAGTCATTTATAAGGACTGGCCAGAGCCCAGTCGGAAGAGCTCTCCAAAGCTTGTGCCAGGAATTTTTGCATACAGCTTCTCAGTGGCAAATATTACTCAAAACTGGACTGCAGACAGGTTTTCCTTCTCCTTTCCAAAAGGGACATAAATCTCTGATTTGGAAAATGATGAGTAACCCCCAGGTTCCCTTTTCCTATCTCATTTACCCAGTCAGACCTCGAATCTTCTGTTTTAATGTGAGATGGATTCCATATGTATGGTTGTGTGGTGTAAACTGTATCCCACATCTTGTCCTTAGCAACTAGTGTTTCTCCAATCTCCAGAACTGCTTGGTTCCCAAAAGGAGATGGAATATCCAGCCAGAGCCAGTGTGGAGTATTTAGTTACAAGCTCTAACCTCAGAGCTCTTGGCTCTTCACCTCCTTGAAAACCTTGGACATTTCTCCCTTTGCTTCAATTTCTTCATCCATAGAGTGGGGAAAATATTTTCTGTTTCCCAGGGAAATTGCAATGGCTGACGTGTCTCCAGTTCCTTGTGACTAAGTACCAAGGCCTTTGCCCGCTCTTGGGACTGATGTTGACATCAGAATTAGAAGAAAACAAAGACCCCTGTGATTGCATTTTGTCTCCTGGGGTCTTTGGAACCCTTTCTGGGCTCACTGTTTATTCACAAACAGGTATAATGATTGAAGGTCAAGGCTGCCCTGATTTTGAAAGGCTGCAGAAACCTTCCATCATAGTTCACGATGACCACTGCTAAAACCTTTTCCTTGATTCCAGAGAACTCAGCCTTGTTTATTAGTTCTGATCTGTGGTCTTCTGATACCACCTAATGAGTAGTTAAAGTTTATGCTAATTGCTAGTACACCTTTCACTGTCACTTGTGGTCACAAAGACACACCAACTTTCCTAAATACATTTTTTTTTCCTTATTGAATCCTTTTTACCCTCCAGACCAGAAAGTTTAGGACTATGTATTCTTTACATGGTTCCACTGGCTGCCTGTCCTGAGCATATTCTTCAGGTTATTGAAGATATGGGTTTCCTTTTAGTTTGGAATTAATCTCATTCACTTTTAGCCTTCACCCCAAGCCCATCCTTTAACAAAGTGTTCTTAAATTTTTTGAGTCATGGACCTTGCTTAGACTGATGAAACCAGTAGATCCTGCTACCCTGAAATATGCAAAGGCAAACCCAATTTTGCAGGCAATTTCAGTGGCTGTATGAAATCCCTGAAACATGCCTGTGTATTCTAGTGGATCACCCTTGCTCCGTGCATTTTTCTTTGGTACCATTTTCAAGCTCTCCTGGATGAGACACAACAGGTGAATCTTGTAGCCAGCCCCAGCCCCACCATGACATCTCTGTGTGGCTTTGGAATGTCACCAGCTCTGCTGGGGGACTCATTTTTCTCAACTATAGTAAAGGGAGATGCAGGAGCTGATACACCACTAAATTTTGTTTTATGGTTCTGAGATTGTAGAATTTCTTGATCAGCTATTTTATTTTTTAAGCCCAACTGCATTCTACTGGGGGAAAGAGAAAAAGAATGTCTTTTCTAAGAGTTCTAAGAGTTAGTTCTTCCTCCTCTGGTGGTGCATTGATTTGACTCCTGCTGGGCACAGAGCCTCAACTATCATCCGTTCATGTTACTTCTTTCCTTTTTGTTTATATAATACATTCATCTTCTTCCCTTCTGCCTCCACCCTTAACACCTTTGGAAAGTATGGAGGAAGGAACATGGTAGTAACTGCTGGATTTTTAAAATAAGGGAGCCACCAGTTTGAATTGGGAAACCTTTTATGGATGTACATGCTTATACATACATGGGTTATAGATAATATACTGTAATGACTATTTAAATTGAATGCTTAGAACACTCAAATACATATTTATAAGAGTTTATTTTAATGACTATTGTTATAACAGTCCAATTCAACAAACATTAGAGCTCCTATTTCATGACATATTTTTGAATGATACAAAGATGAATAAGGCAGCCTCTGAAGTTTTTGATGACATTGTTCTGGATAAGATAGTAAAGTTATATTGCATGATAATATAGTTCAAGCATATCAAATTATTTAAACATCTTTACTAAAAAAAGTTCCTAGCTTAGAAGAGGTAATTAATTCCTAGCAAGTGGTAGGAACTAATTATTTGTGTTTTGAATGTTGAGAAAAATGAATGAATGATTTGGTAGAGAAATAAGTGAATGGCACAATAGGAGGGGGGGGGAAGAAGATAGCCTGTGCCCTTCAGGAATGCAGAGTCTGGAAGGTAGCTAAGACTCAGTAGCAGAACACCCTTTGCTTACTAGTATGGAGATATGATTTATCACGAAGCCATAAATGGTAGTTATTATTAAATGCTACATTTCAGTGTTCTAAATATTTATTCAGCTGAGTTTCTTTCCAGCTTTTACTATCTCCGTTGCTTTAGTTGATGCTTTCGATGATTTGTTATTGTGTTGGAAGATCATTTCCAGAGTATATTAAAACAGGCATCCTTTGGGATTCATCAAAGATGATTTAGCATTTTATGAAAGGATACTTTTTGGCAATGAGCTCTTTGAAGGGTTTTGCTTGCTTTCCTTAGGATTTAGTGTCTCACCAGGTTATTTTTTTCTAAAGGGCCTTTCAATATCATGTCCAGGTATTTCTAAAAGTACTTTAAAAAAAAGTCTTCTTTTGCTAGAGAAAATGTGAAAAACTTTGAGAACATATTATTCCTATAGTTATTGTCCTTGTTTATATAACATTTTATGTGTTGCTAGTGATAAATTCTAAAATGTCTGGCCTTCCATAGTTTTAAATGTCTTTCATCATAAAAAATTTATTAAAGTTCTTTTCTTAATGAGAAGAAGACTATGTTTCTTTTTTTAACATCTTGAGCCATCAGACTAAAATTGGAAAATATCTTTTCTGTGGTTCTAAAATGGCTGCAACTGTGCTAAATATGAACAGTCATAGGAGAACAAACCTAGCAAGTTTTGCAAAATAGAGGAACTTTGTTGACATTATGGAAGCGTGTATACAACAAGAGTCTTGAGGAATGGCAGCGTCATTTGGATAGCTGACCATTCTCCTATGAGGACTGCTTTGAAGGGTATGTTGAATAGGCAGGTGCAAGGCCTGTAGTTAAAACTTACCTGTCATCATACTTCTAGATCACTTTGTAGTGGACTCTGGATTCACAGGGGCATTTAGATATTTTTAAGATCTTTATCAGCACTCTAACTTGGAATAGAGATCTATATGAAAATATATTTTTGTGTTATTTGTAAAAGCAGGAGAGAAAATTTGGGTTTCTCCCAGTTCTCAGTTGTACTTAACATTTCTCTTTCCTTTTATGTCAACTCCTTCATGAAGGACCCTGAAGGGAAATGGTAACAAAAGTGAGGATTGAGGCAAGTAGCAATTATGAATCATTGCATTAATACCTCTTACATATCCCAAATGTGGAACATGAACTTAGCATTGCTCTTTCTTAGAGAAAGCCTGATTAAAAAAACATCTTTAATATCTCACGTGGAACCTAATGAACAAAATAGAATCAGAGGTATGATACATGGGACAAACTGACAAATGTCAGAGGGAAGGAGAGTGTGAGAGCCTGGATAAAAAAAGGTGAAGAGATTAGCCAAAGAACATATGTGCATAGCCCATGGACATATATAACAGTGTGGTAAAGGCTAGAGGAGGGGGGTCAGGGGCTGTGTGGGGTTGGGCAAAGGGCGGTATGGGAGATATATGTAAGAGTTATTGTTAACAATAAAAATAATAAAAATAAAAGCTATTCATAGGATTACTACTGTGCCCATATCCAGATCTTCTGTTAGTTCAGTTTGACCTGACAGATTTGTTTTCAATCACAATGCAAGCGGATTTTAAAAAATAAATAAATAAATGCAAAATGGCTAATTGGTAAATAACGTACATAAGCAAGAAGACAAAAACACACTGTATCATTTGGCTATAAGGGACAAGTAAGAGTTTTATTTCACATCTGTTCTTGGCTTAATCACTCACTGCTTCCTATTTTTGAAATTATTCCAGTAGGCAATTATACCTGAAAAATGAGACCTACATCACCCTATTACACTCGCTGCACAGGGACTATAAGTCCCAAGAAATGAACCCTTTCACAGAGTTCCCTGGGGGAGAGGCACTGTGTGTGTTTCAGCTTTGCTGAGCTGGCTTAGAACAGTTGACAAGTTCTTGGGAAATTGCTTCAGATCTCACAATATTTTTCTCTTAGCCTCAGTGGCAAAGTATTGACCTTTTAGGGTAGGTTTGATTTTTTTTTTTTTAAAGCCTAAAGTAATTTGAAGCTATGCATTGTAAGTAAAGGGTAAGAATTTGCAAGAAAAAATTAATAAAGAACTGCAAGAGCTTCAAATAGCTTGTGTGTCTGAACAGGTGAGATGCCAGTTCAAGGGACTCAAAGCACACTAACTCATTTCCATGCCATAGAAATGAGCTTTAGAGAGAATGCCATCTATTAACTGTGTGATCCGTGACAAGTATCTCAGACTTCCTGAGATTCAGTTTCCTCCAGTGGAAAATAGTTAAAATACCATTTTAGTGGCAATGATGATTAAATGAGAGCTTCTATGCTAAGTGTCATGTAGCTGACTATCCGTAAATCTTTTTGAAAGCTCCTTTCTACAAGCAGAGATCAGGTGCCATTCCCATTTCCTCTCATAAATGCACTCACCTTGCAATTTAGTCATAAACTCTCCATTTTTAGAAGTTGACAAAAGGGGAGGGGAATGAAAAAAAATTGTAATTATTTTTAAAGGGCATGGCTTTAAGAGCTGAGCAAATACTCATCTGCAGGTTATTAGATTCTTTGTCTTTTTCTTTATTCTTTTCTTTTCAAATAGGCTTTTGATATAGGGGTTTCATTATTAACCAAAATGAAGCTGAGTTTAATGTTCCCAGGAGTGTGCACTCAGAGAGTGGGTGAATTCTCTTATTTCCTGAAATATCTGTGACCAGTATCAGGCTCACACTTGAGAGATGAATTGATATAAACTTAGGGAAAGACTTCGTGGTTGTGTTCCCTCTGTACTCTCACCAGCAAGGCCATAAGAGACCCAGGATAGCAGTTCTGTGACAGCACCAGGCTTGCTGCCTGTCACTGCAGTTGCACTTGTCTCTGTAAAACCACACTTCTCAGAAGCCTTTCTTCAGCCTTCCTTTTTCTTGCTGTTACTATAAATGGGTTGGAGTCCAATGTAACATGAGCAAGAAGCACCAGCTGCCTTGGCTTAATCTGTTCCAAGTGCTGCAGCATTTCTCTCTCCCTTTAGCATTACTTTATGGATGTTTTCCGGGTCCCATTCGAGCTTCCTAAGACATGACTGGTAGAAGGGCTTCCCAGTCTGTCAAGTGGAGAGATTGTTAGGCCCAGAAAAATACTGACATGAAAGTCCAGGATTTTCAATGCTCAGTTCACTTCCTTATTAAACATCTCTCAGGCACTGTTGTGGCAGGATTAATTCACAGTTCAGAATTCCAGTGTACTCTTTTTTGGCAGGTTGAGGCAGAGTCCACTTTAAATTTTTAGCAGTTTTGAGAACTGGCAGGTTAAGCTCCTTGGTGAACCAATTGGTTAACTTTCTTTGTGGGACATATGGAATCCTGACACCCAGACGAATATATTGCTTATAGTCACGTTTTCACATCATCAGGAAAATTGTGTGGGCTAGAGCAACTTCTTGGTCCCCTCCAGTACAGATGCAGGGTGGAGGTAACAGTGTCAGACTTTTTCCTTGAGAAATTTTTTATGACAAACACAGCTCACTTTCCCATTTTGATTCATTTTCAGTTTATTTTGTAAAATATTTGGAGGATAGAGACATGCAGCTGCTAAGAATCCAAGACAGTGCTGTTCTAAAAATGAAAATGTTTCTGTTTTGCATTTACTTGAGGAAGTAGGATAGTTGCTTCCCATCTATCTATTTCTTTAACTACAGAAATTGTTTAAATGGCATTATTTTGAGTTGAGTCCAGAGTCCAGGTTGTTTTGGGGAAGTCACTGGGTAAAAAAATTGGGTATCATTGCATTCCAGGGGCCAAGAAACAGAAGGATGGCATTTTGGGCAGGCTCCCAGGCCCAGCAAAACCCACACCCCAAGGCTTTCTCCGTAGCTTCCTGTGGTGTTCTCACTAAAGAGATAAATAGCCTTTCTCTTGGAGGGTCCAGGATGGCAAGTTTGAACATTACCAGCATAATACTGCTGCTTTGAGGTTATGCCTCAACCTGCTTCATTTGGGAAATTGGATGCACCACAATTGTTGCAAATTGACCTAAGCCAGTTTTATTGCTTCTAGTAGTGCATATCTTTTTGGTAGAAATTGGTAGCTTCCAGTGGTTACAGGCTATCATGCTGCCACATGGTCTGTAACAATAAAGTGAAGTCTCAGACCAAATTTTGCCACATAGGGTGAATATTTATTAGTAAGCAGGCAAGTTAATCATTCATCTTGTTCTTCTAGACTGAGGAAAGCTCCAACCATCTCATTCTTTCCATGTGTATCTTACATCAAAGATTCAGTAGAGACAAATGCAGACAAATTCGTGTTACATGATATATTATCTAACATTTTAGTTGGATCAGGTGGTGGAATCATTTGTTAAGTCTCCAGACCCAGGACCAGAAACTTAGGTCTAGAGTGCCATTCAAAGAGTGTTCATCTGCCTGGTTTCCCAGATTCTATAACCTTCATGTATATATAACATCGGAGGTCCCTGTACTATATTTCTAGCCAGCCCATATATCTTGAAAATTCTTAACTTTCATCAGAGAAATTAGTTCTCCATTCCTTTGTATTCATTAGGGAATCCCATAGTATATATTTATTTTATTTTTTTCAAGTATGCAGAGGCCATTTTATTTGGTCCATTAAGTACAGTATAGTTGTATTTGAGTTTTACAAAACATCAAATATAAATAACCTGAAACTGTAACAATACACAAAAATTGGCTTCTTACAGACATACCAGGCAGTACAACCTCAAAACTTGAATAAATTAACATTGTTTTTACATCTATATACATAGTGCCAGTTCATATTTAAAAACAAGTTTGAATACAGCACTTCTTTAAAATCTGTTTCAGTTAAGAGTATGAAAATGGTTAGATCTAGGCTAAAAATAATTCTTTTTCTAACTGAAAATAAAGACATAATATTTATAACCAGCTATCAACTTTACTAAACCACAATATTTTAAACTATTAAATGATACCTACGAATATTTACATTAAAAAGGCAACATGCATTGTGTTGTTTCTTCTCATGACTAGTTATGCAAATGCTTTGTTCAGAGGGTTTTAAAACTATATTCCTACTTCCATACAGCATTCTGCAATGTGTCTGATAGTTCTAGCAAAATGAGTGCTTTCAAAGGGAGCAGAATCATCTTCAAGTCACTGGGCTCAACTTTTTCCCTTTGGAACAAAGGACATTGGGTGATCCATGCAGTCAGAGGGTTCTTTTGGAGGCACTGCTATTCAATCTAATGCTATAATATCATCAAGCTCTTTTGTCTGTTCTGTGTGTGACCTCTTTCTCATCCAATTTCCTCTTGTGACTTCTTTCTTCTGCATTGATGTCAGCATTATTTGAAGGACCTTCTTCATCTGAATCAACTATGAGCACATCATCTTGCTCTTGTGCTGTGGATGTCGAAGGCTGAGCTCCATCATCACTTCCATTGGTTATGCTTTTGGTAGCATTTC
Source organism: Lasiurus cinereus (assembly GCA_011751065.1). Taxonomy (NCBI): domain Eukaryota; kingdom Metazoa; phylum Chordata; class Mammalia; order Chiroptera; family Vespertilionidae; genus Lasiurus; species Lasiurus cinereus. The sequence goes on from JAAGEH010000125.1 coordinate 5,670,722, forward strand.
AGCTTGTTTGGGCCCCACTTTTTCTGGGGCATCACCAACAACTTCAAATTGCACATCCTTTCCTAGGTCTTTACTATGAAGGATGTTGATCAATAAAGTGTATCCTGAAGAAAGTCATTGGCTTGAAGCCGGCTCCCATTTCTAATTCCAAATTCTGACAACTTCTTGTGATTATTAGCTTCTGTCTCTCCCTCTTCCGAAGATGTTAGGTTCCTTTCCCATCCTCGATTTGGACATCTGGTGCTACCATAGCAAATTTTTCTTTCACAATCTTATCTTGTAATGTGAGAACAGTCACTTTATGGACATTCAGTCACAGAGTAACCTCTGGCTTGCTGGCACATACGTAACAATTAAGGTTGGGAGGATCTAGTGCACAAGGCACAAGGACCTTCTTCTTTGGGTTTGGTTGTTTATTCAAAAAAATTGTTCTACACTGATAAAATCTTCAATCCTTGCAATACTATTAACCCAGCAATCTCCTCATTAGTAGTAGCGATAATAGGAATAATGTCCCCTGACATTGATTTTATATCTATCTGCTTTTCATATTTATACTGAAAATATGCATCCTGAGGTTTGCAGCAGAGGTGACAAAATCCATTGCAGATGGGTCATTTGTCCCAAATGAGCTCGGCTCCATCCCCCTTTTCTGCTAAATGAATTCTCAAAGTCTCAATGCTCTTTGAAAAAAGATGTGCATAGCTCTTTACATCTAGAACTTGCTGGTCTTTTAGACCTAGCTGTGGTTCATTTTGTTGATCTGCTGCATTGATTTTCTTCTCCATGACTCTGTACTTCATCCCAGTCCAATGGAACTGGAGGTTTCCTTTTCTGCCATAGCTTGTCCATTGTCAACAGATACCTGATATCATCTTTAAAAAGCTTGGTAAAAAGTTTAACTGGATCTTTTCCAGTTGATTTAGCCCATTCCTTTGTGGAAATACACTTAATGTCACCATCTTTATTTGATGCTCTGACTCTGGCTTCAGCTTCCATTGTTTCCCAGGAAGCTTCAGGGTCAGTTCTGGCAGGAGATACTTCTTGATCATCATCTTCTTCCCCAAATAACTGGTTGAACAAATACTTTGCCCAAACAATGCAAGGAATAGGTTCTGAAGGTTTGCTATGTACAGCCAGGAAAAGTTCTCTGATGGTTTGGGATGACATTCATAACATTCAGTCACACCCTTTTGATGTAGTTACTTGCCCAAGATAACCAGCAGCTCCACTCTCGATAAGAGGGATGTCAGCTGCCAGACACATCCTATTAACTTGGTTGTGGGCAGCTCTGTTATCTAAAGCATTCATAACCAATATAAATTGTCGAAAAAATTCCACATTACAGTTGGAGTTCATGATGCTATCATGGTAGGCTATGATATTAGCTTTTGGGTAAACTGCAATATACTTCCTTTGGCAACCTGGGCCTTTGATCTTCCAACATGTTTCTTTTGAAACAAAAACTGCCTGTTGAGGTTGCTGACATCAATAGTATCCAGATCAATCAGGTCGATGTGGGAGAATCCGGTGAGCATGAGGTTCTTGAGGAGCTCACAGCCGATGCTGCTGTGCCCACCACCAGCACCTGGCCCCTGGCCACGGCCTCAGCCAGCTCTCAGGGGAGTGATAGAGCCATGGTGGGACAACCACGAGCTGCAACCCCATAGTATAGATTGGATAGCTGTAGTTTATACACTCTGACTCTGAGATTGGACTTCTAATTAGTCTTTAAAATGTGAACCAATCACACCTGGAGTATGTATTCCTGAGTAGAGTACTTCAAATACCAACTTAGGAGGTAAAGGGTGAGTGTGTGGTATACATTGTATGTATGCACAGTATGTATGCTGAAGTATTTTAAAATAAATTATAGATACTATAACAATAGGTATCCCCTTGTTTGACTTCAGAATATTGTGTCTTCCATAATGTTGCCAGCCATTGATGAATGATCTGCAATGTCATTGACCACTGGTCGTCATGGTGAATTAGCCAGAGTCACAGAACACCATAGCACTTTTTACCTAGGGGCAGGTGTTGGCAAAATAAGGCTACATAAAAGAATGCTGGGAAATTAGTACTTTAGTGGTAAGCCACATGATTCAAACCAGCTTTCATACTGATGTCAACTAAAGGAACTAGATAAATTATTCTTCAACAATCTTCTTAAACATAAAAGAACTAACAAATTGTGAGGAATTATTGAGTTGATATTTGGAAAGAATGTAAACAGAGAAGTGAGCCTAGCACTAGGGCCACTTCTGTCTTACGGGCATTTGCTGATCAAGACAAGACAGTTGAGAGCCTGAGCTCAACTTAGTGTCCTTTCAAGGTTAAAAATTATAATGTGGGTGTTATCAAGCCTGGGAAACCATTTCCCACTTTGAATTGGGATTCCCCTAAGGAGATACACCTAGGAGTAAGGGTAACTAGAAATAAACCAATTCGCACATTGGCTGCAGCTCAGTTTCTCATCTGAGTGGCCCAGAAACATTAAGGCTTACTTGGATTAAGACTATTCCCATTTAGCTACCATCCAAAGGTGTCAGGTAAAAGCAATGAAATCTTCTTAGAGGGAGATGTCATGATTCTAGTCTTCACATCACTCTACAAATAACTAATTACAGTACCATAAAAAAAATAAAAAGCAAAGAAAGCAGTGAATAATGGGTAACTGAGTGAAAATTTGACTATATAAGATAGTACAATGTTTGATTTTTTAAAATTAAAGATTTAAAAGATTGGACAAAAATAATATAATAGTTGGGAGGAGATAAATGGAATTAGTCTGTTCTAAGGTTCTTACATTGTCTTGGAAGAGAGTAAAGGTGTCAATTAACATTTGACGACGTGATAAGTCAAGGATCTATGTTGTAATAGACTAAACACTAAACAAATAGAAAACTTTATAACTTATAAAAATTTAATAATGGGGAAAATCTAATGAGAGAAAACTTAAAAGAAGAAGAAAAGGAGCATAGACTTAGTAAAACAGATATGGGACAAAAGGAGTGGTGGTAGACATAAACCAATATGCATCAGTAATTACATTAAACATAAATTGACTAAAGATTGTAGTTGAAAAACAAAGATGCTCAGACTAGATTTTTAAAATTATATGTATTGCGCAAACAGTATACTTTAAGTATATGGATACAGAATGATTGAAAATGAAAAAATGTGGAGTTTCCAAGTTATGAAACACAGGGAGATTCAGGGAAATGGCACCCCCTTCAGAGACATGGAATTTCTGTGCCCTTTCCCATACCTTGCCTTATGCATCTCTTCCATCTGGCTGTTCCTGAGCTATGTCCTATTACAATAAACTGGTGATTTGGATTAGCATGTTGTATCTGCTAATGATTTTTAGGTGTTATTCTAAAGACTTGGAATTGTTTCACACAGCACAGTATACTAAAAATCGAGCAATAAACAAATTCAGCTATCCACTGTATCCCAATATCTGTGAAATATGTGAATTAGTGAAAAGTTTTATGATTCAGCTTTTAAGTATCATCTCACTATGGCCCAGATGGAGGAGGGATGGTATTCAAACTAGCCAATTTCAAAGTTCCTTTATGCTGTAGTTTTAAGAAAATACTCTGGCAAAATCTCTAATATTTCAGTGAAATATCCACAAGAAATGAAAACTTAAAGTGTATCATTTGATACACTTTTTTTCTACAGTGAATAATTTTACAGAAATTGCTTCAAAGTTCAGGGAGAGACTCCAAGACTGGGACAAAAACAACCCAATATTATTGAGAATTATGGATGATCAACTGATGTTTCTGGAATGAGCATTTATTGATCGCTTAGGATTATCACACAGCCCTTTCTGTAGGCATGCCATGTATGATCCAAGCAACCATATGTGTATGTAGATATATGTATTTTACAATGTTCACAGGAATCTATAATGCCCTGCTTGAAATCAAAAGCAAAGTGCAGCCCTGGCCAGTGTGGCTTGGATGGTTGGAGCATTATCCTATACACTGAAAGGTTACAGATTTGATTCCCAGTCAATGTACATAGGTAGGTTTTGCATTTGATCCCTAATTGGGGTGCATATGGAAAGCAACTAATCCCTTCTTTCCCTCTCCCCCTCCCTCTCCCTCTCCCTCTCCCTCCCTCTCCCTCTCCTTCCCTCTCCCTCTCCTTCTCCCTCTCCCTCCCTCTCCCTCTCCCTCTCTTTCTCTCCCTCTTCTTCTCTCTCCCTCTCTCTTCCTCTCCTTCTCTCTCCCTCCCCCTCTCTCTCCCTCTTCCTCTCTGTCTCTCTCTCCCTCTCTCTGTCTTTCTCTCTCTCCCTCCCCTCTGTCT
>JAAGEH010000125.1:5675054-5838947 GCA_011751065.1 Lasiurus cinereus
CTCTCTCTCTCTCTCTCTCTCTCTCTCTCTCTCTCTCTCTCTCTCTCCTTCCCTTCCTCCCTCCCTTTTTCCCCCTGTGAGATGATACTTAAAAAAATAAAGGGGGGTGGGGGAAGTCAGTTAAAAATACATATTGAGTGAGGACTATAAAAAAAAAAGATGAGTATGGAAGTGATTATCATACAGTGAATATCTCAGAGGCAAGTAGGGCATTGTGACTGGGAAGTGGCTTTGGGTAGGAAGTGGCTCTGATGTGCTTATGTTCTTGACTAGGTGGGAGTTATATAGAGGTTGATTCATGCTACAATATTTTAAGCTATATGTTAAATTTACTTGTCTATGTTATTTTACAACAAAAAAGGTTAAAGTGACATAGGCATGATGCAGGCAGGTTTTTCTAGGCATCCTCTTGTTTACACTGTTCTTTTTGCAGACAGGAGGGGTTTCAACCTGGCACACAATTTTTCAGAGCATGCTCATCCTAGCCTGAAGGTTTCCAATGCAAGAATTTCCAAAGAGTAGAGGTGGCTTACTGGTAGATCACACAACTCAACAATCTTAGGCCAAAAGAGACTGAATCCAAAGAAACTTACCTACACCACACCTAAATTAAGCCAGTGTGTATGTGTGTTTTTTTTTGAAATTGAGACTCAACTATCTGTTCCCTCTATGTGGAGCATCCAAATACATAAGATGCTAAGTTGATAAATAAGTGATTAAAGAGGTCTAGGTTGAAGACAATAGAAAATGAATGGAAGCTGTGGCCAGCCAGACCTCATATTCTCTGTCAAGGGCACCTGCAGCCCAACTCTGGCCGACGGTTGACTTGCAGAAATTTGGAAATAATGTTGCCAGATCTTCTGATTTTTTTTTTAAGCATAGGTGGAAATCTGAATTTTAATATGAAAGTATCTGATTTTTAAATGTTGATTCAAGCATACTTTCCCCCAAAACACTACATGAATCAAATCAAGCCTGTGTCTAGGATATTTCCATTCAAACATTGTTAATTTATGGCAGTGACCTCAAGAACTATGCAGATGTAAGTAGAGAATATGTATAAAATAATATAATCAAGTTCCTAATTTTTCTCAATGGAGCTTGCTTGCCAAATATGTACTTATATAATTCTCAGTTCCAAAATTAAAAGAAACTTGCTGAACCAAAATTCACACATTCCAAAAGTCACTCTGGGTAAAGCTTTTTTTGAGACCTGGCTCTCTTGCAGGGGAATCGAAAGATTTTTACCATCAAGAATTTATTAAAGGGATTGACAAAAACTGCTAAATAAACAGTAATATCACCCAAAGTAATTTTTTTAGACAGAAGAGCTAAAAATGAGTTTTTAAGTTAATTTAAAGGGAACATGCGGGCTTCTGCATGGGTTGAGTCTTAAGAGAAAGTGCTCCTATTTAGGTGTCACAGGCATTTGAAAGTGTAGTCCTAGGACCCTGAGCATCAGTGTCAGCTGGGAACTTGCTGGAAATACAAATTCTTAGACTCTACCCTACACCCAATAATCAGAAACCCTGGTTATTGAGATTATTAGTGCCAAGCTCTCTGATTTTTAACTAGTCCTCCATGAGTTTCTGATAGCATGCTTCAGTTTGAGAACCTCTGTTCTGTAGTTTTTGTGCATTGTCACTTATTTTGAGGAATTACTTTAGAAAGTTGTACTTTGTTACATTAAAGTTTCAAGTGTATAATTTTAAATTTTTGAAACCCTCCAAATGATCTTTCGGAGTATAGCTTTAGTTTGTTATAATCAGTAAAAAAATATGATTTGATTTTTTTTTAAATGACTGAGAAAGAAATGTTGCATTTCTTAAAATTACATTTTAAAGTGATATTGGTATACAATAGATGCAATTATATCTTCTTTTTGTCTTTCTCATCTACTCATATGATGAAATAGTTACATTTTCAAGGATATTCAAAGGCATTAGTGGGAAGATAGTAAAAAAGAAGTGATCAAGAGAAATTTTATTTTTTTAGGTGGTAGGCATTTCAGCTTATGTTCAGATGAGAATGTGGGGAGGAAGGGATATAATTCTTGCTTTATTCCTTCTATTTAGATAATGAATAAAATTAAAAGAGGTCAACTTCTTTTTTTTCTCGACTTGATTTTAGAAATTAATGAGTATGCTAATGAAATGGCAAATAAAATAAAAAACAAAACAAACCAACAAACATTAGTGTATAAGCAATCTTGAGACCAAAGAATGAATATCACAAGTGCAAAAAATAGTTTTGTATGCATTGTGCATTACAGTGGATGTTTGGTTATCTCCTTGACAAAAGATGGTACCCCTGTACATCCTGTTCAATACAGCATTATTCACAATAGCTAAAACATAGAAGCAACCCAAGTGTCTGTTAACAGATGACTGTATAAACAAAATGTGGTCTATCCATACAATGAAATATTATTCAGCATTCAAAAAGAAGGAAATTCTGACAAATACTATAATATGGATGAACCTTGAGGACATTATGCTAAGTGAAGTAAACCAGTTACAATAAGACCAATACTGAATGATCCATTTAAATAAGGTATTTCAAGTATTCAGATTCATAGAGACAGAAGAATGGTGGTTGCCAGGAGTTGGGAGGAGGGAGTAGTGGGAGTTATTGTTTAATGAGTATAGAGTTTCAGATGGGGAAGATGAAAAGAGTTCTGGAGATGAATGATGGTGATGGTTGTACAGCAATGTGAATATACTTAATACCACTGAATTATACTTAAAAATTATAAGATAGTCTTAGTCAGTTTGACTGAGTGGATAGAGCATCAGCCCTAATACAGAAGGGTCCTGAGTTTGATTCCTGTCAAGGGCATTTATCTTGGTTGTAGGCTAGATCTCCAGCCCTCGGATCCCCAGCCCTGGACGGGGCACATGCAGGAGGCAAGCAATGGATGTGTCTCTCTCATATACATGTTTCTCTATCTCTCCCTCTTTTACTCTATCTAAAAATCAATGGCAAAATATCCTCAAGTGAGGATTAACCAAAAATAAAATATCTTTAAACAAAAATAAGGTAGTACATTTTACATTATTTGTGTTTTACAACAATAAAAAATAGGGGTGGGCCCAGCTGGAGTGGTTCAGTGGCTGAGCATCCACCTATGAACTGGAAGGTCACAGTTCGATTACCTGTCGGGGCACATGCCGAGGTTGCAGGCTCGGTTTCCTGTGGGGAAACATTTTAAATAGTCAGTGCTTTGAGTATTTAATTCTACAACCCTTGGCCCATATGGTTTATGATGAGAAATTGGTTGTTAATTGTTAACAATCCCCTTTACATTGTAGGTCATTTTTCTCTTACATTTATTATCTCTTTGTCTTTTGACAGTTAGATTATGGATGTGTCTGGGGATGAATATTTTTTATTTTATTCTACTTGGAATTGAGCTTGTTGGATATATAGATTAATGTTTTTCATCAAATTTGGGAGGTGTCCTACCATTATTTCCTTATATATGCTCTCTAGTCTTTTTTCTTTTCTCTCTCTCCTTTCTTATGGAACTTCCATCATGCATATGTTGCTATGCCTGATGGTATTTCATGGGTATAAGAGGCACCTCTCATTATTCTTCTCTTTTTTCTTTTTTTCTTTCAGTTTCTCAGACAAGATAATCTCATTTAACCTCTTTTAAAGTTCACTGATACTTTCTTCAACCTTCCCAAATCTGTATAGAGTCTTTTTAGTGAATTTTCCAGTTGTACTTTTCAGCTCCAGAATTGCTCTTTGGTTCTTTTTTTAACATTTCTATTTCTTTATTGATATTCTCTATTTTGCTATACTTATGCTTTCTTTTAGTTTCTTATACATGCTTTCTTTTTTTTAATTTAATCTTTATTGTTCAGATTATTACAATTATCTCTCTTTTTCTCCCCATAGCTCCCCTCCATCTGGCTCCCAGCCCATCCTCTGCCCTTACCCCCCGCCCCCGCCGTATTGTCCCCATTCATAGGTGTACAATTTTTTTCCAATCTCTCCCCTCACCCCCCTCACCCTTTCCCCATGAGAATTGTCAGTCTATTCCCTTTCTATGCCCCTAATTCTATTATATTCACCAGTTTATTCTGTTCATCAGATTTTTTTATTCACTTGATTTTTAGATTCACCTGCTGGTAGATATGTATTTGTTGTTCATAATTTCACCTTTACCTTTTTCTTCTTTCTCTTAAAGAGTACCTTTCAGCATCTCATATAATACTGGTTTGGTGTTGATGAACTCCTTTAGCTTATTTTAATCTGTGAACCTTTTTATCTGCCCTTCAATTCTGAATGATAGCTTTACTGGGTAGAGTAATCTTGGTTGTAGGTTCTTGCTATTCATCACTTTTAATATTTCTTGCCACTCCCATCTGGCCTGCATAGTTTCTGTTGAGAAATCAACTGACAATCGTATGGGTGCTCCCGTGTAGGTAATGAACTGTTTTTCTCTTGCTGCTTTTAATATTCTCTCTTTGTCTTTTGCTCTTGGTATTTTAATTATGATGTGTCTTGGTATGGTCCTCTTTGGATTCCTTTTGTTTGGGGTTCTGTGCACTTCCTGAATTTGTAGTCTATTTCTTTCACCAGGTGTGGGAAGTTTTCAGTCATTATTTGTTCAAATAGATTTTCAGTATCTTGCTCTCTCTTTTCTTCTGGCATGCCCATAATTCTGACGTTGGTATGTTTGAAGTTGTCCCAGAGGCTCCTTCCACTATCTTCCAATTTTTGGGTTCTTTTTTCTTTTTGCTTTTCCAATGGAGTGTTTTCTGCTTCTTTGTGTTTCAAATCTTTGACTTGATTCTTGCATTCCTCTAGTCTGCTGTTAGGACTCTGTATAATATTTTTTATTTCAGTCAGTGTATGTTTAATTTCTAGTTGGTTCTTTTTCATCTCCTCTTGGGGCTCGCTAAATTTATCCAACTTTTCTAGGAAATTCTTGAAAAACCTTGTAAGTGAGATTTTGAACTCTATATGCTGTCATTTGTTTTCCTCCATTTCTTTCATTTGGGATCTCTTTCTTTGTCTCTGCATTTTTGCTGCTTCCCTGAGTTGGTAGAGTAGCTTTGTATGCTAGGGGTCCGCCTCCCCAGTTACCTGAGGTGGACACTCTTGGTGCACCCCTTTGTGGACTGTGTATACAGCCTTGTGTATACAGCCTTGTTGTAGTTAAGTCTTGATTGTTGTTGGTATCACTGGGGGGAATTGACCTCCAAGCCAATTGGCTGTGAGGATCAGCTGTGTCTACGCCGGGAAAACTTCTGTGCTGGAATCAACCTTATGATACAAGACTAGCATAAATTCAAAAGCCTCTGTGCTCAGCTTGGATGGGGCGGAGTCTCAGGGCTGAGCAGATAGCCTTGGCTTCCGGTCAGCCGTGCCCTACGCAGTCCCTGGGTGTCAGTATTCCTCGGTACAGCCCTCTCTGTGCGCACTCGCACTTGCGCGCCTCCAGACCTCTGCCCCTCGTGGCTCCTCTTGAGTTTCCGTGTGGTCTGGGGACCCCTATGAGTCTGGGTCCCCAGGGTCTCACCTGAAACTGGGGTTCAGTACAATCAAAAGTGGAGTTCAACGCAGTCAGGGAGGTTCCCTCTTCCTCCCACTAGAAAAAGCCTGTGGCACAAATCAGCAGTCAGTCCTCTCTGCGAGCACTCACGCCTCCAGACCTCTGCCCCCTGCGGCTTTCCCGTGCCTCTGTGCACTTATCGCTTTTTCCGACAGTCCAGATTCCCCTGTATGAGTCTCGCCCAGAACTGGGGTTCAGTGTAGTCAGAACTGGGGCTCAGTGCAGTCGGGGGTTTCTGTCTCCCTCCCGTTAGAGGAAGCCAGCCAGGCACCTGCTGCCCGTCCTCTCCACGTGCATGTCTCTGTACCTCAGTTTTTTGCACCTCCTCTGAGTCTCCATGAGCCCCTCTCTTTCCTTCTAATTGTAGAGTTTCCACACAGCCAGCTTTCCTGTGGTTCTGGATAATGTCCCTTCTGTCTTTCAGTTGTAGTTTTGAAACTGTTGTGCGCGGCAGCAATTTAGGTGTTCACCTCTGCCGCCATCTTAGTTTTCTTAGAACTAGATATTTTAAATATTATAATGTGGCATCTCTGGAAATCATATCCTCCGATCTCCCCATTGTTTACTGTTACTCTTTGCTGTTGTTGTTTTTATTATTTAGAGACCTATCTGAATTCATTTTATTTATTTTGTATTCTTTGACCTGTGCAGCCATGACATTTCTGTTTCATTAGCTTAGTGGTCATATAATAATTGGACAGAGATTTTCTTAAATTCTTGGAAGTAGTAAGTCTTCCCAGTATTTTCTGAGAGGCCTTATGTGCATGTTGGAGCTTGCTTTCAATGCTCAATGAGGCAGTTAAGAATTCTGTGTTACCTTTCATTTCCTCTTTTTACAAGGTCAGATAGAGGTGAGAGCTTAGAACTATCTCAGATCTATCCTGAGTATGTGCACAACTTAGCGCATGCATCTAGTTCTGTGCATATGCATGGTCTTCTAGATTCCTAAAAATTTGATATTCCCTATGTTTTTCTTTAAAAATTTTTTGCTAGCTTATTATTATTATTTCAACTGTTATCCACCACCTCAGGAGATCATGATGTTAAACAATTGCCCCTGATACTTTTCAACACTGGCCCCAGGAAAAAGGCTTTCACTCTGAGTTCTAAGTTAGGTCAAATAAAGACAACATTCAAGTGGGGCTTCCTTCCAAACAGGTAACAATTTTCTGAAAATGGACTTGGAGCCTATTCAAACCTCTAATCTATTCCCTCCAGTGGGCTGCCAGACAGGCTTTCACTGCGATTGTATGTTAATTGATTTTTAAGGCCACAGTTGATCTGGAAGATACATGTGTCTTCTTGTGGTGTATTTTTATACTTATCAAGCCCTATATGGTGATTTTAAATTGCATTAAAAAACTAGTAAGTGCAAAGAAAAGGTAATAAACACATTATGTTTCTCTTGCCCTTTGTGAATTATTCTTGTCTGTGATTGAAATCATGAAATCTTTTTTGTATCTCAATAAGTGGGGAAATAGGCATGGAGTTGCATCCCCATTTTAGAGGTTAGCAAGCAGGCTCAAAAAGAGTGTTTTGCTGTTTTTCAAACAGTGTTGCTAAATTACTGCGGTTGCATGTTGATCCTTCCCTCTCTCCACCAATTTTCATTTTCTTTTTTTCTACTCAGTTGGCTTCAATAGAATTCTGATTTTGGTATGTGAAGATACCAAGATATAATATTAGTTGTTTCTTTTTAGTACAGTTGTGTGTTGCATCCTAAGAAGTTCCATTAAAATACTAAAGTATTCCATTGTCAATTACCTCAATTTTAAAGCTATTTGATGTTTTACTTTGAAATCATTTGCATCTTCTAAACTACTATTGTGCCCATTTTGTATTTGGATGCCTATGAATAGTGTGCACTATACAGTGACTTTAGGGAAAGAAGAAGAGAATTACCTGTTTTATATTTTGGCATGTCAGTAATTATCCTGATTAATGCTATAGTTTTTGACATACTATTACTTATCTTGAACTGATTACATATCTTGAACTCAGATTTGTCCTTTAAAAAAAAGTTTGGCCTTGTAAATTCTGTTTGTATCCAATAGTGCAAGTTAACAGCAATAGATATAGTTAGGATGATAGTTTCATGTTTCCATATGAGGCTATTTTCTCATCCCATTATCTGCTTTATATCATTGACATATATAGAAAGAAAAACAAAGTTATTGAACATCTGGTTGATATTTAAAAATGCCATCAACTCCTGATTACCAGGGATAGTGAATCAGAGCATTTCCTTCAATTCCTTTGTCAACTCACTTGGAGATTGGGGGAAGAAAGCATCATAGAGAGTGGAATTAATCAGGGAAGACTTCTTGCAGTAATTGATAGCTTGAGCTGAGCTTTGATGGAAATGAAATTTAATGTAATAAGATCATTTAAAGTAGGGCAACACCAAGAGGGAACAAGAAAGAAGTTGCAACTTTCCCAGCGTAGTGGTGCTAAAGAGGAGCTGGAAGCAGTGAAGGTAATACAATAATGTTGTAAGGGCCTTCAAAACTGGGGCTTTTTCTTCTTTGATTATCTTTTATTATGATAGATATCACAGGACAGCAAGACAGAACTGATCAAGGGTTTCCTGGTTTTATTGGCAGCATTTCCCATTCATTATCTGAAGTGGTGCTTCTCTGCCCTGAAATCGCTTATTTTGCAACAGTTCTGGAATACAGAAGGTTTTGCCTTCAACTTGGAGCAAAGCCTCTGCAAACCACTGGGTGACTATCCCTAAGTGGAGAGTGTTTTGTGGATTGTTGTAGGATGGGAATTAAGGATCCTGGTGGCTTCCATACTCTTTTATTACCCTGTCTGAGACATAGGGAAAGATTTACCTACATTTTTTTAGAAATCAGGACACACATTTTAAAAATATCCAGAACAAGTTAAGTATAATTTCTGAACAATAGAGACGTTAAGAGTTTTGCAAATATGCATGTTTCCTTTCCCCTTTGAAAATACACAAAATGCCGAAACCAGTTGGGCTCAGTAGATAGAGTGTCGGCCTGCAGACTGAAGGGTCCTGGGTTCGATTTCGGTCAGGGGCATGTACCTTGGTTGTGGGCACATCCCCAGTGGAGGTTGTGCAGGAGGCAGCTGATCGATGTTTTCTCTCTCATAGATGTTTCTGACTCTCTATCCCTCTCTCCTTTCCTCTCTGTAAAAAAAAAATCAATAAAAATATATTTAAAAAAAAAGAAAATACACAAATTATTTTTTAATAGGATACTCAGTTCCTGGTGTCCTATTTATGAATAATAGACAAGAGTTGTGAGTTATGAATTTCTTCTGCTTCTCATGAAATGAAAAACATTTCATAGTATTGTTAGAAGATTGTAGATACTATGAAAATCATTTTTAGAGAGCCATCCAAAAGTATAGAATTATGGGGGAACTTAAATGCCTAACAGGGAGAGTATGGGTTTGATATAGTAAAGAATCACCACAGGGAAGGGCCCAAGATGAAGGTGTAGAAAGAACCTGAACTCAACACTGAATGTACACTTATGTATAGAGCATTTCTTCCTGAAGAACAGCTAAAGGGTGATTGAATAGCTTCTTCACCAAAAAGAGAGAGAGAGACATAGAGAAAGGTAGGAGAGACAGATATGTAGTCATCATGGGAGTTCTGCCCAAATGGTTTGACCTACAGTATGGATATTAGTGAGAAACCACTCCAGCACACTTGCCTGCTCTGGGGCACAGCAATAAAACAGCAATTTAAATTGCACCTAGACTACACATGAAAAAAAAAATTATTTACTAACCCCAAGGTACCTGTCAAAAAGGTGAAAAGCTGTGGGAACCCTGGGATCTGTGGGAACACTCCAGAGTCATAGTGCTATTGAGGGTTAGAAAATATAATAAAGAACAACAACAAAAAAAACCCCTCAAGTATAACTTAGATGAAAAATATACTGGATGGAATCAACAGCACAAAATATACAGAGCAGATCAGCAAGCTGGAGAACAGAACATGGAAATCACACGAAACAACAAAAAGGAAAAGTTTTTAAAAATGAGGATAGTTGAAGGGACCTCTGCAACAGCAGTAAGCAAATTAACATTTATAGTATATGGATCAAAATGGAAGAGGAAGAGGAAGAAGGAAGAGAGAGAGAAAAAGGGGCAGAAAGCTTATTTGAAGAAATAATATATGAAAACTTTCTTAACCTGGTGAAGTAAATAGACATCATGTCCAGGAAGCATGGAGATTTCCAAACATGATGAACCCAAAGCGATCCACAACAAGCTATATTGTAATTAAAATGGCAAATGTTAAAGATAAAGAGATAATCCTAAAGGGAACAAGAGGAAAACAACTGATCACATATAAATGAACCTCCCCTCTTCCCATCAAGCTATCAGTTAATTTCTCAGCAACTATTCAGGCCAGAAGGGAGTGAGAGTATACACTTAAAATGCTACAACCCAGAATATTCTACCCAGCAAGGGTATCATTCAGAATTGCAGGAGACATAAAGAGTTTTGTAGATAGGCAAAAACTAAAGGAGGTCATCACCACTAAACCAGCTTTACAAGAAAATTTAAACACTCTTCTCTAAGCAGGAAAAAAAAAATGCAAAAACCAGAAATAATATGTAGTTCATGGATAAAGGCAAATATATAGTAAAAAACATGGATCAACCACTTAAAAAGCTAGTATGAAGGTCAAATGACAAAAGTAACAAACTCAAATATCCTATATAATACAAGGGTAACATGCAAATTGACCCTAACGGTGGAACAACCATGAACAACCGGTCGCTATGATGCGCACTGACCACCAGGGGGCAGATGCTCAATGCAGGTGCTGCCTCCTAGTGGTCAGTGCGCTTTCACAAGGGGAACTCCGCAAATGTTAACAAACATAAAGGGAGAAATGGAAAGTAATACAATAATAGAAGAGGTTTTTTAATACCCCACTTACATGAATAGCTAGGTCATCGAGACAGAAAACCAATAAGGAAACAATAGCATTAGAACAAATGAACTTAATAGATTTACAAATGTTTCATTCAGAAACTACATAATGCACATTTTTTTCAAGTACACATGGAATATCCTCCAGAACATCACATGCTAGGCCACAAATTAAGTCTCAGTAAATTTAAGAAGATTGAAATCATATCAAGTATCTTTTCTGACCACACACTGTGAAACTAGAAATGAATTACAAGTGGAAAACACACAAACACACAGAGACAAAATAACATGCTACTAAACAATGGATGGATCAAAGCAAAAATTTAAAAATGTCTAGATTCAAATGAAAATGGAAACATAACTCCTAAATCTCTGGGATGCAGCAAAAGCCGTTCTAAGAGAGAAATTCATAGTGATATAGATCTACCTCAAGAAACAAGAAAACCCCCCAAATAAGCAATCTAACTTTATACTCAAAGGTACTAGAAAAAAAGAAACAACATGCAAAGTGAATAAATAATAAAGATCAGAGCAACAATAAATGAAATCCAAAATAAAATATAAAATATCAATGAAATCAAGAGGTAGTTCCTTAATTTTGTTGTTTACTTTTTTATTGACGAGGTATGTTGTTATTTTTGAAAGATGAACAAAATTGATAACTCTTTAGCCAGACTCACCAAGAAAAACAGAGAGGGCCCAAATTTATAAAATCAAAAATAAAAGAGAAGTTAAAACTGATACCACAGAAACACAAAGAATTATAAAAGAATACTATAAATAGTGGATAAAGAAGGTGTGGCATACACACACACCATGGGATATTGCTCAGCTATAAAAAATGAATGAAATCTTACCATTTGCAACAGCATGGATAGACCTAGAGGGTATTATGCTAAGTGCAATACGTCAGTCAGAGAAAGAAATATCATATGATTTCACTCATATATAAAGAATACATAATATAAACAAACAAACAAAACAGAAGCAGACTCCTAGAAACAGAGAATAGACTGATAGTTGCCAGCAGGAGGGGGATTGGGGAACTGGGTAAAAAGGTGAAGAGATTGAGAAGAACAGATTTTTAGTTTCAAAATAGTCATGGGGATATAATGTACAGCATAGGAAATAGTCAATAAGATTTTAGTAGCTATGTATAGTGCCAAGTGGGAACTGGAAATATTGGGGGAACACTTTGTAAAGTATATTATTGTCAATAAAACCGCATCCCCCAAAAGAATTAAATTAGAGATAACTTGTCACCAAGATCTTAAAGACTTCTATGAAAGACAGCATATAAATAAGCAACTACAAAACAATATGAAAACCCTAGTCTGTTTGGCTTAGTGGTTAGAGCGTTGACCCAGTGACTGAAAATTAGAGAGCTTCATTTCATCCAAGGGCATGTACCTTGGTTGTAGGCTTGATCCCCTGCCCTGTTCAGGGCACGTGTGGGAGGAAACCAATCGATGTATCTCTCTCACTTTGATGTTTCTCTTTCCGTCTCTCCCCCTCTAAAAAAATCAATGGGAAAAAATATCCTCACGTGAGAGTTACATACAAAAGCAACACCAGACAACATAACAAATCTTTGATCTATTAGATTCTTTGGGAGCATAAAAAGCCAGAATTTCAGGGAAAAAGCTAGGTAAAAGGTGACATTTAATGGAAGTGCTATTTCGTAATATTGGAAATAAAAATAAAATATTATATTGATAATTTCACTATAAAAAATTACATACTAACAAATTGGATAGTCTAGAAGAAATGGATAAATTTCTAGAAACATACAGTCTTCCAAGACTGAATCAGAAACACAATATCTGAACAGACCAATTAACCACTAATAAAATTGAATCAGATATCGGAAAACTCAACAAACAAAAGGCCATGACCAGATAGTTTCACAAGTGAATTCTACCAAACTTTTAAAGAACAACTAATACTTATTCTTCTCAAACTATTCCCTGAAAAAATTAAAGAGGAAGTAATACTTCCAAACTCACTCTATAAAACCAGCATTACCCTTAAGTCAAAACCAAACAAAGACATTATGTACCCCTTGCCCCCCTAAAGTATAGGGCAATAATTCTCAACAAAATAAGAGCAAACTGAATCTAACAGTACATTAAAATGATCATATACCATGATCAAGTGGGATTTATTACAGGGATGCAAAGATGGTTCTATATCCAAAAATCAACGTGATACACCACATTAGCAAAACCAATGATAAAAATCATGTGATCCTATCAATAGATGCGAGAAAGCACATGACAAAATTCAACATCCATTTATGATACATACTCTCAACAAAGGTCATGTACATCAACATAATAAAGGGCATATATAACAAGCCCACAGTAATCACTGAAAAGCTGAAAGCTTTCCCTCTAAGATCAGGAACAAAATGAGATGCTCACTTTTACCACATTTATTCAATTGGAATAAATTGAAATAATTCGTATTGGAAGTCTTAGCCATAGCAATGAGACAATAAAAAGAAAAAGCATTCAAGTTGGAAAGGAAGGAATTAAAACTACGTATTTGCAGAAGGCATGATACTGTGTATAGGAAATCCTAAAGACTTCACATAACTAATTTGAACTAATAAATGAATTCAGTAAAGTTGCCTGATACAAAATTAATATTCAGAAATCTGTTGTATTTTATACACTAATGATGAACTATCAATAGAGGAATAAAGAAACCAATCCCATTCACAGTTGCATCAAAAAGTATAAAATACCTAGGAATAAATTTATTCAAGGAGGCAAAATACCTGTACTTTTGAAACAAAAGACATTAATGGAAGAAATTGAGGATTATTCAAATAAATGGAAGGATATACAATGCTCATGGATTGGGAAGCATTAATATAGTAAAAATATCCATACTAGTCAAAGCAATCTACAAAGTTAATGCAATCTCTATAAAAATACCCTGACATTTTCACAGAGTTAGAACAAGTAATCCAAAAATGATATGGAATCACAAAAGACCTTGTGGTTAAGAATTTTTTTTTCCATCCACTCTCTATGGGTATCTTTTTTTTCCCATCCACTCTCTATGGGTATCTTTTATTTATCTATCTATCTTTCTTTCTTTCTATCTATCTTTCTTTACTTTAGTGCTTTTTATTCTTTTTTACTTAATAAATATTTATTGTTCAGGTTATTACAATTGTTCCTCTCCCCCCCCCATAGCTCCGCTCCAACCTGCTCCCACTCCTCCCTCTGCCCTTCCCCTCCCCCCTCATTGTCCTCATCCATAGGTGTATGATTTTTGTCCAGTCTCTCCCTGCACCCCACTCATCCTTTTGCCTCTGAGAATTGTCAGTCCACTCCCTTTCTATACCCCTGATTCTATTATATTCACCAGTATATTCTGTTCATCAGATTTTTTTTTATTCTCTTGATTTTTAGATTCACTTGTTGATAGATACGTATTTGTTGTTCATAATTTCATCTTTACCTTTTTCTTCTTCTTCCTCTTCTTAAGAGTACCTTTCAGCATCTCATACTGGTTTGATGTTGATGAACTCCTTTTAGTTTTTTCTTATCTGTGAAGCTCTTTATCTGACCTTCAATTCTGAATGATAGCTTTGGTGGGTAGAGTAATCTTGGTTGTAGGTTCTTGCTATTCATCACTTTGAGTATTTCTTGCCACTCTCATCTGGCCTGCATAGTTTCTGTTGAGAAATCAACTGACAATCGTATGGGTGCTCCCTTGTAGGTAATTAACTGTTTTTCTCTTGCTGCTTTTAATATTTTCTCTTTGTCTTTTGCTCTTGGTATTTTAATTATGATGTGTCTTGATGTGGTCCTCTTTGGATTCCTTTTGTTTGGGTTCTGTGTGCTTCCTGGACTTGTCTTTTTTTTTTCACCAGGTGGGGGAAGATTTCAGTCATTATTTGTTCAAGTAGTTTTTCAGTATCTTGCTCTCTCTCTTCTTCTGGCACCCCCATAATTCTGGTGTTGGTACACTTGAAATTGTTCCAGAGGCTCCTTACACTGTCTTTCAATTTTTCAGGTTCTTTTTTCTTTTTGCTTTTCCAATGGAGTGTTTTCTGCTTCTCTGTATTTCAAATCTTTGACTTGATTCTTGCATTCCTCTAGTCTGCTGTTAAGTCTCTGTATAATATTTTTTATTTTAGTCAGTGTATGTTTAATTTCTAGTTCATCCCTTTTCATCTCTAGTTGGTCCTTTTTCATCTCCTCTTGGGGGTCACTAAATTTATCCATCTTTTCTAAGAAATTCTTGAAAAACCTTATAACTGTAGTTTTGAACTCTATATCCAGTCGTTTGTTTTCCTCCATTTCTTTTGTTTGTGATCTGTTTCTTTGTCTCCGAATTTTCATTGCTTCCCTGAATTGGTAGAGTAGCTTTGTGTGTTACGTGTCCTATATGACCCAGTAGCTCCGCCTTCCCAGTTACCTGAATTGGACTCTCTTAGTGTACCCTTTGTGGACTATGTGTAACAGCCTTGTTGTAGTTAAGTCTTGATTATTTTTGGTATCACTGGGGGAAATTGCCCTCCAAACCAATTGGTTGTAAGGACCAGCTGTGTGTACGCTGGGAAAACTTCTGTGCAGGAGTCAGCCTTATGGTACAAGACTTGCAAAATTGCAAAAGCCTTTGTGTTCAGCTTGGATGGGGTGGAGTCTCAGGGCCGAGCAGATAGTTTTTTTTTGTGTGGGTTTTTGTTTTTTTTTTTTTTTTAATATATTTTATTGATTTTTTACAGAGAGGAAGGGAGAGAGATAGAAAGTCAGAAACATCAATGAGAGAGAGAGACATCGATCAGCCGCCTCCTGCATGCCCCCCAGCGGAGATGTGCCCGCAAGCAAGGTACAGGCCCCCGACCGGAATCGAACCTGGGACCCTTCAGTTCGCAGGCTGACGCTCCATCCACTGAGCCAAACCGGTATCAGCTGAGCAGATAGTTTTGACTTCCCGTCAGCCCTGCCCTTTGAGGGTCCTGGGTCTCAGTGTCCCTCGGTAATTGCTGCAGCCCTCTCTGTGCACTCACGCTCGCATACCTCCAGACTTCTGCCTTTCTGGATCCCCTGAGTTTCCATGTACTCCAGAGACCCGTATGAGTCTGAGTCCCCAAGGTCTCTCCCAAAACTGGGTTTCAGTGCAAGTCAGAAGTGGATTTCAGTGCAGTTGGGAGATTCTGTCTCACTCCTGCCAGAGAAAACCAGCGGCACAATCAGCAGTCAAGTCCTCTGTATGCGCGCTTGGTTCTCACATCTACAGACTTCTATCTTTCGCAGCTCCCCTAAGTTTCCATGCACTCTTCCTTTTCACGACAGTTCAGACTCCCCCCATATGAGTCTTGCCCAGAATTTGGGTTTCAGTGCATTCGGAAATGTGGTTCAGTGTAGTCGGGAGTTTCCATCTCCCTTCCACAAGAGGAAGCCAGCCAGGCACTCCACCTCCCGCTCTCTCCATGCATGTGTTTCCATACCTCAGCTTTTTGCAGCTCCTCTGAGTCTCTGTGAGCCCCTCTCTTTCCTAATAGTTGTAGAATTTCCACTCAGCCAGCTTTCCTGTGGTTCTGCATGATGTCCGTTCTGTCTTTTAGTTGTAGTTTTGAAATTGTTGTGTGAGGCAGCAGTTTTGGTGTTCACCTATGCTGCCATCTTGGTCGGTCAAAGGAATCTTGAGGAAGAGGAACCAAGTTGGAGGCATCATACTCCCTGGTTTCAAACTATAATACAAAACTACTATAATTAAAACAGTATGGTTTTGGCACAAAAACAGACACACAGATCAATGGAACAGAAAAGAGAGCCCAATAATAAAACCCTTATTTATTCAGTTTATTAATCTACAACAAGGAAGGCAAGAATATACTTTTGGGAGGGGCAGTCTTTTTTGTAAATTGTGTTGATAAAATTAGATAACATGTACAATATTAAAACTGGACCACTTCTTACACCATATACAGAAATAAACTCAAAATTAATTAAAGTCTTAAATGTAAGACATGAAGTCATAAAACTCTAGAAGGAAAAAAAAGTAAACTTTTGGCCATTAGTTTTAGCAATATTTTTTTACTATATCTCACTGAGCAAGAGCAACAAAATAAAAAATAAACAAATGGGACTACATCAAACTGAAAAGCTTTCACACAACGAAGGAAACTATCAACAAACAAAACAAAAAAAACCCCTCCTATTAAATAGGAAAAGATATTGGCAAATTATATAGTCAGTAAGGGGTTATTATAAAAAATATATAAACTCATACAACTCAATATCAAAAAAATAGATGACCTACATTAACATTTCTCCAAAGAAGACATAGAGAGGGCCAACAAGCATATGAAAAGATGCTCAAAATCACTAATCAGTAGAGAAATGCACATCAAACAAGGAGTTATCACCTCACACCTGTCAGAATAGCTGTTATTAAAAAGTCCACAAATAAACACTGGCTGGTGGCTCAGTTAGTTGAAGCATGTCCTGTTGTCCCAAGGTTGTGGGTTTGATTCCTAGTCGGCACATACCCACGTTACAGGTTCAATCCCAGGTTGGGGCTTCTGCAGGAGGAAGTTGATTGATGTTTTTCTCTAACATTGCGCGCGCTCGCTCTCTCTCTCTCTCTCTCTCTCTCTCTCTCTCTCTCTTCCCCCCCTCCCTCTCTCTTCTTCCCTCCCTCCTTTACCCTCCCTCCCTCCTTTCTTTCTCTCATCCCTCCCTCTCTTCCTATCTCTAAGGTCAAATTTTTAAAAAGTCAACAAGTAAGTGTTGGCAAGTATGTGGAGAAATGGGAATCCTTGTGCTCTGCTGGTGGGAGTACAAAATGGTGTGGCTACTTTGGAAAACAGTATGTTTCTCAAAAAAATTACAAAGTAGAACTACCATAGGACACAGTCATTCCTTTTCTGGGCATTTATCCAAAGAATAAAAATATTAACTAAAAAATGTATATGCACCTCTGTTTATAGCAGCATTATTTGCATTAACTAAGATACAGAAGCAAGTAGGTGTTCATAGATAGATGAATGCATAAAGAAGATATAGAGGCAACTGCATGGTGAATTACATGGTAACAGATGATAAGTAGACAGTATAGTGATCACATTGTAAGGTATAAATGTAAAATCACTATGTTGTACACCTAAAATTAATATAATATTATATGTCAACTATACTTTTATTTTTTTTAAAGTCAACAAAAATCTTATCAAGAGAAGTAATATTCCTAAAATAGTGTTTTAAGAACAGATACTACCATCTTTGCTCATATATATTATGAATAAAGGTAACCTAGCTTTATAAAACTGTTAAGTAAGGAAAATTGTGCCCATCAGGAAAGGATCTATATCTTTATACTAATGGGGTCATTATTATTTCTCTACTTAGCAAACTCTCCCAGAATCCTTAGAATATTTATACCCTACCAGAATATAATATGTGCATTTCTCAGGACCTTGTATTACTAGTATGTTACTCACTTAAGAGGTGTGATACATTTTATGTAGATTTACAGGTTGTTGCAGTGCTGGGATTCATTGTGATAGTACCTTGGTTTTTGTTTTGGATAATGTAAAACACATGTTTTTCCCCTTTAAGATGGTTAAGCTGTTTTTTTTTTGGGGGGGGGGCGATGGGAGGGGAATCATGGTATCTTTTATAAGCTGCTTATACTCATAACAGATTAACTTCCCAGCACATAAAGGGAATACTGGAAAACCCTTGCATGATTACATATGCCCCTAGAGAATTATGTTTTTCCACATATTTTTCAAGCGGAGCTATTAATAATGTTTCAGCATTAAACTTTCTGTACATCCCAATTATGGGGAAGGCCTATGCTCATTCTGTCCTTGCTGTTAGTTTTTCCACAGTCCAGATTTGTAGCACCACAAAATTACCTGTGGAAACATAGGCTTAAAAAACGGAAAGTTTAATGAAGTTTAACACATTCTCATTTCTGGAATTATTTAAAAAAATTTTTCAAATTTTTGGTCCATTTTTCAAACTAATTTCTTCTTTTGCCTAACTGGAAGCCTGGCACCAAGTAACTATTTCATGAGCTTAGTGGTTCACTTAGAATTAATGACCACTAAACACAGAATTTATCATTTCAAATAAGATCATTTAATTTCCAAGCACATTTTTTCTGAGATGACAATCTAGTTTGCAAGAAATCTTATTACTGAGAGATTCAGTTAAGTGCCTCTTTATCTAAGCAATAGGTTGTTAAATTAGTTTACTGTGGTTAATCAGCCAAAGACTATTTTGTATATACCCTGAGACATGACGGCCAACCCCTATTCCTCCATCCCTTCAGGATCCAAGTCTGTCTGTTCCCTCCTTCCTGCAGGTCTTTTCTTGGGCTCCTTCTTGGTATTCATCAGCACCTCAATTTCTTTGACCTCTGTCTTTTTCACAAGTTTAGATGGATCTTGACCCACCTTTTTTTTGAAAGTTTATATTTTCTGTTCTGGGTAGGGGCCTCAGATTGCTCAGAACTCTTTCAATGGTGCTGATTAGCTTCCTTTCTCACATTCCCCACTCAGCTTTCCCAAGTCATTACCACTCTCCTCAAGCTCCATGGCCCACTCCATCCCTCTCTGTGGTAGCAGATGACTTTGTTTTGTTGCCTGCTGCTCAGATCCTAGAGCTCCTAAGTTATCACTACAGCTTCTGTGCTACCTATGGCTGAGAGAGGACTGCCCCTCCTTTCTAGCTCCAACTTCATTAGGACTTTAGAGTTCTTCCTTTTCTTCTGAGACTTTTCTCCACTACTTCAGAGGTTGGGAGGCAAGGGGGATACTAAACTATAATTTTAATTTTATTTTAACCAATAATACGTGCACTTGGTTTTAAAAACTCAAGTAGTATAAAAGAATATACAGAGGCAGCTACTTGATGCTAGAGGCAACTACTTGATGCTAGTTGTGTGTGTATATTCTTCCAGAGATGATATATGCATAAACAAGCATATGCAAATGTAAATTTCCCTCTCTTCCTCTCTCCTCCACTTTTATTTTTAAAACATTAATACTTGACCCATGGTGTAGGCATTTGTAGTATATTCTATATCTTGGAAATCAGTTTATATCAGTACTATTGGAACTGCCTAATTATTTCTTGGGGGAAAGGGGACAATCTTTTTTTTTTTTTTCAATTACAGCTTACATTCAATATATATAACTGCCTCATTCTTTTGATGGATCCAGATTATGTCCTTGATTATAAATGCACCATGATTTAGTTAAGCAGTCCCATATAGAAGGATAATTGTTTCTAATCTTTTGTTGCTTCAAACTGTGTTGTGGTGAACATCCTTACACATCAATCTTTGTGCATCAAGCAGGGCACAACAAAAATAGTGTGGGCATGCTGCTTAAAAGTCAGCATTCCTATCTTCAAGTTTTCTTTAAATGTTCACTTTGTGAAGTGAAACATAATTAAATACTAAAGAATACTGTAAAAAAGGAAAACCACAATTCTCAAACCCTCAAAAAACATAAAAAAAAAGATTTGAACATTCTGAACTGGAATTGCTAGATTGAAGGGTTTACCATTTTCATTTCTGAATGGAGAAGCTATCATTTTTTGTAGGTGTGTTATTGCTTCTGTAACCTTTCTATTTATGTGTAATTGATTTATTGCATTTATCTTCAGTGTCTGCTATCTCTTCAATTCATCTCTTTATTTCTTCTGAATTCTGAGAGAATTTCTGAGGCATATTCTAGTCACTGTGTGCTTTCTCCAATTCACAGTTTCTATGATTATTGAATTTTTAAGCATATTATAATCATCTTTTTTATTGCTTTGAAATATTCATATGTTCTTATGCTGTTCTGTCAAGACTACTGGCTTTTCATCTTTTGACCTTTTTAATTGAAGGACAATATACATACAAAAAGTACACCTTTGTTACCACTCCCAAATAAAAAAAGAAAAGCAGATACTAACAACACCCTAGACCCTCCTTTGTGCTCCCTTTCAATTGAAATCTTCCATGGTGAACCATTCCTGATTTCTAACATCAAAGATTTCATCTTGCTTTTTTTTAAGTGTTGTATAAATGTAATCATACAGTACATACTGCTTCTCCCTTTTGTTTAACATAATGTTTGTAAGAATTATCTATATTATTGCATGCAATTATATTTGTTTTCATTGCTATAGAGTATTCAACTATATGAATAAACCACAGTTTGCTCACTCATTCTACCATTGGTGGACACTTGTGTGTAGTTTCTAGTTGGGAACTCTCCTATATAATAAAAGCCTAATATGCTACGTGTGCAACTGTTGACCAGTAGCTATGATGTGCATTGACCACCAGTGTGTAGGTGCGCAGACCGGTAGATTAGCTTGCTGCTGGGATCCAGTCTATTGGGATTAGTCAAGACAGGCTGGATATGCCCTGGAGCCCTCCTATGGTCCCTCCCCAGCCCCAGTCGTCCACCACCTTGGCTGAGACTGAGCCCTCTGGTGAACTGGAGCCCCTTGGGGGATATCAGAGAGCCAGTTTTGGCCCAATCCCTACAGGTCAGGCCGAGGGTCCCCACCAGTGCACAAATCCGTGCACCGGGCCTCTTGTCATCAATAGTGCCACTATGGACACTTTTGATTGGGTCTTCTGATACACATATGTACATATTTTTTGTTGGGTGTATATATCCAGGAGTAGAATTTTTTTTATCATGGTGCATACAAGTATTAAACCTCTAAAGTGGTTGCCTTATTTTGTACTCCAAAGAGAATGCTTATTGTTCCAAATCCTTGCCAGTACTTGATATTTTCTCTTTTCCATTTTAGCCCTGCTGGTAGGTATAAAACAATATTACATTGATAAAAACAATTAAAAAAGCAATATTACATTGTAGTTTTAGTTTTTATTTCCCTGATCACTTATAATGTTGAGCAACTTTTCATAAGTTTATGGGCCATTTGAATCTCCTCTTTTGTGATATGCCTGGTGAAATTTAGTTTTACATTTTAAAATTATTTGTTAAATATTTTTTGGCTAGCCAATAGGTCCTATATCCCATCCTTCTGTCCCTTCCCTACTTTCTATCCTTGTAAAAAAAAAATTTCTTGGCTTTTCTCTTGCCTGCTATTTTTTCCCTAAAAAGTAGACTTTAAAATTAGTAACCCAACTTTTCTAGACTTTTTAGTGAATTTGCATGTAACCTATTCTGAGAAAAATTGTCATCTAAATTGAAAAATGTGATAAATATTAAACCCTCCCAGTTTTTGTCCAACAGATTGGTTATCTCCATTTTTAAGGGTAGTTTTTGTCTCATTTTTGACAAGTGCTTATTAGAAGTGAAAAATCTTTTAATATGCATTTAAGACAAGCCCCCTTTTTAAAAATGAAATGTTTTACAGGTTCTTGATCAATATGAACGAGAAGGATTTCAATTCCTAGAAAAGGTGTTTAATTCTTCACATTCCTTCTTAGAAGACTTGACTGGTCTTACATTACTGCATCAAGAGACCCAAGCTGCTGAGGTAAGAATAAAACAAGCTTTATGTGCTGAGAACTGATGTATTTGAACCTTATTTGATATTTAGATTTACAGAAAAGAAAGAAAGCAGTTAATTATGATTTTCCTCCCTTAGAACAAACCCTTTACAGTTGCTGGATGCTGATGTGTGCAGATTGTTGTATAGTAGGTGTCAAATTAAAATAATTGCTGATAGGGGAAGTACAGGTTATTGATTCCTAAGCACCTATTTCTTGCTGAAAATCAGCTCTCATGTCCATACATCAAACTGCAAGTCAGGGGAAACATTGGACTCTGGCACTGTTCTGCAAAGAACATGCCTGGCTTTTATTTCACAATTGATCAGTCTTCATAGGCCATTGAACCCTACCATGAAATGGCTTCCTTGGTTATAATATAAGAGAGTTATGTGAAGCTTGGCAGTTTGAATATTTTGCAAATCTTAATTTCCTGTGTCACTATAATCATGGGTTGTTTTTTTATTTAAGACTGGGGTTCAACATATAGTTACTTTGTTTTTTTCAAAATGCTCACTGTTCTTAGAAAAGGTCATGTGGTATATAGTTGTGGAGCTATTTGTGTCACTTGGCAAAATGGGCACCTTCTCAAAACAGTTGAATGATATTAAATCAACATCTTTCTACTCTGTTACCTGGATGAAAAAGCTCTAAGGAAAAAAATGTGACCTGCCATAGCATTTCCACAAGCTACATAAGGAAAACCTGAGTGCCTGTACCCTGCAAAGTTGCCATTAGTCCTATAGTTTGATTCAGTGATTACCACCCCATTGTCACCCCTTCCTGGGGTTGTGTACTCTCATCAATGGGGGAGGCCCCAATGGTCAGTGAGTAAATGGTCAAGCCCAATATTGGACCAGCTGGTGGTAAAAAGGCTACTGTTTGGAAGATTGTAGCTAGCACTGAGTATGGGGAAATCATATGAAAATATCAGTCAAATCCCTTGAAGCTTCTAACAGATTGGTATGAGAATTTTAAGTATACCAGAGACAAAAGAGTACATCTGTAGTACTAGACTTAGAATTGAAACTGGTTCTTCTTTAACTTGCTTTGGCTTTGTTGCCCTTGACATTCAACAGCTACAGTCTTCCACTGATGACCAGTAGTTAGACCCACATATGCTCTCTTAGTTTCAGAAGATAAATGGCATCTTGGGAGGACTTTAAGAGACTTTCATATTTTCCTCAGAATTTTGACTGGGTTCTCAGAGAGGATTCAGAACTTTATGTTGATCATAGCCACCTTATTGTCTTTTGAGTAGCAGTGTACTGCTTGATGATAAGAGGAAAATAACTTACAGATCTTTTCAACATTACAGTTATTTGACTAGTTGGTTGGGGGAATTTTTCCAGCCAGCTAGAAATAATTCACATACTTTTCTTTAGTTGGCCAGAAGAATTGAAACTTGAAATTGACCCCATATTTCACTCTTTAAAACAGAGCAGATGTTAAAATAATGGGCACATTTCTTGATTAACCCTGACTGTCCTGCATTTTAGTTGGTCAGATATTAACAGCCTTTTAAAAGACCCTGGAATGTTAAGACCGCAATAGGGACTAAAGAGTTGGTGGTGTAGGATAGGGCATGGATTCATCTACAAGTCTGATTTTTCTTTTTGAACTTTTCCTCCATTAAATATATTTATAGTTTTGGAACCATAAGCCACACATCAGATTTTTTATTAAAGATGGTAAACTGGTTGGCCTATGAGCCAGATATGGCTTGCAGGTGTGTTTTGTTTGGCCTGCTATATGTGTTAAATTCTGAATAAAGCCAACATTTTAAAATTATGGGTTTTACATAAAAATCAGAATTTTTCCATTTATGACTTCTTTGAAAAATCAGATCTGGCAACGCCAGGCCTGCATTCCTAAATAGTGATGGTTATCTGGAGCCAAGAAGCAAATGGTATAGATAAATAATGTACTTGATATGAAATTTAAAGATATAGAAAATACTCTATGTGGAAAGGAAATCTACACGTTTCCCTTACCACCCAGTTTTCTTAGTGGAGACACAGTCTTGTTAGTTTCTTGCCCAAAGTTATTAACATATTATTTATATATTTTTATTTTTAATTTCAGTTGACATTCAGTATATTTTACAACAGTTTCAGGTGTACGGCATAGTGGCTAGATAATTATACAGTTTATGAGCCAATCTCCCCAATAATTTAGTATCTACTTGGTACCATTCATAGTTATTACAGTATTACAAATTGTACTTCTTAATTCTTCTGCCTTTTTTTTTTTACCCAGTCTCTCAACTCCCCTCCCATCTGGCAACCCTCATTTTTTTCTCTGCATCTATAAGTCTTGCAGTTTATTTGTTTATTTTGTTCTGTAGATTCCATATATAAGTGTAATCATATCATATTTCTCTTTGTCTGACTTGTTTCACTTAGCATAATACCCTCTAGGTTCATTCATGTCATCACAAATAGTAATATGACTGTGTAATATTTTATTGTATATTTGTACCACATCTTTATCCACTCATCTATAGGTTGTTTCCACATCAGGGCTATTGTAAACAATATTGCAATGAACACATGGCGCATACATTCTTTTAAATTAGTGTTTTTAATTTATTTGGATATATACTCAGAAGTGAAATTGCTGGATCAAAATGTAATTCTCTTTTTTATTTTTTGAGATAATGCCATACTGTTTTACACAGCAGCTGATACCAATATGCAGTCCCACCAACAGTGGATGAGGGTTTACTTTTCTCCACATCCTCACCAACACTTGTTTGCTGATTTATTGATGTTAGCCATTCTGTAAAATGTGAGGTGATAACTCATTCTGATTTTAATGTGTATTTTTCTGATGATTATTGATGTTGAGTATCTTTTCATATGTCTATTGGCCATCTATGTGTCTGCTTTGGAGAAGTATCTATTCAGGTCCTCTGCTCATTTTTTTAATTGGATTGTTTGGTAGTTTTTTGTGTGTGTGTTGACTTATATGAGTTCTTTACAAATTTTGGATATTAACCTCTTATTGGATGTCTTCTCCCATTCATTAGCTTGTCTTTTCTAGTTTAATGTAGTCCTATTTTTAAATTTTGTTTCCCATACTTAAGATATATCAGAAGAAATATTGCTAAGAAAAATGTTGGCAACTTTACTGCCTGTGTTTTTCTTCTAGGAGTTTTATGCTTTCTGGTCTTACAATTAAATATTTAATCTACTTCGAGTTTATGGTATAAGAAAGTGGTCTAGTTTAGTTTTTTTTGCATATATCTGTCCAATTTTCACAGCACCATTTATTGAATAGACTGTCTACACCCTGTTGTGTGATTAATTGACCACATAGGTGTGGTTTTATTTCTGGGCTATCTATTCTGTTCTCAAAGGTATTTAGGTGATACTCTCTATTTAGATGATGCTTTTTAGTTGATGATCCTTATAAGTATTGGTATCTGAAGTCCCTATTTTAGAAAAAGATCATTACTTTTGTTAGAAAACTCTAAATATTAGGACTGTTTTTTTTAAATATATTTTCATTGATTTTTTTTTATTGATTTCAGAGAGGAAAGGAGAGGGAGAGAGAATAGAAACATCAATGATGAAAGAGAATCATTGATTGGCTGCCTCCTGCACACCCCCCACCAGGGATCGAGCCCACAACCCGGGCATGCGCACTTGACTGGAATTGAACCTGGGACTCCTGAGCCAAACCAGCTAGGGATAAATAGGACTGTTTTAAGATAATGCTTATTTGATGACCTTATAAAAACAAAAGACATTTTCCTGCCTGCGTTAATTACATTACTGTGAAAAATGTGTGTAAATAAGTATATCAAAAAAATATACACCACCTGTGTAAAAGGTTGTGTTTTTACTTGCGTATCTGATTCCCAGTACATATATAAATGTTCAGTAATAACAGTATAAAATTGCATTCCATATAGAAAGATCCCAACTTATTTATTTTAGCAATGCAGTGGAGAATGCTCAATTAATTCTTATCTTAGGGCAGTTGTCAGCAAACCGCAGCTAGCAAGCCACATGCGGCTCGCGAGCCACAGTTTGCCGCACTATGACTAGTGCGTTTGCAAACCATTGGACTAAATGTTACCGTGTAGTTGGAAGCTGTGAGGGTTAGGAAATTATGGCATATTGTGTACAAAGAGGTAAAGGGTAGTATATGACAGTGATTGGCAAACTCATTAGTCAACAGAGCGGCAAACCGCAGCTTGCACGTTTACTGACCACTGTTAGGGTAACTGTTTTCAAGCATCAACATTGGAATTGCAAAAGATTCAACCAACCAGATAAATATATATGACAGTATCATTTTATACATTACTTATAAAATGAATATTTTTATAAATACTGTTTTTGAAAAAGAGAAGTACTGAACATGTTTTGAAAATTGGATAGCAAAGGCACTATGCTAGTGACTGAATACAGAAGTTAGTGAGATGACCTCATGGAGAAACAAGAGACATAAATAGGGCACTCTTTAAAAATGTTTTAGTCTTTTATATATTAAGTGCTGAGAGAGCAGTTACTCCTGCCTGAAGGGAGTAAGGATGTCAAGGAAAGCTTAACTCAGAAGGGAACAAATATTCCAGTTAGGTTTTCTAAAACTAATAATTAATTATTTTAATTGAGGTATAATTCACATATAACATTATATTAGTTTTGGGTGTTCAGTATAATTAATGATTTTGCTCTTTGTACATATTGCAAAATGATCACCATGATAAGTGTAGTTAATATCCATCACAGTTAGTTTTAAAGGTTAAGTAGGCTATCTTTAAAAATAAAAGTTGAATTTGGCTAGGGAAAGGGTAGGAGGTGGAGGAGGGCATTCTAGGCTGAATAAATATCTCAAGAGGCTGACTATTTAGTGTGTTACTCAGAATCATGAGCATGTAGCTGGAGCCAGAGTTTCCTGAAATCAGATAAGGTTGTTTTTTATTAATAACAGCTTTATTGAGTTATAATTCATATGCTATGAAATTTCACCCTTTTAAAGTATATAGTTCAGTGGGTTTTTTAGTATATTCACAGAGTTGTGCTACTATTACTGCTATATTTAGAACATTTTCATCACACCCAAAAGAAACTACCATTAAGCAGTCATTCCTCATTCTTCCCTCTGTCTAGGCCTGGCAACCACTACTCTGTTTTCTGTTTCTATAGATTTGACTATTCTGGACATATCATGTAAATGGAATCTCACAATATGTGGCCTTTTGTATTTGGCATCTTTAACTGAGCATGATGTTTTCAAGGTTCATTCATGTTGTGGCAAGATAATTCTTTTTTATTTAAAGGAAAAAAACTTTTGAAGCGATTAAACTTTTCCATATCCTTTAATACCTGAGGTCTGTCTTCCAAACTATAGCCCATTTATGGAGGAATGCATAACTGATCCTACTAGAGACCACAAATCCATTTATTTTTATAAAAAGGTGCAGAGAGATAATGGATTGGAATGTGTATTTACGATAGAATCATCCACATCTGTCTTAAAATTTTTTGCACCCATCCCCCTTCCATCATCCAAAAACAATTGCCATTATTTTAGTCTAGGTTAATAGTGCTGTTGAGATTAACAGACGAATCACCAGGTTGGTTTGTGTTACAAGAGGGCTGGAAGTATAAGGTACAGAGTAGGGACTGGATGTGTGGTGTAGGGAGTTGCCAGATTTACAAAGATTAGTTTGTTTGGGATAATGATGAATTTAAGGTAATTGAATAAATGAGTGAAAATGACTGGATGGTATTACGATGGAGATAGGATGGAGATACAACTTAAAGGACAGAATTGATAGATTGATTTTGCAATAAAGGAAAATGATCCTGTTTCATTTAATGTAATGAGAAGAAGCTGCTGAGCTAAAATACAATGAAAATATCTCAAGTTATAGATTAAAAAACAAAAAAATTAAAAATAGCCTTGGTTGGTGCAGCTCAGTTGAGTGTCCTCCCATGCACTAAGGAGTCTGTGGTTTGATTTCCAGTTACCAGACATGTCTAGGTTGCAAGCTCAATCCCCATTGGGTGGAGTGTAGGAGGCAACTTATTAATGTTTTTCACAATGATGTTTCTTTCTCTCCCTCTCCCTTCCTCTCTTTCTAAAAATCAATAAAAACATATAGTAAATAATTATTTTAAAAAATTAAAAATACTCACCTCATAAATGTTTTTTTTCTAATGTAAAATTTCATAAAGTAGGGGTCTTGGACAGAGACCTCTTTGTTTATCATCCATCTAGCTGCCAAATTATAGTTCCATTCTACCCATGAGGTATTGGGAGGCCTCACAGAGAGGAAAAGGCCCAATCAGCTTTTTACTCTCTTAAACTGTTGCCATCTGAATAGGAAATTTTGCATGAAGTTTTGATTGTTACTTTTAAGACCTGTAGAGAGAATGGGTTTGAATATTTGGAGATTGAGCCCAATTTCCTATTGCTAGACATCTGTTTATCCCAGTTGGAACCAAAGAAATTGGCTTTAAAGTTGATGAAGCACAAGATATCCAAGTTGTGGAGCTGGTGAAGAACTCACCAAATACTCTTTAAATTGCTGAATTTGTTAAGAGACTAAATCAGACATGTGAATCACTTAGCCATGTTTTCATAAAATTTGCTGCAACTTGCCTTTTTAGGGTTATTTAACATCAACTGTCAGTTCACATGTACTGATTTCATTCCAACTGTGGGTTCAATATTATGCTGTGGGAAAGGCCAAATTATTTTCAAACTTCATCCAATTAGAGAGAAAAGACTGATTCATAAGAGAATTAATAAAGCAAGCTATATTGGCATATCCTTGAGAAATTCAAATTCCAAAATCTCATAACCCAACTTCCCTGAAATACTTCATTCTCATTCTTGACAGTTTGCAAGTTGCATGATTTCAGGATTAATTTTAGGCTCTATTTCCTTCTCTCGCCTTGATTATAGTATCATACTGTATTTGATGTTATATCATACAGTTATATTTTCAGGATTATAGTTACATCACTCTTTGTATATAATTGTAGAATTGGGGATTAATGATAATTTAAAAAGAAATTTTAGCGCCAACTTTAACATAGGATGTCAAATCACCAACAGGCTATCAGAAATGAACAGGCTGACTTGATGGGTTGATTGTGAATTAAAACTCAGATTCTGACTCATCTACTACAGAATTCAGGATTCTAGAAAATAAAGTGACCATTTCTTTCATGGCAGGAAAGTCATAAGAAAAACATTATAGTCATGTGATATGACTTCATTGGCATGACAATTTACTATTCAGCAAAGTAAATAGCACCATTAACAAATGTTTCTGCTGGGCCTTTTGCACTTACACTGAGATTTGGCCTCTTCCACTCACAGCTGGTTTTGATTTGGTTCCTGTGGATTATTTGTTTTGTTTTGTTTTGTATTTAACAACAGTCAGATATTTATGTACAGCTTCATCAAGAGCCTCCGATGACAAATAGCCTTTGGAGGCCAGTAGAAGCTGTGGGAAACCCCGTGTCAGCACTTAGACCTGTTTCCAAAGGAGAGGAATTGCTCTGGGGCCCAACCTAGACTGCCCATGAATCTAGTTCTCTTTTCTCAGCTAGTCCATGTCCAGCATGCACTGGCCCATCCTCAGACTGTCTCCTCCCTTGATTGTCCCTTATGAAGCAATCCAGCAAGACACAGCCTTGGCCTTCTCCCCTAAATGAAGGGGGAAAGGCAGAAACAGCAAACAGAAAGCCATTTAATTCTTAGATTGGAAACTAGAGACTAGTTTTTGAAATAAGGGTTGGCCGTACTCCTTTATAAAATGAGTCCCTTTTATTTGCTGTCAGAATTATCTACAGAGGTTTGAGATGTTTAGATAAGTTGGTATTAGGGAAGGATCCAATTGGAGGATAGACGAAGTCTGGACCAAGTTCCCCACCTTTAAGGAGTCTTGGATAGTATACTCCATTTGGAGGTTTATGGGAGAGAAAAGGGGACAATCATAAATGCTAAAAGCAATGCTAAAGCAACTAATATTAAGAAATAGAACATGGGAACTGCATCTCCCTTAAATTTTAGTTCTTTTTCTGTTAGTGTTCTCATGAGTAGTTGGGTAAATAAACTTAAACATTTTTTGTATCAGCTTCCTCACTTACAATGAAGGGATTGAACCATATGTGAAATCCTTTTTAGCTCCTATAATTCAACGATTTTGATTCAATTATACCTAGTATGACCACAAAATAAAAAGATGGCTAATTCTTGTATCAAAAATGTTTTAAAAGTATCAGAGCAATTACTTTTTGTACATTTTATACATATTCTCTGGTGTCTATCTGGCTGCCATTGCTAAAAATATTTTGGTCACATTCTTTTGAAATTTAGAACTGCTTTGAGCCTTAAGATAACATTTATTATACTGTGTATTGGTTGGTTGTATAGCAGTGTGTGTAAATCCAAAATGGTATAAACTAGCCAACTGACCTCATTCTCCTGACTTGGCACCTAGGACTTTGCCTTCTTTGTAATATCAAGTCTCCCATCACCATAATTGAGTATGTTCATAAAACATACCATTCATAACTTCTTGGTATAGGTTCCAAAGATGAACTCCAAAGCCCCACTTGGTTTAATTAATGGCAGTTTCCTTATATGTTGAATCTATAATATATGAAGAGTTCTTTAAAAATCATCCATATTACACTAAAACACACAGAGTGAATGAGTAGCCTGAACTCTGACTTGATCAGAAGGCCTGAGTTCATATCCACACGCCAACAAATGGCCAAGACTGCTGTGTTCAAATGTATGGATTGTGCAGGACAAGACCATGTGCAGTGGCCCTATGTGAGACTTTGGCTCATTTCCTTAATTTCATTGAGCTTCATTTCTTCATTTGTAAATGGGATCAATAATTCCTTCTCATAATTACTGTGAGCATTAAATAATAAATCATCTTAGAAAAAATAAATTGAATTACATCTAAAACTTTGTGCTTCAAATAGTTTTTGGAAATCATATCTTTTATAAGGAACTTGTATCAACAATATATTGGGAACTCTTGCAACTCAACAGTAAAAAAACATATAACCCAATTTAAAAATGGGCAATGGATTTAAATAAACATCTCTCTAAAAGTCCAATAAGTACATGAAAAGATGATTATTAGCCATCAGGGAAATGCAATTCAGAACCACTGTGTGGTACTACCTCATGCCCACGAAGATTACTACAGTCAAGAAGACAGGCCCTGCACTATCTGGTTTGGCTCAGTGGATAAAGTGTCGGCCTATGAACTGAAGGGTCCTAGATTCAATTTTGGTCAAGGGCACATGCCTGGGTTTTGGGCTTGATCCCCAGAAGGGAGGTGCAGGAAGCAGCTAAACAGTGATTCTCTCTCATCACTGATGTTTCTATTTTTCTCTCCTTCTCCCTTCCTCTCTAAAACCAATAAAAATATACTTTAAAAGAAGAAGAAGAAGAAGAAGAAGAAGACAGGCCCTGGCCGGGTAGCTCAGTTGGTAAAAATGTCATACCAATACACCAAGGTTGCAGGTTCAATCTTCAGTCAGAGTACATACAAGAATCAATCTATGAATACATAAATAAGTGCAACAATAAAGCAATGGTTCCTTTTCTCTTCCTTTTTCTGTCTATCCCCTCCTTCTCTCTCCCTCTCTCTAGAAATCAATAAAGAAAAATGAAAAAAAGAAGACAGTCAATAAGTTTTTATGAGGATATAGAGAAATTGGAATCCTCATATACTGTTGATAGGAAGGTAAAATGGTGCAGCCACTTTGGAAAACAGTCTAGCAGTTACTTAAAAAGTTTAACACAGCCAAAACTGGTTTGACTCAGTGGAGAGAGCGTCGGCCTGCGGACTGAAAGGTCCCAGGTTCGATTCTGGTCAAGGGCATGTATCCTGGTTGTGGGCACATCCCCTTTAGGGGGCGTGCAGGAGGCGGCTGATCTATGTCTCTCTCATCGATGTTTTTAACTCTCTATCCTTCTCCCTTCCTCTCTGTAAAAAATCAATAAAATAGATTTTTTTAAAAGTTTAACACAGAGTTACCACATGACTCAGAAATTCTACTCCTAAGTATATAACAGAGAGAAATAAAAACACATGTTCATACAAAAACTGTTATACCAATGTCCATAACAACATTGTCTATTCATAATAGCCAAAAAATAGAATTAACCCGGAGGTCCATCAACTGATGAATGGATCAGCTATTAGAAAATTGATAAATGCTGCAACATGAATGAACCCTGATAAGTGAAAGAAGCCTGTTACCAAAGGCCACAAATGGGATTTCATATATAAAAAATGTCCAAAATTTAAAAATCCAGAGATTCAGAAAGCAATTTTAATGGTTACCAGGGAATAGGGGGAGGTTTGGGAGGAAATGAGGAATGACTGCTTATAGATAAGGGTTTCTTTTTGAGGTGATGAAATGTTCTTTGAGGGCAGTGTGACAGGTTGTTGGAGTATGTTAACTTATTGTTTGTGTAGATGTGACAATTTCTTCTACTTTTATTGTGCCTCAGTGTTTAAAGCCTTAGTCTCTGCTCACCATGTAACCCTTTCTTGTAATATGGATAGCCAGTGAGTACTGGGAGCACTAAGGAAAGGGGAGAATATGGAAGGGGCTCACTGGCCAAATGCCTCCCTGACCTGCTTTCTGGAAGGAAAGAGGAAGTCAAAATGTCAGTTCTGGCCACCAGAGATCTCTGATTTAGTGCTCAGGGGAAAATGAGAGTGGTTTGATACCCATTAATGCAGGTTGAAGCAGGTGTTCCAAAGATCCAAATCAATTTCCCTCTTGCTGCCCAGCCTGGTGGCTTAGTTGCTTAATATGTCATCCTGTACCTCTAGGTTGCAGGTTCATTGCCTGTTTGGGGTGCATATGGGAGGCAACCCCTTGATGTTTCTCTCTCACAAGATATGTGTCTCTCTCTTTCCCTGCCTTCCTCCCTCTTTCTTCCCCTCTCCTCTTCTTCCCCACCCTCCTCCTCTCTCTCTCTTGCTCCCTCTCCCTCTTCCTTTCCCTTTCTCCTTAAAAAAAAAAAAAATCAGTAAAAACATCCTCGCCCAAACCGGTTTGGCTCAGTGGATAGAGTGTCGGCCTGCGGACTGAAAAGTCCCAGGTTCAATTCCAGTCAAGGGCATGTATCCTGGTTGCGGGCACATCCCCAGTAGGGTGCATGCAGGAGGCAGCTGATTGATGTCTCTCTCTCATCAATGTTTCTAACTCTCTATCCTTCTCCCTTTCTGTAAAAAATCAATAAAATATATTAAAAAAAAAAACATATCCTCAGGTGAGGATTAAAAGGAAAAACAAATTTCCTTTTGCCCTGGCCAGGTGGCTCACTTGATTTGAACATGATCTGGTACACCAAAAGATTGTGGGTTCAATCCCTGGTCAGGGCAGGTTCAAGAGGCAACCCATCTATGTTTCTCTCACATCAGTGTTTCTCTCTTCCTCTCCCCTCCCCCTTCCTCTCTCTCTAAAAACCAATAAAACATATCCTCTGGTGAGATTTTTTTAAAACTTCCCTCTATGACAGGATTTTATTTTTTCCCAAGACAGTCTCTTTTGAAAATTCTTTGACATACAGAATGTTTAAAGAAAAATACAATAAATTCCCCATGTAACTTCCACCACCTGGATTCAACAGTTAACATTTTTGTCACACCTAGTCTCTCTCTCCTTTCCTTTTTCTCTCTCTCATACACACACACACACACACACACACACACACAGTATGCACACACACCACATCACATACACATTCACGCATTTTCTGTTTTCCTGAACCATATGAAAGCAAGTTTCATATACAAAGACACCTCAACCATAATTTTTTAGTATAAATCTGCCAAGAATACAGATATTCTTTTAAGTAAACAGAATACCATTATTGTCACAGAATGGCAAGCAATGATTCCATAATACTATCTAAAATCCAGTATATACCCTAATTTTCCCAATAGTCCACAGTTTTTTTTTGTGTGTATATGTTTTTTAATATATTTTATTGATTTTTTATAGAGAGGAAGGGAGAGAGACAGAAAGTCAGAAACATTGATGAGAGAGAGACATCGATCAGCTGCCTCCTGCACGCCCCACAGTGGAGATGTGCCCGCAAGCAAGGTACATGCCCCCAACCGGAATCGAACCCGGGACCCTTCAGTCCGCAAGCCAACGCTCTATCCACTGAGCCAAACCAGTCTTGGCATAGTCCACAGTTTTTAAAGGCAACTTTTAAACCAATGTTTGTTTTTTCTCAAGTTTGCAATTTTATACCTATATAATAAAAGCCTAATATGCTAAGTGACCAGTCAGCCATTCAACCAATCAAAGCGTAATATGCTAATGATATGCTAAGGCCACTCAACCACTCGCTATGATGTGTTTTGACCCACCAGGGGGTAGACAGTCAACCTGTTGATCATTTGCTATAACATGTACTGACCACCAAGGGGCAGATGCTTTGACTAGTAGGTTAGTTTGCTGCTGGGGTCCAGTCAGTGGGACTGAGCAAGATGAGCCTGACACACCCTGGAGCCCTCCTGCAGTCCCTCCTCAGCTGGCCAACCACCCACATACCTTCCTGGCCTTGATCATGGACTAGTGGAGTCCCTTGGCCTGGCCTGCACCCTCTTGCAATCTGGGACCTCTCCGGGGATGTTGGAGAGCCAGTTTTCAGCCCAACGGTGGAACAACCAGTCACTATGATGCACACTGACCACCAGCGTGCAGATGCTCAATGTAGGAAGTGCCCCCTGGTGCTCAGTGCACTCCCCCAGGGGACCACCTCTCAGCGAAGCCGGGCTCATAGCTGGCGAGCTCAGTGGTGGTGGCGGCATTGCTAAGGATGTCTGAGGGTTCTTAGACTGTGAGAAGGTGTAGACTGGGCTGAGGGACACCCCCCCACCATCACCAGTGCACGACATTTGTGCACCTGGCCTCTAGTTTTAAAATAA
This sequence comes from Lasiurus cinereus, assembly GCA_011751065.1. NCBI lineage: Eukaryota > Metazoa > Chordata > Mammalia > Chiroptera > Vespertilionidae > Lasiurus > Lasiurus cinereus. The sequence goes on from JAAGEH010000125.1 coordinate 5,710,007, forward strand.
TAACTAAGCATCAGTCACTTGATATATAAACTTGAGCATATCTGTTAACACCCTCATTTCTAAACAGGGAGATTTGGTCATCCTATTAGGCAGTGTACCCCAGAGGTCCTGCTGTTACAGGTAGGTCTTTTCCAGGTGAGGTTATCTCCAGGTATCATATGGGCATCCTGGCTATTTTCCATAGTTGAAAAGTCTAACTGTAATACATTTATGACATGATATTACACTGACCAATTAAACCATCAAGTTGGGTTATTTGTTTACTTCATATAAAAAGGAATACTGCTTAGCTTGACCCAGTCAGCTCTGATTGACAGTTACCTATGTCTTTAATTAGAAAAACAATAAGATAAAGTAGTGCCTTTTGATGGGTGGGAGGGGTTTTTCAAGATATAATCCTGTGAGAGAGAAAGTGGGGATCAGGAAGTGGAGAGCCATGGCCTTGATTTCCTGACTACATCAGAAGTGTTCTTACAGTTTGCCCTGTGACCATTATTCTAGGGGCTGTATTTTTACAGCTGACCCTTCTCACTTGCAAACATAACAGCTGCCATGTGTTGAATTTGGGGGTTGTCCATGTTTTGATACTGTAAAAGTAAATTGATTTCTTGGTTTTGAAATCTCAGTGTTGCTTCATCTTTCTTCTCAAATAGCTGTGAGAGAGCAGGGAGGGAAGAGAATATGAAATATTCTAAGGTGTGTATTTTAAAAAATTAAATATTGTTCAGATTTAATCATGGCTTCTATCAGTCAACAAACACTTTTTGACCCCTTGCCAAGTTCATGCTGCTGTGGGGATTCAAAGAGGTACAAGGCAGGCCTTCAGGCGACGGGGGTAAGATGGAAAAGTAACTGAGGCTGCAGGGCAATGGGTGTGCACAGAGAGCTGAACACATGGTGTAATGAGTCCTGCAGGGTTTGGGGAGAATCAGATGTAGAAAGAAGGCTCCAGGAAAGTTGAATTTTGAGCTGGGCTTCCAAGGTTGGAACTCTTAATTGTAGGAAAGAAAGCTTTCCAGAGTAGCCCATGGCATGGAAGCATCCAAGATCTCAGATGAAGAGTACTGTGAGGTGTATAGCAACCAATACTGATTACATTATCTGTAATTTTTATGCAATTTTTGTACCTAGCCTTTGGATGCCCACAGCAAGCTTTTGAGAGGCTAATACCCCATTTTATGGATGAGGCTGTCAAGGCTCGGGGAAGTGAATTGATTTGCTAAGTTGCATGAACATTGTTAAATTTAGCTATGCTCAGTGTTCATCTACATCTCAAGGTTTACTTTGTAAGCCTGGGTTGTGTTCTGCTCTATAGAGAATATCTCTACTTTTAGATTAAACAGTTTAACAGAGCCCTTTTACTTTTTGTCTGTTTCCTTACACCTGTGTTCTTGGATAGCATGGTTTAATTCATTGTATTATCCCATGGCCTGGTCAGCCAACATCATCGTGCTTTCTTACCACTTTAAGAATAGACTGGCTTCTAATAAAATCTGTAGGAATGAGGTTTTTATTGTCATGATTCCATCTCCGGACTTACCAATGGGAAAAAGAACAAGAAATTACTTCTTTCTTCTTGGCCTTTACTTTCCCCTAAATTATAAAGGGAAATTGAGAGCCTGCCTTCATTTGCCTTTATCCAGCTGTCTGGTGGGGGCAAAAAAAAAACAACAATGCTAAAGTACAAGTATGTATATCTTATTGTTGCAGAACAAAATCATTGAGTTCCTAGTAATAAATATAGCAAATTGCTGTGGATTTGTTTGATTTTAATTTTGCTACTAAATTTAAGTCTCTGTGTTTATCTTACCTTAATCTTCCTTAGAATAGGCCATGCTTAATTCTCCTTAGCATTTTATTAAAAGAAAAGAAACCTGGCTTTTGAAAGATTTTTTTAAAACTTTTATTTTTGTAAAAAATACACATATAATATTTATGTTATCCTTTGTCTAACTTAAGCTCATAATTGAATTGATGTCTTAAAGCACCAATTCAGTATCAACTCTTTAGAAATAACTATTTCAAGTTTGTATATCCAAATACTTCTTTTTCTTTCTCTTTCTTTCAACAATGACCTGTAAAAATAAAACTTTATTTTTCTTTAAACTTTTTTGTTGTTAACCCTTGTCCGAGGGTATTTTTCCATTGATTTTTAGGGAAAGTGGGAGAGAGAGGGAAAAAGAAAGAGAGAAACATCAATGTGAGAGAAACACATTGATTGGTTACCTCCTGTGCAAGCCCTGACCAGGGTCCAGGTTGAGGAGGAGCCTGCAACCAAGGTATGTGCCCTTGACTGGAATCGAACCCAGGACCCTTTAGCACACAGGCTGAAGCACTTCCACTCAGCCAAACTGGCTAGGTTAAAAACTTTATTTTTCAAAACCTTGAAAGTTAGGCTGAAATAATATTAATTCTAGCTTCCATCAGCCCTTAGTATCATAGGCCTAGAAACAGAGTATTCTCATGGAAGGAGCATAGGATTTGGGTTCTAAAGAATAAGGATTTGGTCCTGGTCCTGCCACTTTGTTACATCATTTCCTCTTACAATATTGGTGTTATAATGTGCTTTGAAATCTTCAGAGGTATAATATAAACATTCATTTTTATAAGCTAAATGTAAATGAACCAAGTGGAAAACTGCCATAGATTTTTTTAATATTTTTTCTTGATATATAATAGGCCTTTGAACATGAATGTCTTGAATTAAACTTTCAACAATGATAAACCGTTAAAATGGTAATTCACATTAAATGGATATTATTTGAATGTAAAAGAGATTAGCAACAGGTGATTTTGCTGTAGACAAATCTATAAAAACCTGTTTGATCCCAGTCAGGGTATAAGAATGCACATTAACTTTCAAATTAGGGTAAAACTTCCTAATATGAGACAATTGCAACTTCTCAATTAAATTATGATTTTTCTAAAGGACAACTGAACATAGCTTTTTCTCTAGTGTGGTCCCAGTTCCTCTTCAGTTAGGCTGTGCATACTTCTGTTATGCTGCTGCGTCCTCTTCACCTCCACTTTGTTCAGCTGAGCCTTCTGCTGGTCAAATGCTGTTTCCTACCCCATGGGATCTGCCTGGTATTCCTGCTGGTCCTTCGGACTCAAGCAGTTACCTCTTTGGAGGAATGGTTTCTGACTCATTGCTTTCTACTGATGCCAAGGTTCAGATGAGATTCTGTAAATTAAAGTCTGAAAGCACGACTCACATTTGGAATAGTTGTATTATTACTTATGAGCACAGAAATATCTTGATCCAAACAATGCTTTAGGAATATAAAAATGGTAAAGATCAAGAAAATTTGCTCCTTGCTTTTTTCTTTTATATCTTAATGTTTCCAAACGATCTATAACACATGCACAAGAAAAATTAAAACATTTTATACTATCTAAATAATAATTATCATATAAACACCAAGTAAAAAATAAAACATTGCCTTTCACCTCTCTTATATTTGGCTCTCTGATCACAGCCCTAGAGGTAACTTCCCTATCTCTTGTAATAGTTATTTCTCTGCTTTTCTTATAGCTTTAATCTGCTATATGTATTCCTAAACAATATAGTTTGCCTGACTTTGAACTTTTATAAATAGAATTATGTCCTATGCAACCTTTGTGTCTTGCTTTTTTTTCTCAATATTGTGAAAGTTACCCAGGTTGTTTTTTGTATCTGAATTTTTTTTCCTTCTCATTGATGTGTAATATTTCACAATTTATACATTCTACTATAGATGGATGTCTGTAGCCCTTCCAGTTTTGGACCATAATAAAGAGTGCAGGTTGGAGCATTTTTGTGTATACATATTCCAGGATACCTCTGCAACATTTTTATAGGTCAGTGTTTTTCAACCTCTTTTCCATTATCACCTCTCTAAGGGAGAAAAATTAGTTTTGAACATCAACTTTAACATTCAAATTAATGATTTTGGGTAGGATTAATCTTTGGAGAGCCAAAAGCCATTGTAATATCCAACATATTTCCACCTACCAGAAATCAATATTTGCTCTTTTGTGGGAGTAATATTTCCTCCATTGAGAATACATGTTCTAGGTTATATATATAAAACCAGTTGGGTCATAGAAAATGTGAATTTTCAACATTATTAGATCATGACAAAATGCCTTCCAAAACAATTGGACCAATTTAAGTGATTAATAGCAGTATGTGGGAGTTTCTGTGGCTTGCCAACATCTTGGTACTATCACATTTTTAAAAATTTGCCAATCTGTTGAGTGTATAATAATATGTCATTTTGCTTTTAATTTGCATTTTCTGGTTGTCAATGAGATTAAATAGCTTATGTTTGTCATTTATTTGGATTCCTCTTCCCTGATGTCTTATTTCTCTACTTCAACTCTAAAAATTCCTTTATGTTCTGCTTATATATTCCTTGTTAAAAGAAAATACAATAGGATGACCTAATTATTCACTTGAAAAATATGACCAAACCCAGAGACCTGTGTTTTGTTTTGTTTTTTCAATATGTTTTTATTGATTTCAGAGAGGAAGGGAGAGGAGGAGAGAGATAGAAACATCAATGATGAAAGAGAATCCTTGATTGGCTTCCTTCTGCATGGCCCCTGCTGGGGATCAAGCCTGCAAGCCTGGCATGTGCTATTGACTGGAATCAAACCCAAGACCCTTCCTTCAGTCCACAGACTGATACTCTATCCACTGAACCAAACCAGCTAAAGCCAGAGACTTATGTTCTAATCCCAGATGAGCTATTTGAGTTGGTCAGAGTCCTATCTATACCTCTGGTTCTCATTTGCTAAATAAAAATATTGGCTAGGCCCTGCAGGTGGGGCTTAGTGGTTGAGCACCAACTATGAACCAAGAGGTCATTATTTGATTCAGGGCACATGCCCAACTTGTGAGCTCGATCCCCAGTAAGGAGTTTGCAGGAGGTAGCCGACTGATGATTCTCTTTCATCACTTGTTTCAATCTCTCTCTCCCTCTCCCTTTCTCTCTCTGAAATCAATAAAATCATATTTTTTTAATTCTAAAAAATATATATTGGCTGGGTTAGAACAGTGGTTCTCAATCTGGCTGCCCATTAGGATTTTATCTGGAGTGCTTTTCAAAAGTACTGATATTTAGCCCACACTTCTACCACAAAGTTTGATTCAATTGGATTAGAGATTTTTATATCTTTTCTAACTTAATATTCCATGATAATGATAGAATGAGTCTTTAACACCTGGGATCCATGGTTTTGATCATCCCCCTTGTGTGCACACTAAATTAAATATGCCAGAAGGCTATTTTCTATTTTTGTAAATGACTTTTAAAAAAGAGGAAATTACTTAATTTAATCCACAGAAGAAAAATGGTGTCAACATTAAAAATACTTGTCTGTAGCTGATTTAGCTCTAGTAGGGTTTTCTTTCTTCAATAGTTGTGATGACAAAATGCACTCCAAGGACAATATTAAGAAATCATTATGAGCCTTAGAAAGAATGAGGCACTTGTCAGGTCAGGGCTCAGCACAAGTCTGAGAAGGCTGAATTCATGAATTCCTGACATTGGACTTCCTTTTGTAAGGTTCTATCCCATTGCTAAAAGCCCCACTTACAATTCCAGTTGGGGAGGGGCTTCTCAGGCCTGGGACCATGGCATAGTATATGCTCCAGGAAAAGTTGGCCAATATTACTCTCCTTGATTGAGCCAACTCCACTCTCTTGGATTAGGTGGGTAGTTATTGGGGCTGGGGAAAGGTACCATAACAGGGCATTATACCATTCTGTCTGCCTCTGAGTATTTTCAGAAGTCTCCATAGTGAAAAATTGTTGTTTTTATTCACTTTCCTGACATTGCTTCAGCAATATTTTCTGTATATCCACCTGCCTGCCACTTGGTATGTGATCAACATCTAACACTCGTGTGGCACTTCCTATTTTTCACAATGGGTTTACTTGCATTTTACTTAGTTGATCATCATAGCCAACATTTTCAGTAAGAAATCTTTTGTAGCCATCTAGACCCTGGTTATGATAGCAAAAAACCAAAGTTCAAACTGGCTTTAACATAAAGGAGTAATTTGTAACCAGGCCATGTAATCCTGGCCCCCTTTAGTTGAGGTTGGGAGTGTTTAATGTCATGACCGTCTTTATCTTCATTGCTCATCCTGTTTTCTCTTTGTTGATGTCATTTTCTCTCACAGAATACAGAATTTTTTTTTCCATGTAGCAAAAAACATGGCCTCAGGTAGTTCTACAATTTCATTCTTCCTTTAAGAACATCTTCCCCAGTGACTCCCAAAGGAAATCCCCAGACACATATTGTAATTGCCCAGGTCTGAGTCACATGTCTTCTCTGGACCACTTGCAGTAGACAGGGATGAGCTGCTGTGATTGGCCAACTTGGACCACAGGTAGGTGCAGTGATTGGCAGCCTCCCTCAGAGCTACGTACGGGTTTGGGTTTAGAGAGGGAGTTAATTCTAACAATCCACCTCAAAGAAGGAGGAGGGCTGATATGGGTGAATAAGTGCTGGGCATATGTATAGAAGTCCATTCTAAGTTCAGTCTACCCTAATTCTACTTCTGTGTCTGTTCTTGTTCCTCCTAGATCTTTTCTATGAGCAATTTCCAATTAAGGGCTTTAGTGCAAATCTTGAAATTCTAGTACCCAGATTTGTCCCCAAGCTTGACTTATTTTGCTTCCTGAATTTATCCCATCTTCTCACCTACCCACAGATACCAAAAAAGAACTCTTTATTCATTGAGTTCGTTATAGGGAAACCTTTGGAGCAACGGTCACCAATGGGTGGTCCGAAAGGTTGGCAACTGCTGCTTTAGTGAACTAGCTGCTCAGTGTACCTTACCTCCTCCTCACCAAAAGAAGAGTTTTCTCCAAGATTGAAACATAGGGCTTTTCTCCTTCTCCACAGGACACAAATGTCTCATTCGTTAAAGCTCAGCTATTCTTTCTTCTAAGCTCCCAAACTTCATCAGGAGTCCATACCTCTTAGGGTGGGGAAGGGGAGTGGCTTGACTGCCTCTGCTGCACAAGCATGTACTGGGGAGCTAGAGACAGGAAGCCAGGAGGAGGCTTCATCTTTCAGCCCGGAGGGTGATGGGCAATAACAGTATCACTGCCTTAGGACTTGTGCCTTCAGTCTCCTCTGCAGTCTAAAAAATTACTTGCTATGCTGAAACTTGTTGATAAACTAAGATCTGTAATTACGAACATAAGCTACACAAAACAGGCCTCAAACAAATGAGCAGTTGTAGCGTATTATGGGCCCCTGTGGATTGTTTGACTGAAGAAAAGGAGAGGGGGAAAGCTGGTTGCTGTTGAACAAATTGCTACCAGATGTAGATTCCAATAAACACCACACTGTTGTTCCCTTGCCCGAAGGTGCTATGAATTTCTGGAGGCAACAGAACAATCAGTAAACTGGCAACTGGTCCAACATGAACGGAGCCTCCTGGTGTTCCTAGTCTGGATGTTTTGTCCACAAAATGTGGTTAGAATATTGCAAAAAGAAAACATCACTGAAAGGTTGCTTTAAGAGAAAGGGGGTCAGTGGTTTTTCTTACAGAAGTAAATTCTAGTAGTTGTAGGATGAACCTTCCACAGTGAATAAATATTTGAGAGCCCGCCTGTACCGTATGATGGAGAAAGGCCCCCCTTCCATGTAACTTAAAATAAGAGAAAGAAGGGCGCTAAACAGTAGTTACAAATAATGGATGACCCTCAGTGTCCTGGGAAGGAGGCCTGTGTGAACTTGCAGCATGGGAGTGGCTTGTCTACCATCAAAATGCTGCCATGGGCCAGCCAGCATATGAGCTGATAATTTATTTGAGACTGAAAGCCATCACACTACTTTGCTATACCTTGAAGGGAATGGAAAAAAGAGATTGACATTGAGAGGAGGGAGAGAACATACAATGGATTTTTAGCTTAATAGAGTGTAATAAACTTCTCATGTTCCTTAGAACAGGGTGATTCTAGATATAGTGATTTCCCTGGCCCTTCTCTTGGTATGACTCTGCAGTAAAATGTCAGGTACCAAATTGATGGTTGACTAAATCCAACACATAGAAATGCATCACTGTGGTTTTCTAACCCCCTCTTCTCAATTAGACGTTCACCTTCTTGAAGGCAAGGACACTTTTCCCCTTTGTATTTTCATTGACTAACAGGCACTTTTTACATAAGTACTCAGGAAAGTGTACATTGGTTGAATGGAAAAACAGAGCAATTTTATAAGAAAGACATGTCAGCTACTGAGACAACATTTTTGTTTTTAATTATATGTAAAGGTTTAAGGGGCATGGGAGCTAATTGGAAGTCCTGAAGTTGAAGTAAATTCAACAGCATCAGGGTTATATTTGGCCCTCAATTGATACTTCTCTGCCCTGACTTGAGTTCCAGAGGGCTCTCCATCTCACAGGGTGATCTGTCCTTCTTTGGACAGTGATGGCATGATGGCTAACCTCTGAGAGCTTGCTGTGTTACAGATGTCAAATTAAGCACTTATTTGGGTAATCTTTACAGCAGTTTTATTTAACAGATGAGAAAATTGAGGCACATAGAGGCTAAGTTTCCCAATGTCACATGGCTGAAAAGTGTAGAAGCCAAATAGTTTCGTTCTAGAACCTTTGTTTTTAACTACCACTTTGTAACACCTCTCTTACACATTAGTTGTGCCTGCTTACATCTACTAGAATTCCTCTTCTGGATGACATTGCAAAGGTCACAATTTTTATGTTCTTCAAACCAGGTTCTCCAGATTTTTGCTTTGGTAGATTGTCATGGTCCATGGGTCCTACCTCTTTAGGTCAGAAAGACAGTTAGCATGAAGACTCTCGGCATCTAACTCAGAATAGCCAAAATCATAAGCTATTGTTGTATAGCTTAGGCTATTTAATTTGTCGTGTCTGTCATATCCCCCATATGTACATGGGGAAACAATTGGTAATCAGAAGATTTCATGTTCACCTCATAGAACCATGATACCTCAGTTACTGAGGAGATAAGTTCTCCAGTGAGATCCTCTTACACATTTCTAGACAGTGGCAAAGACAAATTCTTGCACAAATTCTTGCTCTTTCCAAACTCCACATGGGCTCTGCTACCATCCATGAATAATCTTCTTGAGTTATGTAGGCTTCAGCTTTCTTAATTAAAATATATCTCCTGAGTTTTCTTAAAAAACTAAAAATGGATCTCCCATTTGACCCAGCAATCCCACTCTTAGGAATTTATCCTAAGAAATTACAAACACCAATCAGAAAGGATTTATGTACCGCTATGTTCATAGCAGCACAATTCACAATAGCTACAATTTGGAAACAGCCTAGGTGCCCATCAGCAGATGAGTGGATCAGAAAACTGTGGTACATCTACAAAATGGAATTCTATGCTGCCATTAAAAAGAAGGAACTCTTACCATTTGCAGCAACCTGGATAGAACTGTAGAGCCTTATGCTTAGTGAAATAAGCCAGTCAATAAAGGAGAAGCACCACATGCTCTCACTCATTGTGGATAATAAAGAACATTGTAAACTGATGAACAAAAGGATAGATACAGAGGCAGTAAAGCATCAAACAGACTGTGATATTATAGCAGGAAGATTAAGGAGAGGTGGGGTAGATAAGAGATCAATCAAAGGACTTGTATCTATGCATATAAGTATAACCAATGAACATAGACAGTGGGGAGTTGGGGTATGCCTGGGAGGGATGGAGGGTAATGGGGAGATATGTATACATGTAACACAATAATATATATATATCTCCCCTGAGATTTCTCCTTTGTTACTTTGATTAAAGGTAGAAATTCCCAACCTCCTTAATTGCTTTTCCACCATCTCTTCACATGACTAACTTTCACACATGGTTGATGTTCTCCAAGGGCATGTCAGTTCTTACTGATTTCATTCTCCAAGGCTAACCTTATTTCCAAGATCTACAGAGCCCCCAGTACACTACCTCTCCCCGCATGTGCTAAGTACAGTCATTATCACACAGGAAAATCTCAAGTACGTTATTAGAAACCCAAGGAAAATATTCCTTTGATCTTAATAGAAAAAGACAAATCGGGTGCATTTAAAAATAAACCAAAACTTCTGAGTCTTTATCAAGGAGGATGTCTTTTGAAAAGGACAGATCAGGTATAATAAGGGCTTGATCAAATAGTTGTAAAGTAGATATTTGTAGGCCTGATGAACACATGACATGGAGACTTGACATGGAATACTGGATAGTATCTACAAAATAGTGTTGAGCCACTAGGGAAATGATGGGCCTCTTGGCCTGAATATCCCACTGGCACAAAGGGCCTCTGCCAGAAAATATAAGTGTGGCTGTTGAGCCCTGGGTGTTCTATACTCAGCAGATGTTTATTGTTCTATTGTAAGTAACAGGAAGACAGGTACTAGATTTTACTTAAATCTGTGATTCAGCACCTGGCAAGAAAACTGGCATACACAGAAAATGCAATAAAGTATTTGAGGCTTTTGTTGTGGTGGTTTTTTTTTTTTTAATGAATGAGATGCCATTTATATGAAATATCCAGAATAGGCAAATCTGTAGAAACATAAAGTAAATTAGTGGATGCCAGGGACTGGAGGGAGCTAGGTGGAGAGTTAAAGGTATGGATCAAGAGAGTTGAGGGAAAATAGGGAGTAACTGCTAATGGTATGGGGGTCTTTGGAGCGTGATGAAATGTTCTGGAATTAGTGGTGATGATTGTACAATTTTGAATATATTTAAGAAACACACAGTGAAATGTACCCTTTTAGATGGGTGAATTATATGGTATGTGACTTATATTTCAATACATTTTAAAGTATGAGAAGGTGAAACTCATAAAAGGGCCCACTAGCAAATAATATGGTAGAGGAAAAACTAGGGATATTCTAAAGAATAGTTCATTTATGCTAATCTGACCTACTAGATTCCTTTGGAGATAGCTTTTGAGGAATGGAGAACCAGTTAACTAGTTTATTTACATAGGCTTGAGATCTATTATAAAGACCATAAAGAATGAGTCACCTTAGGTTGTGAGTTTGTTACGATTGAGACACTGAAGTTTACAGAATAAAGCGAAAGAAGTGAACACTTTTCTGGAACACAAATATTGCAGGTGTCAATGTTCAGACCCATTCTCTTTAGTATTTTTTTATGCATAATAACATCTCCAAGTTACCAATAGTATTCCACAATTCATCAACATTCCACTAAGCACCTACTGTGTATGCCAGTTGCTCATCCCAAGAGAACCAGTTGTTTTGGTAGATTGTGCACAGTGTCCTGGGCTCCAACAAACACAGGGCCAGTCCAACAGGGAGCAGGACCTCTTGCTGCTAAACTGAGTGATCTGTTAAAACCCAGAAATGATAGTGGAAGCAAATAACCCTTCCTTTCCTACTAAGTATGGAGTATCTTCAGCTCTATCCACTATGCTGAAAGAGAGCCACACTGAAATTGGAAGAGCCCTGTACAGTAAAAGAAGAAATTATCGTTTTCATGTTGACAGAGCTGAGCCCCTGGATTCCCAGGGGAGGACAATAGAGAGTCATGGGCCTTCTTGCCATGTGGCCTGAGCACTGAATGTCCTTGAAGTGTAGAAAGTCCTGTCCACAAGCTTTATTAACTATTTTTCCATCTAGAAACAAGCCAAGAAGTTTCAGAGCAACCTAGAATCACCTTCACAAAAGATAATACCAGAAAACTCAGAGGGATAAAAAGATATGCTTGTTAAAAAGAATATTTCCCAGCCTTGGCTGCCCCTTTGAGCCAACAAAAGCAAAACCTCAGTCAGTATTTAATGAGTGAGAGAAAACAGCAAGAAAAGGGTGGAGAAAGAGGCAGAAGGAGGCTATTTAAAAGACCCTGAAGTGCTGCAGCTGTGTTGGCTAATTTTTCTCATTTCAGTGATGTTCCAAACTCTTTGTCTTCCATGTGAGTCATCCTGCCCACAAATAATCTCTCTTGGAGTAGCCCTCATGAAAATAGACAATCCACATTGCATTGTGTGAATTGGCAATTGTGTGTCCCTTCCCTGGGTGGGCCGTGCTGTGTCTGCTCTGCCTGCTTCCACATATGTCAGGACTTCTGAGGTCTAAGCACACTCTCAGTTTGCTGGGGGATGGGGAGAGAGGTTGCACAGAAAGAGACATCTGGAATGTAACACTGAGGCAGGCAAGGAAGACTGCTCCATCCTAAATGTTTCTAGATTTCATAGATGTAAACTTCCTCACAAAGGTTTTATGAGAATTATCTATGAAAAAGAAGACAACATCAGAGGAAATTCTGTGTAAATGAAAGTTACTATTATTTCCACCTGGATCTTGCCAAATGAGCTTTTCCTTTTAGATAGTACATTCTTTACTATATGGTCAGCAGATCTGATCAGCATTTTTATTTAAGACTAGAGGCTCAGGGCATAAAATTCATGTATTCATGGGGGTCCTTTAGCCCAGCCTGTGCCCTCTAGTAGTCCAGGAGTCCTCGGGGGATGTCCAACTGATGGCGTAGGCTGCTCCCACTGCTGTGGAGGTGGGAGAGGCTTCTGTCACTGTTGCTGGGCTCACCAGCCATGAGCTGGCTTCTGGCTGAGAGGTGCTCCCCCTGTGGACCGCACTGACCACCAGGGGGCAGCTCCTGCATTGAGTGTCTGCCCCTTGGTGATCATTGTGTGTCATAGCGACTGGTCATCCTGCCGTTCGGTCAGTTTGCATATTACCCTTTTATTATATAGGATTTCCTTAGAGATACTGAGCTCTTTAAAAGAAGATTAGAATGGATATCTTTGTTTTTGCTGCCTAGCAAGACTTTCTCTCCCCTAACAAGTACCATGATTTTACTCTGAGAAACCATCCAGGACCTCATTCTAATCCCATTTGCTTTTCTACCCTTTTGCTCAGGCCCAAGATAGTCAGTATATCATATTTTCCTGGCCATAATGATTGGTTCAGAAATAGGCATATGACCCAGTCATACCCAATGAGATTTTGGTTAGGAGGCCTGGACCAAGGCCTGGAGCTTTGCCAGCATGAGCTTTGGGCTGCGGCAGCCTTCTTAGTGATGCGAGTGGAGAGTCAGTTTGAGCATGGAGGCTACATATGGAAGAGAGCTGAGTCTAGCTGAGCTGAGGGAAGATAAAGATAGTTATGTGTTAGCCCTGGAGGCAACATTGTCCTGGTCTTTCTAGGTGTATGAGTCAACAGGTTCCCTTTTGGCTTGAGTAAATCAGGGTTGAGTTTTCTATCTCTTGTATCAGAAATTCTAACTCAATCAGGGCAGGTGTTTTAATGCCTCTAGCAGAGTACAGTGGTACCTCGAGATACGAGTTTAATTCATTCTGTAACCTTGAGGCGTGGGAAACTATGAGATGCTCCTGGTAAATTGGTGGGTCGTGTGCAGCTGGCCAATCCACGCAATTACTCCTATCTCAAATGTTGCTCATATTTCAAAGCAAAAATCGCTCGCTTGACGGCTCGTATCTCAAAAATCTCGTATGTTGGGGCACTTGTATCTCAAGGTACCACTGTACCTGGTGTGTAGAGGAAGCTCAATATGTATTACATAAATTCTCAATCAGATAAACAGGTGTTTATTGAACACTTAAGAGGAGCAAGGTATAGGCATACCTCGCTTTATTTTGTTTTGCAGGTGTTGCTTTTTTTTTTTTTTTTTTTTTACAAATTAAAGACAAGAGCTTCCACCAGCAAAAAAAGATTACAACTTGCGTAATTATGATACCTGCTTTATTGTGGTGGTCTGGAACCAAATCCACAGTGTCTCCTGAGTATGCCTATATTGTCTGGATCCTGTGGGGCTACACTTGTCACATATGGCTCTTTAAATTTAAGTTAGTGAAAATTCAATAAAATAAAGACTTTAGTTCCTAAGTCACACCACCCACATTTCAAGTGCTCAATAGGCACAAGTAAAATGTGGCTACCATATTGGACAGTGGGATATAGAACTTTTCCATCATTGCAGAAAGCTCTGTAGGATAGTACTACAATAGCAAATACAAACAAGACTCAGACCATGCCTCCAAGAAGCTGTATCTCCTCAGTTGTTTGTTTTGAATTATCAAAACAATAGAGAGAAGTAACATGCAGAATTATAGCCTGACTTACTGACAAAACTGATCTATAAAAGTCCAACTTTATTTCTCTCATGTATAAATATTTACATATAAATTCCAATTAAGTAGCTTAATGAAAAGAGTTACTATATAGAGCCATACATTATACAAATTGGGATGTGCCTAAATGTTCTTTAATGCAAAAAGAGCTAGAATTTACTGTGCCTAGAAACTCAGAATACTTTGTTGATTTTTGGAGCCTTTTCAGGAAAGAGAAAGGAACTTGTTTCTTCTCTTTATTCAATAAGGCTTACATTGCTAAAACATAATGATGACAGTTCTGAAACAGCATGGTCCAAAGTAATCAGTTCTGGCAGAGATTCCTATTCATGTGAGTGCTCCTTTTCTGCTCTTTTGTGTCCCACACCCAAATCTTCGCCTTCCCCTTCTTCAGAGTAGAGTGTCGGACCTCCAACATACTCATTTTGAGTAGGTAGAAAGATTTCCCCACAGTTCCTTCCTCCATTTCTTCTCACAGTTGTGAGAGGGGCTGGCCAAGAGTCTGTCAATTTGTTCCTTATTGGCCTGGAAGTCATCAGCACTTGGCAGGCTGAATGGATTCTGCCCTTGCCAGGGGCCATCTTCAGCCCCTCAGATTTACCCCAAGCTGGTGACAATTCTATTTCCAGCCTTATCTGCTTAGGGCCTCACTGAAGGCTCCCACCTTTATGTCTGGTTTCCTCACACTGCCAGAGCATTCTGCCCTTTGGCTCACACTGTCTCTTTATCCTTCTCCCTGACCTCCAGTTAAGGATTTTTCCTCAAAACTTATCTCAGATACCTAACCTGTCTTTATGATGTTCTTTCAAACCAGAAATTCTGTATCCCTCCACTAAGCCTCTCAGACAGCACTGTGTTTTTGTAACAGTGATTTATTGAGATTAATTTATATATCCTACAATTCACCCTTTTTTAAATGTACAATTCAGTGTTTTTAATTATGTTCACAGAGTAGCAACCATCACCATTATCTGTTTAGAATATTTTATCACTCCAAAATGAAACCCTGTACTCTTTAGCAATCAGCCCTCATTTTTCCAATCTCCACTACCCCACCACCACCCCCCTATACCTCCAGAACTAGGCAATGACCAATCTAGTCTGTCTCTCTAGATGTGCCTGTTCTGGATTCATATAAATGGATCCTTTTGTGATTGCCTTCTTCCACTTAGCATGTTTTCTACTGTTGAGCATGTATCAGAACTTTATTCCTTTTTAAGGCCAAGTAATACTCCATTTTGTGGCTATACCACATTTTTTGATCCATTCATCAGTTGATGGGCATTTCGGTAGCTTCCACTTTTTGGCTATAATGAGCAATGCTGCTATCAGCATCCATGTACAAGTTGTGTGTACATAGATTTCAATTTTGGGGGGTATATGCCTAGGAGTGGAATTTCTGGGTCATATGGTAACTGTATTTTCTACCATTCTTTTGGCAACATTATATATTCCTGTATTTAAATCCCATGGTTATTTAGCTTATCACTACTATATCTCACCTTCCTTAGGAAATCTATACCCTTTAGGGCAGAGAAAAAGAGCCTTATTTCTCTTTCTGTTTCATCCAGTAATTACCACTATGTTTGCCTAGCAAAAAATCACAGTCATTGTTTAGACATGAAAATGTAATGGAAAGAAGTAGAGACTTGAAAACTTCTTTTCCTAAGTTATATCCCCTTTTTCTGTTTGTGCTGCATCTGTATTCTTTTGTAGATGTATTTGGCCTCTCTGAGGCCCAGGCATTGGAGGTGACTTGGTCTGCACATGCAGGTTAGTGGTGTTTAACATCCCACAGATCTGAACCTTCTGAGCACAAAGAAAGGGTAGCTTCCAACACAGTTCCTTCTAGACAGCAACACACACTATTCCACATTGCTGAGAAAGGTCAGCTGTCGTGTATAAGGCACCTTTACAAAGGGGGCCTTCCTAGGGTCTTTACTCATTTACCGCCAATAATAAAATGTTTAAAGATATAGTAAAAGTCATTAAAAGGAAAAGGCATCTTCCTGCTTTTTTTCCCTTGATAAAACCCTAAGAAAGCAGCTTAAACAAATGAGAGGAAAGATGTCAGGCTTATAAAATGGAGGCCCTGCAGCTGTCTTTGGGTCCACCTTGAGGTGAGATCAAAAGTATTTTTTTCCAAACTCTTACCAGCAGGAAGAGCTATAGCAGGCAGCATTGTCAGTAACTGTTTCTTTTCTCAGTTGGTAAATCACTGGGTATGATAAGCAGCTGCTTTGAGGTGAGAGCACAGCAACTCTGATTGAGTCTCTAGCAGCAGATGTGTGATGACAGACATAAGATAGAGAGCTGTGCTGCCCAATCTGAAATGGAAATTTCAAGTGAAAGAGAACTGGGATCCCTTGTTGGGCATAATTGGTCTTTCATGAGCCATTATCAGGGGTTCTCCCAGTACTTAGAAGAATTGTTCCTCATCTAGGAGTTTAGCCAATGCTCAATGAATGCAAAAATTTACATTCTTCTCTTCTGAGCAGGGGGAATCAGGGTTCTAGTACATATAATAAGAACCTGAAATTTTATAACATTTAATAGTCCAGGGATGACAGTTTATGTGTCCCTCTTATCAATTGCTCATGGCTGCTCAGAGGATTGTGTTGGGAAGGATTTTTGAGGCCAGTTTCAGGCTTAGCAGGAAAGATGGTCATATAGTGAATTAGTGGTGTCTGTCATGAACACTTAAGAGAATAAGGATGGCACATGTGTTGAATATTTGCCTTAGACCTTGAACTTCTTAATGACAAGGACAGTGTCTTAGATAGCATATCCTCAAGAGCTACACACTGCCTGGCATGTAGTAGTTAACCAGTAAGTATATACATTGGTTGAATGAGTGAGTTCCTAGCTTGGGCACTAGCTTGGGGATTGGCCCCTGATTCTAAGTGAATGTCAAACATTAAATGCCTTAACAATAAATAAATTTTTGCAACAAAAATATTTCCCAGCGGACTTTGATTTTTATG
Source organism: Lasiurus cinereus (assembly GCA_011751065.1). Lineage (NCBI taxonomy): Eukaryota > Metazoa > Chordata > Mammalia > Chiroptera > Vespertilionidae > Lasiurus > Lasiurus cinereus. The sequence goes on from JAAGEH010000125.1 coordinate 5,727,111, forward strand.
GAGCTATTGCCTTAATGTTTTTAAAACACCCCTCCATTTTGCTACAGTAATAATAATAATGCACTTCAAGAGTTTCCATTTCAATTGGCTACTCAAAGCAAATTTCCTCATTTTTTTAAAATATATTTTTATTGATTTCAGAGAGGAAAGGAGAAAGGAGAGAGAAATAGAAACATAATGAAGAGAGAGAATCATTGATTGCTGCCTCCTGCACATCCCCTACTGGGGATCAAGTCCACAGTCCTGCATATGCCCTTGACTGGAATCGATCTCAGGACCCTTCAATCTGCAAGCCAGCGCTCTATCCACTGAGCCAAACCAGCTAGGGCAAACTTCCTCATCTTTTATTTCAGTAGTCTAGAATAGCATCTTGGCATTTTAGAAAGAATACGGACTTAGACGTCAGATTTGGGTCTTATTTACAGCTTGGATATGAACAAACTATGTGACCTTAAGCTAGTCACTTCTCTACTCTGTGTCTCAGTGCCCTCAATAAAATTAGGGAATTGAAGTCAATGAGCTCTTTGATTCTATGTCTCAGGATAGAGGATGAAAAAGACAATGGGTTTCAATAAGATCTCTCTGTCTTCAGCCTTCTCTAATTTCAGCTTCACTTTCTGTCCTAGGAGCAGTGATCCTAGGGTAAGGAGGTGGGAATGACATTTTTAACAATGATCACTGCAGTGAAATGTCAACATAAATGAAAGTCTTTTTTGATATCTCTGGAGAATGTTACATGAGATTTATCCTATATTCCAAGATGATTATGGTACATGTTGATTCACAAAAATATAATGTTTCATCTCAGATACAAGTCTTGGCTGACATTCAGGACCAAGAATCTGACAAATACATGTTTTTATATTTATGTACATTCTTCCTGATTCCCCCCCCCCCAAAAAAAGATTTAAGGTAGTTATACTATACTCAAAACCATAGAAATAATTAAGCCTAAAAACCTTTGGAATGAGAATAAAAGGACAAGAGCCAAGTATTTTTTTTAAGTCAATATTTTAGGAAACTTCAACTACAGAACATGAAATATAACTCCAAAGCAAAGAGAAAAGTAATGGGCTACCTAGTTCTCCTTGTCCGATAACAGCTAGCGTAATCAGCTTTGGGGAAAAGTAAAATGCAGGCACAATTTGTCACCCTGCCAGACCTATTCTAATGGCCTCGTATGGAGGCAATAGCTATCAGTTAATAATGAAACCATTGAATTTCAAAAGGAGAGTGCCAGCACAGACCAAGCCTTTATTTAATGGATAATGGCTATTTTACTAGTTATTTAGTAAATTTTAGTCAGGTCACATACAATAATATTAGCTGATGCTTACTTTTTACAGTGCTTATGTGCCAGACACTGTTCTTATCACCTTATATATATTAATTCCTTAAAACAGCCCTTTGAGTTAGGAATAATGCTCTGAGGTCTGTGACCTTAACCACTGCACCACATTGCCTCCCACAAGTCTGAAATGTAGAGATATAACTTGACCACCACTTAACACAGATTATCGCTGAGCCATTTAAGGACAAAATGTGTAATTTAAAGCAATAATAACCTGTTTATTAATGCTGCATGGATCAATTGTTTATCTGAGTTAACTGGTTCTTTTCTTGTTTAGGCATCTTGAATTTTAAAGGAATCTTAAAAGCTATTTGAGTGTTTTCTACATTTCAGTGTTGGCATGAAGAGTATCATACATCATCCACAAGTGCATGTCTTTGCTAGCCATGGTCTAGTTCAAGATCAAGATTTCCCTCTAAACTACATGGCTTCTGAAATTATTTTCTTTTTCAGAGGGGAATAGAATATAGTGATTCACAAAATTCACTAATCAGTCTACAAATTTATTGAATTACTGTTTTGTACAAGACACACAATAGAAAGATGAACAAGTCCCTGCCTCCAAAAATTTTATTCCAGCTAGGGACATATAAATTTAACAGATGATTTCTATACGGTGAGGTAATTATTCTTGTGAATACTGTGAGGGAACACAAAGGAAAGAGCTGCTGTCTGTGCCTGGGAAGGGCAGACAGGCTTCCCAGAGAAGGTGGCAGTTAATCCAAACCCTAATTCAAGCCATGTGTGGAGCCTGCCCGGAGTGTGTTTTTATAGCCACCTGGCATGACCAACATTCCCAGTCTTTTTAACTGTAATATTCAAAATATACATGCATACAGTGCCATCATTTCTAAATCATCTCTTTTGAGTCTCAATGCAGAGACACACCCAGGAAGAGAGGATGAAACTAATCTATCATGATGGGTCAATACTTTACAAGTTTAGCTGTGGGGAAGACCAATGGGGAAGATGAAGCCAGGGAGTTCACACTATGCAGGTGGAATAGGATGCTAAATGAGAAAATCAGAGCTGCCAGAAGCCAGCACTGGCATTTTCTCCAAGGCCAGTTCTGTGTCCACTTGGAAACGTATTCTCTACAGACATGTAAAAATTGCAGGGAGCAAGTGATTGGGGTCAGAAATTGCATCACTGGGGTTGAAAATAGTCATTTTGGAGTTAACCTTTGTGTTCAAAGAGGTTTGCCTTAATCCTGTTTAGAATTTCCATGCATCTTTCCTTTTTTTAAGAGAGGTTAGAAGACTTTCACTTCTCACTGTCTTATGAAAACAGACATCCAAAATCTCCATTTGCAGGTGAGGAAACTGAGTTTTAGTCTGAGATCACTAAGACTCACAAGCAAGTGCTCAATCTCTCTTGCCCCCACATTTGATCTTAAACTTGATGCTTAGTATGAGGAGTTTTCCTCAGTGGTTTTAAGAAAATGATAAGGCTTCATACTGTATTTAGTCACCTAGAAACAAAACATTAAAGCCAAGAGGACACTTTGGAGATCACCTTATCTGTCCTCTTATTCTAAAGATGTAGACCCCAAATCTGACAGACAGCTACAAATAATTCTAAGCGTCTAATCATTAAAACCTACTCAGATTCATATTCTACATCTTTAGAGTAAGAGAATAGGTAAGACTTTGTACTATAATTAATCACCTCCATCTGCATTTGCATTCTGGCCTTCCCTTTGCCTGTGTTCATAGCTTTGGCTCCTCTCATATGTTTCTGTCCATTTATCAGACTCCTGCCATTTCCCTAACAACTTCTAATTTCAGCTTATAGTAGAAAATTCAGCCTTTGCGACTGAAAAGGACTCAGACTGCTGACCAAAAGGAGAAGAGGCCTCCCTTTAAGGTGTTGTTTATCAGTTCTGCTGTTCCTTTTCTGCTTCCAGATGGGCCAACTTGCACTGAAACATTTCTTTCTTGTCCCTTATGGGATGTGGCAGAAGTAGACAGTGGTCTCCAAAAAGCTGATATTTTCCTAGGTCCCCTAAACCTTCAGATGTGTTAAACTAGCTGTTTTACTACCTTGTAATAGCAGTTGGGAATTTTTCCATTCTGGATGGGATATTTCTTATGGCCTCATTTTTTTATTATTTATTTATTTATTTATTTATTTATTTATTTATTTGCGTTTACTAGTAGTCTAGGTCATTTTCAACTGTCCATTTCTGGTACCATTTCTAAATTATGTAGGACTGTTGGTTTCAAGTGACATAAACCAAAATTGAATTATTATAGTCAAATGGAAATGGAGAACATTTGAAAGAAAGGTCAATCAAGGTAACCTTAGGAAAAACTGCAGTTCAGGAAGAGCAGGAACAGGTCTTCTCCCTGCAGACTCACGGCAGAAAGTGTGGCTGCCAGGAGCTCCAGAGCCTAGTAATTCAGAGTTTCCATCACTTGGCATAGACTAGCCCACACCCTCAGGTCCCAGATTCAAAACTCAGGGTCCATCTTGGGTCTGTTGCTCATTTGGGGCCAGTCAAGTTGGGCCAGAGAGGCAGAGTTTGTAAAAGAACATGGTTGGCAAGGGAGGAAGAAGAGGTTCCCATTAAAAGCTGTTTGTCATAACCAGGAGACAGGAAGGTGTTGGGCAGACAAAATCAAAGGTGTGTGTTACAAACCTGAGCCTCCATCAGGAAAGGAATAATTAAATAATTTAAGCAACAAGAGCAAGTTGAAAAACAACAGGCATATGATGTGTGTTTTTTAATTTATCTTTATTGTTGAGGATATCTGCAATAAGATGTCCTCCTTTCCCCCATAATCCCTTCCACCCTATGCCTGCCCTTCCCAGGTCTTCATCACATTATTGTCTGTGTAATACACTTTTTAAAAATGTCTGTATCTGCCAAAACGGGTTTGGCTCAGTGGATAGAGCGTCGGCCTGTGGACTCAAAGGTCCTGGGTTCGATTCCGGTCAAGGGCATGTACCTTGGTTGCGGGCACATCCCCGGTGGAGGGCGTGCAGGAGGCAGCTGATTGATGTCTCTCTCTCAACGATGTTTCTGGCTTTCTATCCTTCTCCCTTCCTCTCTGTAAAAAATCAATAAAATATATATTTTTTAAATGTCTGTATCTAATAAAGTTTTCCTAACCTACTTTCATGGCAGGCTATATGCTCCCAGCTAATAGGCTGGTTTCTAGGACACCTGTATATTTTTGCTCTCACCAATTGAAGCATACACTCTCTAAGAGTCTTTTGTATTTCTTGTCAGACCTGAGGATGCCAAATGGACTTGTTGTTGTAATTATACCATTTAATTAAATAGCCTTCAAATGAAAAACGAGTGCAAAAAGAAAATTATTGCTATGAAATCAAGTTTAATTCAGAGAGATTGATGACAACAAAGTATTAGAAGCAATAGCTCTCTATAAGGGGAAAAGGGTTTTCACCAATTATTCCAGAATAGGTTCTGGAGTCCAATCCCCATATTCAAAATGAAGCTGCTTACTAGTTGTATAGCCTTGGGCAAGTTGCAGAATCATAAGATTTAGCCTTATTACTAAAAAAATGGAAATAATAACAACCTTGTTGAGGAACTGTTAAGATTAAATAAGATAATGCATTTAAAGCACTTAACACAGTTACTGGCACATAGTAAGCATTCAGCAAATGGGACATCTGCCATCAACATCATCATTATAATTATTATTAACAATCACAACTTGAAGTAAGACATATATTTATATTGTTTCATACTAGTCTTATGTTACATGGTATAAAGTGAGGATGTTTTCATTAAAGAATTTAATAAATTTATTTTTAAAAACAGAGAGAAGTAATTAACCATAGAGAAAGATAATTTATCAAATCGATCCTTGAAAACCTAAATAATTTTTTTATGTAATAAGATACATGTTGAAAGTTCTAGGACTATGTGGAAACCTGTTTTATTAGGATGAACCTATAGTATGTCTTCCTTCCCTTTTTTAAGAATAAAAAAGCCAGGGATATGAAGCAGGGGAGATAACTAGAATGTCTCCAGGTAGCTTTAAGATCTTTCAGTGCATTAGAACTTGTGTCAGCTCTATTCATATTTTTGTTTTCTGGACCATATTCTAGAAGTTGGTACATTCTTTTCATTTGTGTCTTTCAGAGGGCAGTAAAATTGAGTTCTAATTATATTTAGGGCATCTGGATTCTAGTCAGTGTTTCTGGCTCCATTTTAGAACCTACAGTCTGTGGCTTATTCCTAATGTGGAAAATGGAATAATCCCCCAGGCACGAGAAGAAGAACTCCAGCTCTTAGGCTGCCGTTACTATAGCGAGACGCCGCAGCAGACATCACAAGACTTGTTATACAAAGAAACATGATTACAGTGGATGAGAGAAACTTGCCAGGGCCTTGAAGGATTTATTACTTTTTGAATTCTGAATGAGACATAAATATGTTTTTCCTCTCTTGATTTTGGACCCCATACGGAGAAGGTGAGAAAATTCTTCAGCAAATTCTAGAATGTTTAAGCTGCTAAAGATGGTTTGGGTATTGTGTCCAAATCACATTGCAAAGGGCATGAATACTTGTTTTGGCAGAGATGCAAAATGGTCACTCCTTTCTGTCTCTACTGCCAAGTTAGTTACTGCCTTGTCTCCCAGTGGGAGAAAAATGGAGCTCCTTGGGAGTCTTCTGGAAGGCAGCATTGTGTAATGGAAAAGGCAATGCACTTGGAAGCAGAAGGCCTGGATTTCACCTTTCACATTTATAAGCCCTGTGATTTTCAACAGTTTACTTAAACTCTGAGCTTTAATGTCCTTTTATGAAATATACTAGTATAGACAGTAATTTCCATCTCAGAAGGTGGCATTCAGGATTAAAGGGTGTTAAATATCATGTGCAGAATTTCAAATGTTAGTTACATTAGCATCAGAATGGGAGCCTATAACACACTCATTTGATTTCATAGATCTCAGAATTTCACTGATCTCAGAATTTCACTGATGTCCTAAAGGGAGGAGCTTTTAAAAATAATGATGGTCTCTCATTTTACCTATTTTCCAGATTCTCTCTGGAAACTGAATAGATTGTATGGAATAGTGGTTACAAACAACTTTAGACTCATACAAACCTGAGTTTAAACTCACTGCTTACTGGCTATGTAGCCTTGAATAACTCACCTGACCTGTTTCCTCATGTGTAAGATAGATATAAAAATAGTACCTCACCAAAACCAGTTTGGCTCTGTGGATAAAACATCAGCCTGTGGATTGAAAGGTCCTAGGTTCGATTCCGGTCAAGGGCATGTACCTTGGTTGCGGGCACATCCCCAGTGTGGGGTGTGCAGGAGGCAGCTGATTGATGTTTTTCTCTCATCAGCTGATTGATGTTTCTAGCTCTCTATCTCTCTCCCTTCGTCTCTGTAAAAAAAAAAATCAATAAAATATATATTTTTTAAAATAGTACCCCAACCATTTTTTATTTCTTTATTTGCCTTCTTTATGGCACTTATCACTGTCTGGAATTATTTATTTATGTATATTTTTGTCTCCTAATCCAGCCTCCACTCAAAATAATCCCCATAAGGATAAAGACTTTGTCTTGTTTACCACTTTATATGTCTTGCCTAAGATAGTGACTCATACATTGTTGTTATTTATTCTTTTAACCTTTGACTTCTATTTTTAAAAATTCCCCTCCCAGTGCCATGGCTAAATTTATATACAGTAGCTGACTTAGAAACTGGGCAGAGATGTTTTGCCTTTGGAAATATCTGTCGTTCTTACAGTTGAGTTTCTATTTCCTAAAGATGCTTATTCAGTCTTTCATGGCACAGTTTGACTTGTGACATCAGAAGATTGACAAGCAAAAGTCTGATTCAGGGATTCAGTTAGGAAAGTGTATGACTTTGAGCCTGGCTCACCCTGTGAGGATGGTTGGACAAGGCTCAAAAAGGTCTTGGGTTTCAATTTATCTAGGAAGGTATTTAGCAAATTATTTTTAACCGTTTGGATTTGTTACAGATCGTGCAAGGAATCTGCAGTCTCTGCATAAGTACTAAAGGAGAATGGAAGAACTAAGTGTAGCTGAGCTGGAGAGAACAGGCTTCTGTTCCCCTTTCTGGGCAGGGTGGGTCACCTGGTGGTTTTCCCCAAGGCCTAGATTATGCCTGCCCCCCTCTTCACCTTCTTCTCCCAGAAGATTCTCTTGGACTTTTTCTTACTTTGCACCTTGGAAATCACTAAGATTCCAGGGTTTTCCACGGCCACTCAGAGTTAGACAGACAGATAAATGTTTGGGCTCTCAGTTTCACATTAGTCATTAACCCTTTCTCTGCAGAGTTGGCACTCAAAACAATGAACTGTGTTAGAGAAATTGAGTCCTAAGAGGAGGAACTCTTGACTCTCCTACTTCTTCTCTCAAGCCCTGAAACTCTTCCTTTGAATTTCTGTAGGACCAAGATGGGCTTGGGAATTGAGGTAGAAATGATTGGTGAACACTCAGGGGTTTTGTGCAAAATTTTGCATTTATGTGTATTGTGGGGGTGGGGTGGGGGACTCGCTGCCATAAAATTCTCAAAAGATATCATCTTTGGTCTAAAATAGGGTTGAAACTACTGCCCTAAGTGGACCTAACATGTTTTTATAGTGTTTGCAAACTCTGCAGATTTATCCCCTGGCACCCAAAGATCTATGTGGGTGGGTTAAGGATAGAAATGCTGAAACAATGTGCAGCTGTCCAATCTTGTTGGGTTTTTGCATTATGGTTCTGTCATCTTTTATTGAGTTTGCTCATTTAAACAAACAATTAAGCCAGGTCCATTGGTAACCAGATCCTGACTTGTCAACAGAGGGCTTGGTTGAAGAGGATAGTATGAAATTCTATAAGTAAGATACCTTTATAGATTTGGGCTTAAAAATAAAGTAAAACCACATCATCAACAAGTCAATCTATTAGTCCACTGACTTTTCTTCCTTCAGTCACAGAACATTCCCAGCCATTCCCATACTCAGAGAAAGAATAATATATTTGACCTTGTCACCTGACAGGTGAAGGACAAGAGTTGTTTTTCTGCATCCAGGAGCATTTTAACGTGTCTCTCCTTGTCCAGCACCATCACTGAAGCCCGACTGAATTTCATATAGGCCTTCAGGAATAGTGAACTTGTCTTAGTCCATGTGCTTTGAAGACTCAGTAAAGAGCTTCTGCTTTGCACTTACAACAAAATTCAATTAACAGAAAGGTCTGGAAAACCCTGGCAAGTGAAAAAGAGCTCTTGTTGAGAGTGTGTCTTTGTCTCTTAACAAACTGAGAAGTGCCACTCACTTCATCTTCAGCAGAAGCATGGAAGCTTCTATTTATTGGGTGTTCATCATGTGCCAGGGTCTGTGCAGACTGCTCGTGAAATTTGTCTTAATTTTTATCCTGGGGCAAATGTCAGTATTCCCATCTTATAGGTGAGCAAGTTCAGGTTCAGAGAAATGTAGTCAGTGATCATATCTAAAAACAAATACAGGATTCCAAAAAAGTGTCGGGGGGACCAACAGGGGTCACCAGTTGATATGGAGCACAGGCCTTCCCTAAAGCCAAGCTATGAGGGTAAATGAGATTTAGATTTGGGGTAGAATTTAGGATGGAGGAGCTGAAATCCAGAGTCTGAAGAAACACAGGCATTTATTTCCCTCTACCCATTTTAACTCTTATTCAGCCTTTGTCCTTTAGGATGCTAATAATCTTCTTGACTGGAATTGTCAAGCCATGTGCATGAGGTTAATCTTCAGTGCTTTTCAAGTTAAAATTGTAGACACATACATGGTCTGCCTTTTGTCTATCAAAGTTCCTACAGCCATTTCCCATTGATTATCACTGGCCCCAGTGAGTCCTGCCTTCAATCTCTGTCCCCTCCAGTCCACCCGCATAATGGTCATCGGGCTTCCCTTTCTGACACTCAAATCTGACGGTGTTACTCCTTTAGGATTAAACTCTAGAAGCTTACTTACTATATCAGTCAAACTCTTTTAATTGGAAGTTAGATACTAACTTAAGAGATTTAAGCAAACATGGGGATTTATTTGTTCAAGTAACTGAAAACTTTATGAACAGCTCTAGCCTTAGGCATCACTAGATCTAAGTGTTCAGAAACTGTCAGTGGTGAACTTTCTGTCATCTTCTCTTGCCTGGCTTTTCTCTGCATTGCTTTATTCTTAGGTCATCTCCGGCCTTCTGATAGCAACATGGCACTGGTAACTCTAGGCTTACATTCCCAGGCTTAGCAACTCCCATGGAAAGAGAGTCTTGTTCCCAGTGGTGTTAACTAACATCCTGCTTTACTGGTCACTAGTGACCCAGTGATGATCGGGTTTCAAGGGCAATTTCAATGGTCAGATCTGAGATATGTACCTATCTCTAGTGACAATGAGGTGAAAAGACCACCTAACTCACAAGGCCTGAAAGTCAGGGATAAATTGGTAAAAAATTAGAAAACTGGTGTGATTGTCATAGGATAATGAGCAAACAGAATGACAAATACCCATTATGCTTACCTTTTCTTTTTTTTTTTTTTTTGACTCTATTTCCCTCATTTCCTAGGGCTTGATATTTGACCCCAAGCAAGTAGTTTGTCTTGTCCTTTTTCTGTAAATATATCTTCCCACCCCTCTTCCCCCCTCCTGGGATTGTTGAAAATAGTCAGTTCACTGCTTTCTTTGATTTACTTTTCACCCTAGCCTTTGTGATTGGTTCCGCAGTGTAGCTCCAGTGTTTATGTTGGCGCTGTGAAATGCCAAAAGGAATGATTTGAACACAACAATTTTTCCTGATGACTTGCATTTCTTGATAAAATCAAGAAATCAGTAAATTCTATTGTTGTTTTGTTGTTTGTTTGCTTTTTAATCTTGCCTTGAGGTCTCTAATACTGTTTAGATTTAAAGCAAATACTGTTCTTAGGAACATACTTTCCCTTTCCTTTTGTAGTTAAGCAATGATTTCTGATACTCAGTGACTTTCTGATATGTAGCTCTGACTACCACTTCTCACTGTAATCATTAAATGTCATTGTTATCTTTTTTTATGTGTGGAATAATAAGAAAACATTATAGCAATTATAGCACTTTGGGTTTTATTTTATTTTTTTCCAGTTGATAGTTTGGGTTTTTCCCGCCACTCTTCATTATGCTTGTTTCCTGGCATGCTTTCCAACCTAATTCGACCGTCACCTACTATTTTTTGAGCTTCTACCATCTATCCAGGAAGGAAATTGTAATTTGTTGAGTACCTATTTTTTATTAAATACATCAAACGCTCTTTTATGTAAATCATCCATTTATTTCCCATGTCATTATCTTAAAAGATGTGGAAATTAAGGCTGAGAGAGAATAAATTATTCACCATATGTCCTGATGGAAGACCTGGGACTCAGTTCTGAGTCTGCTAAACTTCAAAGCCCTTTCTCTAAGAATTAGGGTCAGAACTGTAAGATCCTGGAAAACCATGAGTCCCATTTCTGTCCTGAGGGCAAAGGGCTAGGACTAACTAACACAGTTCAAACAATGAGAGTGACTTTAAGATAAGGCCATTTCTTTTTCTTTTTTTTCTTTTTTTCTCATTAAACTTTGTTTTAATGGGTTTCAAAATTCTGTAACAGATATTTGGTCAAGTTGTTTCTATTAAAAAGTACTAATTTTAAAAACTAATAACTTAAAAACTGCCACACACAATAGTCCACAAAACATTCTCCTTTCCTTCTGAAGGTTTTACAGTGCATTATCATTAACTGGTCTTTTACTATTAAATAGCCAATTGAGACAGACAGTTCTGAGACTGTTCTGAGACCGTTCTTCCACCACTGATTAAGACTGGGATGGCAGGTATTAGGGATAATATGCAGTTAGCCTTTTGAGCTTTCTAGGCAGACTTGTTAACTTTCCAGCTCCAGCTGCCTTCTTGTCCACTGTTTTGATGATATCCACAGCAACTGTCTGTCGCATGTCAAAACAGTAAGATAGCCCAGAGGAGGAGAGTCAGAGAAGCTCTCAACCCACATGGGCTTGCTACCAATCATATCAATGATGGCAGCAGCATCAGATTTCAAAAACTTTGCCATCTTCTAACTTTTTCCCAGAATGAAGGTCAATCTTCTTCTTCGGTTCAGCAAATTTTCAATTAATGTGAGCTGTGTGACAATCTAGTACTGGTGCATAGTCACTGATTTGGCCTGGATGACTCAGGATAATCACCTGAGCTACTTCCATTGATATGTCATTTTTGCAGTCACTAGCCACATTGCCACAATGAACATCTTTGACAGACATGTTCTTGACATTGAAGCCCACATTGTCCCCAAAAGAGCTTCACTCAAAGCTTCAAGATGCATTTCAGCAGACTTTACTTCAGTTGTAACATTGACTAGAGCAAAGATGACCACCATGCCAGGTTTAAGAGCACCAGTCTCCACTCAGCCCACAGAGACAGGACCCACACCACCAATTCCAGAGACATTCTGGAGTGGCAGATACAGGGGTTTGTCAGTTGGATGAGTTGGTGGCAGGATGCCACACAGAGCTTCAAGCCATGTGGTTCCACTGGCATTGCCATCTTCACAGGTGACTTGCCATCCCTTGAACCACGGCATGTTAGCACTTGGCTCCAGCATGTTGTTGCCATTCCAAACAGAAATTGTCAGGGTTATAGCCAATTTTCTTAATGTAGGTGCTGACTTCTTTAGTAATTTCCTTGTATCTCTTCTGGCCGTAGGACAGCTCATTGGAATCCATTTTGTTAACACCAGCAATCAGTTGTTTCACATTCAGTGTGCAAGCCAGAAGGGCATGCCCTCAGGTCTGCTCATTCTCAGAGATGCCTGCTTTAAGTTCACCAGCACCAGCAGCAAGGATCAGGACAGCACAGTCAGCCTGAGATGTGCTTGTAATCATGTTTTTTATATGAAGTCTTTGTGTCTTGGGCATCAATGATGATCATATAATACTTGCTGGTCTCAAATTTCCACAGGAAGATATCAATGATGATACCAAGTTTACATTCAGCTTTCAGTTTATCCAAGACTGAAGCATACTTCAAGACCTTCCCCATCTCAGCAGCCTCCTTAAAAAAAAATTTTTAAATTATTTAATTCTCACCTGAGGAGTGAGGAAATGTATTCTATTGATTTTTATAAAGGATGTATGGGAGAAGATAAGGGGGCAGAAAGAGAAAAGGGAGAAAGAGAGAAAGAACATCCCACACTTGTGCTACTGACTGGGAATCAAATCTGTAACCCTCTAGTGCATGGGCCAACGTTTAATCACTGAGCCATAGACCAGGGCCTTCTCAAAGTTTTTGATTTTTTTTTTTTGTTAATCCTGTAACATTTGTAGATCAGATGTCCAGTAGTGGTAAACTTGCCAGAATTTACTTGTCCAGTGACCATGATGTTGATATGAATATTTTCCTTTTCCCATTTTGGCTTTGATTTAGTGATGGTTTTCATGACACTTGTGTTCTGGCAGCAAAACTGTTACAAAAAGCAAGATAGGGTCATTTCCAAGTACTATATGAGATAGTATAGTTTATGGTGCTGTTTAAGTTCATAAATGATGAATACTGCCTCCAAATCCAACTCTATTTCTATTTGAACCTGGTTGGGAATATATATATATATTAAGTCAAGAGTTTATTTTAAATGTAATTCATACAGTTTCACTGTGTGCTAATTGACTATTTTGTTTACTTTGTGCTGTGAATTTAGACATTTATGTCTCCTCACACTTCTGTTGAATCCAGGAACATTGGTGAACCCTAAATATCTTTACATATATTCACCCTCAGGCCCACTGTATTTTAGGTCCCATGTGCTCCTTGATAAGCACAGGCCAGTTATGAGCTCTTTATGGTACATCTCATCTAGCAAGATGGTGGCCAAAGAAAAATTTTTATCTGTACCCTGAATATCTGCCAGTTGGTTGAGTTCATTGCAGTTCAGTTCAGCTAAGGCTTACTGAGTTGCCTGGTCAGTGACAGACAGTGTACAAGGCTCCATGGGCAATACAGCATATATTCATTAAGATACTCTAAGCTAGTGATAAACACAGTGATGAAAATAAAACAGGATGTTGGGATAGAATGAATTGGTGTGGGACATGGAGGAACAAGGAATAGAGGTCAGAACTTACTAGTAGACTATTTAGACAGGCAGGTCAGTAAAGGTGGCTTCTGAGCTAAGACCTGAATACTGAGAAGGGAATCAGACATGTGAGGATCGGGGGAAAGAATCTGTGGTCATAAGGAGCAATCTATGCAAAGACCTAAGTTGGAAACAGGCTTGTTTAGTTTAAGAAATGCAGGAAATGCAGCCAGCATGGCCAAAGCACAGTGAGTTAGAGGGAGAGTGGTAGGAAATGAGGTAGGAGACACAGGTAGGAAGCTATGGGGGCTCTATTAGCCATGAGAACAGTTTGTGTTGTGTGTTTTTGGGTTTGTTTGTTTTTTAATTAATCGTTATTGTTGAGATTATTACAGATGTCTCTCTTTTTTCTTCCCAGAGCTCTCTTCTACCCAGTTCCCACCCTACCTCAGGCCCTGGCTACCCTATTATCTGTGTCCATAGGTAATGCATACATGCATATAAGATGTCTTTCTAATTTCTTCCCGCGTCCCCTACTCCTTCCTCCCAGAGAGTCAGTCATCAGTCTATTCCATTTTCATGCCCCTGATTCTACCTTTTTTACCAGGTTATTTTGTTCATCATATTTTTTATTCATTTGATTTTTAGATTCACTTGTTGATAGATATGTATTTGTTGTCACTTTGTTATTCATATTTTTTATCTTTACCATTTTCTTCTTCTTCCTCTTCATATAATACTGGTTTGGTGGTGATGAACTCCTTTAGCTTTTTCTTGTCTGTGAAGCTCCTTATCTGACCTTCAATTCTAATGATAGCTTTTCTGGGTAGAGTATTCTTGGTTGTAGGTTCTTGCTATTCATCACTTTAAATATTTCTTGCCACTCCCTTCTGGCCTACATGGTTTCTGTTGAGAAATCAGTTGACAGTCATATAGGCACTCCCTTGTAGGTAACTAACTGTTAGTCTCTTGCTGCTTTTAATATTCTCTCTTTGTCTTTTGCCCTTGGCATTTAATTATGATGTGTCTTGGTGTGGTCCTCTTTGGATTCCTCTTGTTTGAAGTTCTCTGTACTTCCTGGACTTATAAGCCTATTTCTTTCACCAGGTAGGAGAAGTTTTCAGTCATTATTTCTTCAAATAGGTTTTAAGTATCTTGCTCTCTCTCTTTCTCTTCTAACATCCCATAATTCAGATATTGGTACTCTTGAAGTTGTCCCAGAGGCTCCTTATACTATCTTCATATTTTTGGATTCTTTTTGCTCTTCTGGTTGCATGTTTTTGATTCCTCATATTTCAAATCATTGATTTAATTCTCAGGATCCTCTAACCTACTATTGAGTCCCTGTATATTATTCTTACTAATCTTTTTAAAAAAATATATTTTATTGATTTTTCACAGAGAAGAAGGGAGAGAGAGAGATAGATAGAAACATCAGTCAGCTGCCTCCTGCATACCCCTCACTGGGGATATGCCTGCAGCCAAGGTATGTGCCCTTTACCAGAATCAAACCTGGGACCCTTCAGTCTGCAGGATGATGCTCTATCCACTGAGCCAAACTGGTTTCAGCCCTGTATATTATTCTTTATTTCAGTCAGTTTATGCTTAATTTCTGACTGGTCCTTTTATTTTATTTTTTTCATTCTGACAAAGATCCTTGTTAGTCTTACTAAGTTCCTCAGAGGTTTTTAGAAGATTCTTGAGTAACCTTTTAACCATGGTTTTGAACTCTATGTCCAGTAGTTTGCTTTCTTCCATTTCTTTCATTTGTGACATGTTTCTTTGTCTCTGCATTTTCCCTGCTTCCCTGTGTTTATTTCTATGTATTGGGTGGCTGCTAAGTCTCCTTGAGTTGATAGAATGGCATTGCATAGTAGGTGTCCTATAGAGCCTAATGGCTCAGCCTCCCCGATCACCTGAGGTGGACACTCTTGGTGCACCCTTTTGTGGGCTATGTGCACAGTTTTGTTGTAGTTAAGTTTTGATTGCTATTGGTATCACTGGGAGGAATTGATTTCTAGGCCAGTTGGCTGTGGGGACCAGCTGTGACTATAGTGGGAGAGCTGCTGTGCAGAAGACACCCTTAGGGAGTAGGACTTGCTTCAATGGGGCTTTGGTACTCACTGAGTCTGCCCCTTGAGTGTGTCACTTATGGATGTGAAGAGTTATAATCTGGTATGGCCTTACACTGGCCACTGGGTACACTGGTGCAGCTGTCTCTCCCACATCCCGCATGGTTCAGAGATAAGGTTCTGGGTTTGGGCTCTGTAGGAGGCCACACACAAATGAAAGAGACTAGAAAATATTAATTTGGAAATATTGGGGGCCAGGCAGGAGCCCAAATCAAGGGGAAGGACTCCATCCCGTTCTGGCCTTGCTATCCCTTTTATTAAGACTATGAGATACATTCATAGCCTTTAGGCAGTCAATTCCAATAATAGCCAATCAGCAAGAATTTACATAAAACTAGAAGGTGGAAGTTGCTTTAGCTACTGTTGTTTCAACTACACTATGGGTGGTTGGCTCTGACCTTTCAGAGCTTCAAGGTTGACCAGCCTTCCAGTTCCTTGTCCACACTTCTCTGCGAGTGAAGGCAATGGGCGGCTTCCAACACACTGGCTTTTGGGTCTCCAGAGAGGTGCAAGGTCAGTCACTTCCTGAGGCCATCCAACAGGAGCTACAGAGAGATCTGCATATTCCTCCTCTTTGTATTAGGTTTGGAAGTGCCCAGATAAGGCCCAGCTGTGAAGCAAGGCAGGCTGGTGCTTGAGTCCTTTTATTTATAGGTTTGGGGCTTCCTGACCCAGCTGCAGCTTTTTTAACAGAGTTTTAGCCTGAGAAAGGACAGACTATTAATATGCAAAAGCCAATATGCACAGCATGGGTGAGGTTATAAATTGGGTAGAGCAGGATCTCAGGGAATCACCAGGGCCCAGCAAACAGAAATGGCTGCCAGTCATCCTTGCACTGGGGAGGTCCCAGCACAGGAACAATGACCACTGTGAGCAGCTCCGTCTGGAAGAAAGCCATCCCCAAGTTCCTGCCTGGATGCCACGCAGTCCAGTTTTTCCCCGTATGTGTCTGGGTCCCCCAGAGCCTCGCCCAGCACTGGAGCTCAGAGGAAGTGGGAGCTTGTAAGGTCAGTTCGTAGTGCCAGCCTTTTAAGAAGAGCAGCTGGATCTCCAGCAGCCTGTATGTCACTTAGCCCCCAGTCCACACTGGTTTTTACAGTCCGTAGTTCTTATAGGCCCGTAGGGATTTCTTTCCCCAGCTTTGAGAACCTGGGTTGGGGGTCTGGTGTGGGCCTGGGATCCCCCACTCCTCCAGGCGGCCTCCGCAGAGGTGATCTCCCTCCCGATTAAAATAGTGGCACACCCCAGTGCCGGGACCAGCCCATTCAGCACCTCTGCATCTCCTACGAGTCTCAGTGTGCTTTCTTCTTTACCTCTCTAGTTGTAGTACTTCCACTCAGCTAGCTTTCCCACAGTTCTGGATGATAGTTGTTTTGTATTTTACTTGTAATTTTGATGTGGTTATGGGAGGCAGCAAGTATAGGCATTTACCTGTGCCGCCATCTGGGTTCTTTGCCTTGTGTTGTGTTTTAAATAGGAGAGTGACAGGGAATAATTCACATTTTTTAAAAGTTTTGGCTGCTATATAGGGAAACTATTGGGGTATAGGAAGGTAGAAACAGCCCAGCCAGCGTGACTCAGTGGTTAAGTATCCACTCATGAACAAGGAGGTCACGGTGCGATTCCCAATCAGGACACGTGCCCAGGTTGTGGCTTGATCCCCAGTTGGGGGGCATGCAGGAGGCAGACAGTCAATGATTCTCATCATCGATGTTTCTATCTCTCTCCCTTTTCCTTCCTCTCTGAAATCAATAAATACGTATTTTTTTTAAAAAAAGAAAGAAACAAAATGTTTAGGGTGAGTGGCTAAGCAAGGTAAGCTATATTGTTATATTTAGTGACATTATCATATACCTAAGTAATGCATTTGTGAATTTATATTTTTCTTCCTAAAGGTAGTGATGTGTGTTAATAATATCTCCCACTTATTGAACACTTACCAGTGCCAGGCATATGGCTTTATATGTATTTCTCTTCAAGTTCACACACACATACTCTCTCACAAGCTGTGTTTATCATTATTATTATAAATATTTTTTATTCATTTTAGAGAGAGAGAGAGAGAAACAGCAGTGATGAGAGAGAATCATCGATCAGCTACCTCCTATATGGCCCCTACTGGGGATCAAGCCTGCAACCTGGGCATGTGCCCTGACCAGGAATCGAACCATGACCTCCTGGTTTGAAGGTCAATGCTCAACCACTGAGCCACACCTGCTGATCTATTATTAACATCAGCTTTTGCAGAGGAGAAAACTGAGGCAGAGAGAGCATAGTTACTGACAGCTAGTTGGTGAGAAAGGGAACAGGAATGGCATGATTTGCAGGTGCCAAACCAAGAAGGGAAAACTGGTCAAAAAGCACATGGAAGGCCACTGGAGTTTTGCATTGACTTTGAGATGTGAAAGAGAGGAGCTAGTCCTGCTGAGTGGTGAATAGACCCGGTGCTAGAACACATTATCAAAGGGTGGTCTGCACTGTGTGTAAACCACTGGAGTAAATACAATGGTACCTCGAGATACGAGTGCCCTAACATACGAGATTTTTGAGATACGAGCCGTCGAGCGAGTGATTTTTGCTTTGAAATACGAGCAGCATTTAAGATAGGAGTAATCGTGCGGATCGGCCGGCTGCACACAACCCACCAGTTTACCGCAACTTGAGCGTCTCATAGTTTCCCACGCCTCAAGGTTACGGAACGAATTAAACTCGTATTTCGAGGTACCACTCTACTAGAGAGAATTTGATAAAACTGAGACTGAGGCTGTTACCCCTGGCAATTTATAGATAAGGGGGTGATTAGGAATACTTCTAACACAAACTAAAAGCAGGAACTTCCTGAAGGAGAACTTACTGATATTCTTAACTTAGAATGTCAGAAAAGGCCCTGGTGTCATAATTTAATTCCTATGCCTTCCCCTAGGTTAGTTTTAATCTAAAATGGTCTTAGAAAATCTGTCTTGATCTGTCTTGTGTCCTGTACCCCAGGTAAGTGGGTGGATTTTGTGTGTGTGTTTTTAACCCAGTTAACCTGTGTCTCTGTTACACACAGATGCACACATATATTAACATCCCGAGACCTGGACATTCTAGGGCAAACTGCAGCTCGCAAGCAGGGCTGCGGTTTGCTACTCTGTTGACTAATGAGTTTGCTCACCACTGAGATAGGGGCTTACTCACAAGGAACAACAATAGCCTGTAATTATTGGAATCGAGAGTCTAGGTCAGTGGTCAGCAAACTCATTAGTCAACAGCATTTGGCTTGTGAGCTGCAGATACCCACTGTTCTAGGGCATCTCAAGAGCCCTAGTCTGTTGTGCCCTGAATATTCACATTAGGACAAAAAAAAAAAATCACCAAATGTGATTTTGTTTCCCTCAGACACTCAGGGTCTTTTCACTGCCCCGAGACATCATCATAACTTCCAAAGTGTGCACAGAAACCACACTGCATTTCCCTCAGCCCTCACCAGGGTCGGGTCCTGCTCTTTTGTCCTTGAAGTATTAGAAAGCTGATGGGCCTAAAATTGGTCTCATCTATAGGAACCATTCTTCGTTTTCTTTTTGTTTTTCCTTCTTATTTTTCCTCGAGAGGATTGACTTGTTTTTCATTTTCTCTTAGCATTTACTCTAGCAAGCCCTGAACCAGGCTTCATAGAAAATGGCTGCAATTCTAGGATTTGCCGTCTTGATTTGTTAGCCAAATACTCCATGTACCAACAGTGGCAGTAACTGCCAGTTGATCTAAGTTTTATGTGGTGACATTATTGTTTTGGTGTTTTCCCCCCTCGAATAAGAACTACTGTTTGCTAAAGCCGAGATCATCAAAACCATTTCAGTTAAGACTTTGTGTGATAATATAATGAAATCTCCCAAAGATATAAGCCTGACTTAGTGAAGTGAGGGCAAAAAATAAATAGGATCAATACAGAAGAAATATTACTGTTAACAGGTAGATTGAATGGAAAATCACTCACTTTCAATGATATTATAGAAATGAAATAAAATTCTGTTCTCTTTTATTTTAGCTGAGTATTCTTATCCAAAATGAAAATCAGATGTTTTTCTTCTTCATTTTTTTCCAAAGCCAATGGTTACAAACACTTACTTAATATAATTTACTGGATCTTTTTTCTAAAGGAACATTTACATTACTTTCTTTTATGCATGCAGTAACTTTTGATCAAAACATGACTCCACTCCCTTGTTTAATGTTGAGCATCTGGATTAAAAGCTTCTTTTAATCTTAAATACAGATTATGGCTCTTTCCCTTTAAGCAAACCGCCATAAAACTTTGGCCCCTTTCCAGATTTCTTCATTAAAGCTCTCTTTATTATAGTGTTTTCGGATGGCAGTCATTAAATGATTGTTATGCACAATGGGCACTTGATTATAATTATTTAACTGGCAATCAGTTATTGCAGCAATTTGGTGGTGTAATTAAAAGGGAGCATGTTTATACCTGCCAGCATCTCTGAGATGTTCAGCTCTGGGCTAGGGAAAGAAGCAGAACCTAAACATATGGACAGGAAGAATCAGCACTTCTATGAATGAAGCTTTTTTTTTAATTCTTCTCCAATCTGGTCCTTGGCCTCTTTTGTCCATAAGGTAGATGAACAATGGTGATAAAATAAGATGTGTTTAAGAATATTTGTATATTCTTAAACTCTTGAATCTGGAAATTACTTTAGTAATGAATGTTGTTTCTCTATGTGCTAAGACAAGTGAAATAAATCCTCTATCTAATAAAAGAGTAATATGCAAATAGACCATCACACCAGGACACAAGATGGCTGCCCCCATGTGGTCAAAGATGGCTGCCCCCATGTGGACAAAAGATAGCTGCCACAAGATGGCCAGCAGGGGAGGACAGTTGTGGAAAGTTAGGAGTAACCAGGCCTGCAGGGGAGGGCAGTTGGGGGAAGTTAGGAGTGACCAGGCCTGCAGGGGAAGGCAGTTAGGGTTGACTAGGCCAGCAGGTGAGGGCAGTTGCGGGAAACGAGGTCAGCAGGGGAGAGCAGTTGTGGGAGACCATGATTACAGGGGAGGGCAATTGGGGAGGGCCGGCCTGCAGAGGAGAGCAGTTGGGAGGGCCAGGCCTGCTGGGAAGGGTAGTTGGGAGGGGGGGCAAGCCTACAGGGGAGAGCAGTTAGGGGACCAGGCCTGCAGGGGAGGGCAGCTAGGAGGGACAGCTCTATAGGGGAAGGCAGTTGTGGGCGATCAGGACAGCTGGGAGGGCAGTTAGGGGTGACCAGGCCAGCAGCAGAGGGCAGTTAGGGGGACCCAGGTCAGCAGAGGAGAGCAGTTGCGGGACCAGGTCTGCAGGGGAGGGAAGTTGAAAGGGGCAGGCCTGCAGGGAGGGCAGTTATGGGCGATTAGGCCAACTGGGAGGGCAGTTGGGGGGTCCCAGGCCTGCTGGGGAGGGCAGTTTAAGGGACCAGACCAGCAGGGGAGGGCATTTGGGGGGACCAGGCCTGCAGAGGGAGGGCAGTTGGGAGCCAGCAGTCTTGGATTGTGAGAGGGAGGTCCAACCGCCCATTTAGGACTGATCCCCCTAGTAGAACTATATTTATATATTCTGCTTGTCTTAACACAAGCGTAGGAGTGTTTTATCCACTCTGATTTATCAATTTCAGCATTTTTTTCCTTGACATATAATTGAAATGGGATGCCAATAACAAGAAATTGCTATAAAGAACCTGTGATGTTCATTAACATGCACCTAAAAACCATTAATTACTAAAGAAGTTAGTAACAATGTGATTCCCAAGTTAAGATGAGAATCATCTATTTCAGTTGTAGATTACAAAGATCTTATTCTTACCAATCATAGCGAAGAAGAAATTTCTTGGTTATGTCACTATAATGTTATTGGAACTGCTTATAGGATTGAAGGAAAAGCTGCAGGAACCAGGAATCAGGGTTAGGAACTGGGATTGAGTCTCTCCAAGACTCATTTTTTGTCTGTCTCTTGGCTGAGCCTGCCCATGTTTGGCTTCATTCTGAGGGATAGGCTTCCAGTACTCTCTCTGTGGCAGGAAATGTGGCCATTAAAAGCTCCAGATTCCAATCTTCCAGCTGAGCAACTGCAGTAGAAAGCAACATGTGTCTTCCATCTTGTATCAGTCAGTTTCAGGGAAAGACTGTGATTGGCCTTACTTGAGTCATACACCCACTCCATAGATTAATTACTATTGCCAAGAAAATGGCACTGTATTATTGGCTAACCCTGAATCACATATTATTTCTGGAGATGGGGTAGAAAATATGAAATCCTATGGTTGACAGTCCTCTCAGGGACATTGATATGTTTCCATAGATGGTATTCCAATGACTAAGAAAAACACACTGATTATTTTTAGAAAATGAATATGAAAATATGAAATATCTAAATTTTAAAAATGTTTTCTGCTTGTTTTCTCAAAGTAGATCTCTTTCTTTTAAAAATATTCCACCTTTGTAAGACTGAAAGATAGAAGTATCTGAGTTTCATATGGTTGCCAAACCTCACCTATAGTCATTCTTAATTTCAAAAAGACCCCTTACTAATTTGACCTAAGAGCAGGGTCCTGAAGCAAAGATTGCAGATGATTGCTATCACAGCACAGCTACCACAGCTGCATTATCACCAGGGATTCTGGGTTCCAGGTTAAAGGAGCACAGTGTTCTACCTCAAACTATTAAACCACTTACCATAGTTCTGGCTAATAAAATTTTTCATTTCTATCTTGGTTTAGTTCCATATTTGAATATGTGAGTACAAAGGCAAAACAGTCTACAAATAGCAGACTTATTAAGCAAAAAGCCTTAAAAGTAAAGGAAAACATTCATTAAAAAATTAAGATTGAAAAAAAACTCCATTCCTAACCTCCTCTCCTCACACACACACATACAGAATATGATCTAATCAGTCTTACTTATGGGGAAAGTATGAATCATCCTATTTATTAAGCAAATAAAGAAGACAATTGAAATGCACAAGCTCAAACTTGAATAAAAATAAGTAATTTTCAATTTCCTATTTCTCTTACTAATTCACATTTATTTTTGTGTCATGTATATATTTTACAACTGAGATATTTAAGCTCAGGGTAACTTAAATGGCTAATTGAATACTACCTGAACAGAGGGCGGGGGGAGGGGGAAGGAATCAGCATCTTCAAATCAAACATGTGCTTGTGTATTTACACATACACACTTTTTTGGTTTGTGGATATTGGACACTGCTTGAGGAGTTTCTTGGGAATCTAATCTTCTCAATGGCAAGCTCCTACATTGCCTTTGCCAGTAGTTTAGTTCATATGAACTCAATGCCAATTTTCTTTTCACATATGTGAAATAACAGTTTGGCACATAGCAAACAAAACAGTGACACCATAGAAAAGACTGGTGCTTTTAAGAAGTGAAAAAAGGCAGATTCAGAAATAATTTTTTTCTTTAGGCGAACAACGTTTAAATTAAATGTTGTAAGAGATTACAGTATTTGTGTGACTCTCAAGAAGTCAGAGGCTGTGGCAATAAAGTATTTTCATTTTATAGAGTTTTTCTTGGAAAAGATGCACACCATATGACAGAAGAGTGCTTAAAACTCAGAGCCTGGTGCCAGTACAAAATCCAAACATCATAAAGTTACTTCCAAAGCCCAGATATTTATTGGTCCCCTCTCTTGGAATAGAGCATTTGTCAACTAGTCCAAGTCTACCAGCTCACATCACCTTCCCAGCCTTCGGTTTTGAGTATGAAGCACCAAGTAAGGCATATTCTCCAAGAAGGAAGGAAAAGCTATTGAACAATTGTCAGATGAGTCAAAAACCACAGACAGCAACATTGTCCCAGTGGACAATTTTTTTCTTCAGCAAAAATTTTTTCTTTAGCCAAAGAAAGTCAAGGGAGGCCAACAAGTGGCCCATTGGCCATTGATATGTGCATTTCTGGTCCCTTTGTCAGTTTTGGGGTTTTTTTTTTTTTTAAACCCAGTGACCTTCCCTCTAACAAATAGTATACCTTTTAACCCTCTCCAGTTAGGTCTGTGTACCATGGCCATATTAGAAAACTCTAGTGACGGAGCCATTTGTTTAGACTTTCCATGCTTCAGTGTCTAGAAGCAGTAAAAAGCCACGTATTCCTTGTTTATCTATTTCCCCAACTTCACCCACAAGTACTGGGGAGGCCTTTGCCTTCTCTCTAGGCTGCTTCTGTGCACAGAAGACTTCTTAAAGCTCTGCTGACCAAGACTTGAAATTCAGGGTCCTCAGTGAATTTCCATCACAGGGTCACTGCCAAATCACACAAATCTGTCAAGGAAGGCTTCCTAGGAGAGCACCAAGTCCCTGTCCACTGGGTGACAGCTCAACAACTAGCCTCCAGTGCTGGCTGGCCGGGAGTCTCTTCTGTCCCACTCCCAGCTTTGGACTGCACCACTACCTGCTAATGCATCTAAAGAGAACAAGAGGTCTTGGTCACAACAGATGATTAGAGCTGATGCCAGAGGGTAAACAAGTCATAAATTACTCTTAATTCTTCTTGGCAATGAATGCTATTAATCTTTAGTTATGGAAAAATAGACTCCCTTTAATCTTTTTTATTTGTATAATATAATAATTGATTTTCTTCTAGGACCAGAAAGATCACTTTTAAAAAATATATATTTTATTGATTTTTTATAGAGAGGAAGGGAGAGAGATAGAGTTAGAAACATCGATGAGAGAGACATTGATCAACTGCCTCCTGCACACCTCCCCCTGGGGATGTGCCCACAACCAAGGTACATGCCCTTGACCGGAATCCAACCTGGGACCCTTCAGTCCGCAGACCGACGCTCTATCCACTGAGCCATACCAGTTTCGGCCAGAAAGGTCACTTTTCTTCAAGGTCACTTTTCCTAAGCTTCTGTCCTATGCAAAGTTCTGTGTAAGCTGCGACTCAAACAGATAGAGGAGTTAGTGTTTAATTGAGTTTCAATGTGGGAATGGAAATGTTCTGGAGTTGGGTAGTGGTGATGATGGCACAACAGTGTGAATGTACTTGATGCCACTGGACCGTACACTTAAACATAATTAAAATGATGGGTTTTGTTCTGTATATTTTACCACAATAAAAAAAATAGGTTTCTTACACATTTTTGTCAAGTTAATTATTTGTTATAAGTTTATATGTTCCACATATATATCATGGCAAAATGTAAGTGTAGTGATTTACCACAAAACCCTAGAATTATACATTTCTTTCATTTCACATAGCAAGTACTGAGTTCATTATTTCACTGATTTATCAGAATACTGTATAAAACTTTACTTAATGATTATTCCTTGTAGCAGAAGTAAAAACAGAATTTTAATGAATTGTATAATGCATTTTTTTTTAGTTATTTAGGCCTTAGACTTAAGGTCCATACTGTTTAACTGTTTCCTCAACTTCACCCAGAAGGTACTGGGGAGACCTTTGCCTTCTCTCTAGTGCCCCCAAATGATGAGAGATTTGTTGAGCTTGGAGAATGGAAATTCAGATCTTGTCTTGAACCTTAGAAAAGTGAAGAGAGTCCTGGCCTTTGGCCAACGGTGTGACTGCTGGCCAATCATGCCACCCCTTTGTGCTGCAGTGTCTTTATCTATAAAATGAGTGAAGATACCTGGCTCTGCTGGGTTGTCAGAACCAAAAATATAAATGTTTGTGAGAACACTTAGTGTACTCCGGGGACATAGTAGGTAAATCTCTGCCATATCCTTTCCCTTGAGGTCATTGTGACTGTCAAAGGATTGTAATGCAATGCATGTCTGAAACCGGCTCTTCCTTCATCCTACCTGTGTGTGGGAGCATGTGAGCCCTGGTATCCTTTTCTCCCTCTCCTGATACCAGGACCCCTTTCCTATCACTCTGTAGTCTCTCTTCTCTACCTCTGCCTGTCTTAGAACTGGGGAGTTCATGATAGAAATGTATTGATGTTGTATGAGGGGGATATGGCCTGCCTCGGAGCCCCTGGCCTAGCACCAACAGCAGCTGTGGAAACACAACAGGGCTCAGTGTCTGATGGAGTTTGGGCCTCTTGCTCTCCCCAAGACCCCAAGGCCTCACTCTTCCAACCCACCATTTTTCCCTTGGGTAAGAACCTCTTCCTCTTGATTTCCTTTGACCTCTCATTCCTTAGTCTAGCAGACCTGTGTCCTTTGGGTGAATAGCTTGGCCCCAGTGGGGTCTTCTTCTTAAGGTCAGAAAAGCTATCTGGCAACTGTCACCCTTCCTTCTTGTGGCTGCATGTGCTCCTCCTGGCTCCAGGGGACAGTCTGGCCCTGCATCAGGCCTCACCAAAGCTAGAATTCAGTTTGCTAAGAGATGAGAGTATTTTTGATTGGTGGTATAGTTTATCAGCATCCCCAAATTAAAACATCTTTTTGTATCTTGTAAACATCTCAGTAATAAATTGCTGAACACCCCCTCCATACCAGTACCGTGAGTTACAGGGAACAACTAGACTCAGGCTACTAAGCCAGTGGTTCTCAATTTTTTCATTATTTTTTTAACCTTTTAATTGAGGGTTATGTAATTTATATATGATTAAGTGCACAAATCTTAAGTGTCCATCTCAGTGATTTTTTTAAATTATCTATACACCTGTGTAACTACCACCCAGATCAAGATTTAGAACATTTTCTAAAGCCTCCCTCAACACCTCTTCCACCCAGTATCCCCAAAGATAGGTAACTGCTGTTGTGGCCTCTATAACCCTAGATTAGTTTGGGTTCTCACCTTTTTTCACTTATACTCCCCCTAAGTTCCCCTCTCCTACTTAATATAATTTAATAATTCAAAATTAATTATTGCTTATTGTGACCAAAAGGGCCCCAGAATAATGATAATTTTAGAAATGCTTTTCCTGCTGTTCCCTTCCACACACATTCTAATACACTCTCTATCCTCCTGCCTCATCCCCCATCCAGGTCATGGGGAAGGAGGGTGACATTCCCATCCTTTCTGGGCAGTCATGCCTGATCCCAAAATCTGTCAGAGAAGAGAAACATACATCCCAGGACCTTAGTCCTATTTTCCTGGTGCCCAAATATCACATCATAGTGTTTTCTAATCTAAACTAGTGTGTGGTTCTTAGAATCATCTGACAGCTACTGAGCTCCCAATGTGCACAAGTTCCTGCTTGCCATTTTCTGTCACAGTAGGATTTTTCTTTTCCCTGATTATGATTTGAGTTATTTTGGGAATGGGGATTGTGCTTAAAGAAGAGTATCACCATTGCATTCCCCTTTCAACATGTTAATGTTAACCATCTTCAACTATTCCTCGTGAGGAGCACGATGGAAAGATTATTTTACAGGAGGTACACAGAAGCCCCCATTTTGGCATGCATTCCCATACTCAAATCTTTGTATTTAAAAGTGGAGCTTATTCTGTTTATCCTACAGTAAAAATATCTACAAGAAGCTATTATTATATTGACATTAGAGCCAAACAGGAAATCAGAGGATTCACAGATGCTATCTCCTTTAATACAGTGGGTTTTCTACAAAATGGCCATGCAGCCAATCAGGATAGATGCTACAAAAGGATTTAACAAACATGTTATTGACATACTGTTTATTCCTTGAGCTTTGCAGGCTACATCGTGTTCCCAGAGTTCTGAGGGCTAAAAGGAAAGGGAGACTTAGACAGATAAACCCAGCAAGAAAGAATTTAGATAGATTCCATCATTACCTTGAAGTTTTATTTATTTTTTATATTGAATAGAATTTGGTGTAGTTTAACAATTATGTCTCAGCATTTATTGTATGCCCTGTTTGCACAAAGTACAATTTGGAACCTAAGAGACAGTAACATGCCAAAAAGGTTAAGTCCTCAAAACTGGCTTTTTCAGCATTTTTATCCATTATTTAGATTAGGATAAAACTGCCACATCTAGCAAATTAATGGATGATGCTAAGCCAGGAAGAGAACTAAAGTCAAGATCTAAAGAGATCATCACAGGCATAAGGCTGAGCCTAAAATGTTGAAATACAACAGGCACAAGTGTTAAGTCCTTAGATCTGTTTAAAAAAAAAAAAAGTTTTCATGAGTATAGGATGGGAGAGATGTAATAAATAGCACCTGTGAAAGGTTTTCAACACTCATAAGCACAATATGAATGAAGCAGTGATGAGAAGGAGCATAATAATATAGCATCTGCACTGCTGAAGGTACCGTTCTAGAATTTGAATGGCAAGGCCCAGGCCTGGAGTATTGACTTCACATGACTACACTTAAAGATGCTGTAGGACATTGAAAATCAAGATCAGAAACCATGATATGAGGAATATTCTTAAGTGAAAAATGAGTAGTTAGGCGAAAGGAGAGTAAACCAAAAGAATGCCTGTGTCCCATCCTCAAATACCTGGAGGGCTAGCCTGTGTGTGAAGAAGATGAAAGCCAACATCAAACTAGGAAGAAGTTACAGAGAAGGGTCTTTGTTCATTTTGACAAAGACCTTTTCCATTTGAAGGTGATGATCCAGAATGGAATAGGTGGCCTTGTGACTGGGCACAGATGTAGAGGACTACCATTTATGGAGGACGTAACTCATGCCAGTCCTCAAGCCAACTGTAGGGCCCCAGAGATGCTGTGGAGAGGATTTGTGCACCCTATAGATGTTTAGGACAGATGCTCTGTAAGGCCTCATCCAACCCTGATATTCTCTGGTTGCTTGTGTGTATATTGTCAAATCACACAGTGCAGGATCTATTGAGTTCTAGTAAGATGGTCATGGGCTAGAATGCCTGGGGAAGGAGGCAGAGATTGTCATGGATCCTGTATTGTAGCCAGAATCAAGGAGCACAAAATGATAAAGGCTTGAAGGTAGGCATGCATGGGTTGAGATGAGAGGTTGGGCAATAGACATTTGGGCAGAGTGGAAAACGCTGAGCAGGAAATAAAGGTTGAAATTACTTCTACAGGTAGTCCTGTGCTGCTGATGGGTTTTATTGGGGAAGAGATAAGATGCATAATCCTAAGAAGATACTGAAGCCCTTGGACACCTTTGCCCTCATGTGGTCTCACAGAAGGAAACAGAATGAACCCACAACCTTGGTGATGTCAAGAGTTCTCTGTCCTAATGGTTGCTAAAGAGCAGGGGTGCCCAGACCAAACATCTCAATAGCTATTTCTACTACAGAAGGGCCTCAGGCAATTCCTAAAGACTCTGGGGGGAAAGGCACCATTTTAGGACATGAGGAATTAGGCTTTTTTTTTTTTTACCTGCAGCCATATTTGAGATTTTTATGTTTGTACCAGTGTTAACTCTCTAAGCTCTCTGAAGTTTCAAGTCATTCCTGGTGCCTAGCAAGTCTAACAGCCATGGATACCAAGTTTCTGTTTTGGCATTGTTCATAAATGTGGCCCTAGAGAGCTCTTCCTTAGTTCTGGCCACCAGCACACTTTATCTAGTTTTATTTAACTTAGCACATGCACCCTTTATTTTCTGTTTATTGAATGGCCAATAGATGAAAAGTGTATAAAATGGTGTTAACTTGGTTCATTTGCATTGTAAGGACTTACACTATACTGTATTTTATTACCTTTTGCAAGTGCATCACACTTTTATTTCCATGGATTTTTCCACACATCAGCCCTACTTTGTAAATACTATTACACAGATGAGAAGAATACAAGTAATGCAGGAGAGGTTGTGATACAGTGAGAGTGATTTTGTAAGTGTGGCGAATATCCCATTTCATGAAAGGCAAAGCCATTGGAAGGAGGACATTATCACCCTTTAACTAAAGAAACATTCACAGAGGAAGGGTTTGGCATTGGCAAGGCCAAGTTAAACAGGATGCTGCATTCTCTCCAAGTGTTTCCACTGCCACACCCCTCTCTTCACACTGATGCTTGTGGGTCACTTCCTAGTCCGTGAATGGGTTCAGTGACCTATAAGCAGGGGTGGGAGATGGAGATTTCATTTGCAAAACTCATGGAGGGAAATCATTTTGCAAGTTTCCCAGGGATAAGAGAATGTTTTTTCTTCCTCCTCCCTTGCCACCCCTTCACTTTCCCGACTGTACAACACCCATAACTTCCCTATCCTAACAAAAACTGTGACACACCTGCCTGTAGATGCTGGTGATGGCCATGTTTATATGGTCTTCTCTGGGAGGTGCTTAGGCTGGGCTTTGTGTCCCCACTAGACTAGTACCCTCTAAAAAGGTATTTCAGGGCTAGCAAAGAGGCTGCACTACGTTGGGGTCATTTAAAAAGGCATAGGCCTTTCTATGACTCATCACTAAGTCCTGACATTTACTAAGTCCATCATCTTATAAATATTGTTTCATTTGATCTTATACCCAGTTTGAGTAAAGAAACAGGAGTGCTTTATGGGCTAATTCTGTAGGATACATTATCATTTCTTCTGAAACTACAAGGAAACATGAAGCTATAATTGCTTAAATTAAAATAAAAATCTGTAAGACTTTCATGTTCTTTCTGATGAAGCATTTATTGGGTATTTCTTGTGTTAATAATTATTTCAAGTTCTAAGTCTGTTAGTCTGTCCCCAACTTCCCTTGATTTTCCATAGTCCTCACCCCATCCAATTTGGCTGCTCCTACTCTGTCTTAATGCGGGTTATACAGAGCTTGTTTGTTCCCTGGAGACAAAACAGATCAGTGGCTTAATTTTTATTTTAAATGTTGTCTGTGAGCCATCATCATGGGTAACTTTGTTATATAAGGCTTTCCTAGAAGTCTCTGCCAATATTTTGGTCTATTGTATACATTCATTGCTATTATAGTAATAATAGTTTACAGGAGCCCAGATTATGATATTTTAATAATATAGAGCCCTTTGTTGATATAAATGCTTGATGCAAATTGGAATGAAATATAAAAACTACACTTTTGGCTCTACTTAGCAGTACACAAAAAGATTGGACCCAATGCATCAGGTAGACGTGAGCCTTCTTTGGCATTTGGTATTTCTTCTTTTCTTACTTTTAGAGCCCTCATTTTCAGAGTGATGAAGCTAAGGCCTAGGACCACTCTCTGGTGAGTTTGTGGTCAAATTGAGATTCAACTCCAAGTCTCCTGACTCCCAATCCAACACTTTTTTCTCCTATCCCATGCTCTTAACCGTTCTCTCTCTCTCTCTTTTTTTAAAAATATGTTTTATTGATTTTTTACAGAGAGGAAGGGAAAAGGATAGAGAGTTAGAAACATCCATGAGAGAGAAACAGCGATCAGCTGCTTCCTGCACACCTCCTACTGGGGATGTGCCCACAACTAAGGTACCTGCCCTTGACCGGAATCAAACCTGGGATATTTCAGTCCACAGGCTGATGCTCTATCTACTGAGCCAAACCGGCTTTGACTTAACCCATTCTCTTATATACTTTCCTAGGAGCAAGGATATGGTTTCCAAGCAGAATTTCTAAAAACTTGATTCCAGTGTACCCCAGTTAGAGAGACTCCCCAAAAAGCAATTTTCAAGCACATAGTCAGGGGCTATGATTCCTATTATGCGGGATTATAGTTTGGGAAATGTTGCAGCATAGACCCTGAATAGTGAGGCTGCTGAAGGAAAGGAATACCACCTACTTTTTGTTATACCAGGTCTGTACTATGTAGGTGATTGCTTTTCAGGTGATAAAATTCCCTACCCTCTCACCCCTCTGGTTCATCTACTACCCCCACTAGAATTAATCTTCCTAAAACATTGAATTTTACTATATCGCTCCTGTGACCTAATACCTCCCCCACTTTCCCTGGATCAAAACTCCAAACTCCTCAACTGTTCCTCCACGGCCCCCAGCCAGACCAACGCCTTCACTGTCTCCAGAACAGGCCATGTTCATTCCAAATCCTCTTAGCTCTTGTAAAGGCCTTTTCTCCTGTTTGTAGTTCAGTCCTTCCCACAGTGGCCAGACCTGTCCCACTTGTTTGACTCTGTCCCAGGCTGTGTTCCTTATGTTCTGAGTTCCTGAAATGTCTCCTGATTCAATGAGAGTGCATAAGCTTAACTGCTCCCATTCCTATTGCATCACTGTCATGACTTCAGTCTCTAAATTCAGCCGTAAGTCCTAGAGAAGTTCTCAAACTTTCCAGTTCATGGTGCTCTTAGGACATCAGGAACTGTTTCATAGAGCATTTTTGGCCAAAAGAAATACATAGCAGTTCAATTTATTAAATATTTAGGTTCAAGCAACTTAATATATAATGTAACAATTGAGTAGCTATTTGGAAAAAATACAGCACATAAATTGAAAGAAGATATCACTGTTTCATTCTGAAATGACCACAGTTGTTTACTAAGAAGCTATATGCTCCTGTTGGGTACTGGACAGCTTCCCAGATCTTGGAATCAGATGGGGACCTGCCACAATCCTTTCCTGTTCTTTGTTGATTTTCACACAATACTTGCTTTTATAAAACAATTGCCAAAAACCCAGTTTTGCTGGCTGCTCTGCCTGTGTTATAGCCCATTCTCTTGTTTCATTGCTTCACTAATAAACTCACCTTTACTTAAAACACACACACACACACACACACACACACACACACAATCAGTTTTACAAAGATAGGAGATCATCCAAAGGAATGTAGCACAAACTAATGTTGACGCTATAAACTACCTTGATCTGGTAGCTTGTGCAGTATCTGACAGGTTGTGTATCATGTCATCTTCCTCAAAAATTTAAAATATTCCATGGAGCAAATTCACTACAGTGTCCTGAGGTACCAAGGCACACCACTGTTCTAGAGCACAAATGTAATATTATACTTCTCTTGTGTGTTCCCCAAAGAGCTTGGGCAATGCAGTTCTTATAGTAAGTAGCCAATAAATACTTTATGAGGATCTTAATCCTTGACCCCCTAATGAGGCCACAAATGATGCAACTTGAGCAATATGTTGAGTTCCCTGGCACAGCAATAATTCAAATTAAATTCGTTTGAACATCTTTGGAGGATGCTATAAAGGAAGTTCCTATACTGAGTAGAAGTTGGCTTAGATATGCTATAAATTCCCTTCCATTGCTGAGGTTCTTTATTTCAAAAGCAATGACATGCCATATAAAACCAGCCTGAGAACAATTGCATGATACTGGTGAAGATGATTGTTTCAAATCCCTGTGCCAAAAATATGAAAATGTTTTAATTCTAACACACTTAATTAGATTTGGAGGAAGGAAGTAGAGACATAGAATTGCTGTTTCTTTAATAAGCTAGGTTAATTGATAAACCAGTTTCTTTTCAATTGCCACAAAAATTGAACATATGATAGGACACAGAAAACTGCAGTACATACCAAAAATGTTGAAATAGCACACACAGAAAAAACATATTTGATCCCTATATGAAATAACTGAAATATACAAATTAAAAAAAATTTTAAACCTGGAAATAAAACACCACTGGGAAATGTAAAAACTCTTCTTTGGTCAATGAGGAAATCAAAATTATAGACTATAGAAAATGTGAAAATCCTATACATAACTGGGTTTTTTTTTCCACACAGCTAATGTAGTGCTTAGGAAAACTCACTAACCTACATTCTTTTTTTTCTTTCTTTCTTTTTTCTTTTTTAAAATATTTATTGTTCAGATTATTACAATTGTTCCTCTTTTTTCTCCCCATAGCTCCCTCCACCTAGCTCCCAGCTGACGGGAAGTCAAGGCTTTCTGCTCAGCCCTGAGACTCCACTCCATCCAAGCCTAGCATAGAGGCTTTTGCTGGGTAGAGTAACCTATTTGAAGAAATAATGACTGAAAACTTTCCCCAGGGGGGGAAAGAAAGACTTACAAGTCCAGGAAGCACACACAACTCCAAACAAAAGGAATCTAAAGAGGACCACACTAAGACACTTCATAATCTTGCTATTCATCACTTTGAATATTTCTTGCCACTCCCTTCTGGCCTGCGTAGTTTCTATTGAGAAATCAGCTGACAATCTTATGGGTGCTCCCTTGTAGGTAATTAACTGTTTTTCTCTTGCTGCGTTTAATATTCTCTCTTTGTCTTTTGCTCTTGGTATTTTAATTATGATGTGTCTTAGTGTGGTCCTCTTTGGATTCCTTTTGTTTGGGGTTCTGTGTGCTTCCTGGACTTGTAAGTCTTTCTTTCCCCAGGTGGGAGAAGTTTTCAGTCATTATTTCCTCAAATAGGTTTTCGGTATCTTGCTCTCTCTCTTCTTCTGGCACCCCCATACTTCTGATGTTGGTATGCTTGAAGTTGTCCCAGAGGCTCCTTACACTATCTTCACATCATTTTTGGATTCTTTTTTTCTTTTTGTTTTTCCAGTTGAATGTTTCCTGCTTCTTTGTCTTTCAAATCTTTGACTTGATTTTTGCATTCCTCTAGTCTGCTGTTAGGTCTCTGTATAATAATTTTTATTTCAATCAGTGTATGTTTAATTTCTAGTTGGTCCCTTTTCATCTCTAGTTGGTCCTTTTTCATCTCTTCTTGGGTCTTGCTAAATTTATCCATCTTTTTTAGGAAATTCTTAAAAAACTTTATAACCATGGTTTTGAACTCTATATCCAGTTGTTTGTTTTCCTCCATTTCTTTCGTTTGTGATCTGTTTCTTTGTCTCTACATTTTCGCTGTTTCCCTGAGTTGGTAAAGTAACTTTGTGTGCTAGGTGTCCTATATGGCCCAGTAGCTCCGCCTCCCCAGTTACCTGAGGTAGACTCACTTGGTGCACCCCTTTGTGGACTGTGTGTACAGCCTTGTTGTAGTTAAGTCTTGATTGTTGTTGGTATCACTGGGGGAATTGTCCTCCAAGCTAATTGGTTGTGAAGATCAGCTGTGTCAATGCCAGGCGAACTTCTGTGCTGGACTCTGCCTTTAGACTTGCAAGATTGCAAAAGCCTCTGTACTAGGCTTGGATG
This sequence comes from Lasiurus cinereus, assembly GCA_011751065.1. Taxonomy (NCBI): domain Eukaryota; kingdom Metazoa; phylum Chordata; class Mammalia; order Chiroptera; family Vespertilionidae; genus Lasiurus; species Lasiurus cinereus. The sequence goes on from JAAGEH010000125.1 coordinate 5,761,524, forward strand.
GAGTGGAGTCTCAGGGCTGAGCAGACAGCCTTGACTTCCCATCAGCTGCTGGGTCTCAGTGTCTCCCGGTAATCGCTGCAGCCCTCTCTGGGCACAGTCACACTGGCACACCTCCAGCTGCCTTTCTGGCTCCCCAGAGTTTCCATGTGCTCTGGGGACCCATATGAGTTGGTCCCCAGGGTCTTATCCAAAACTGGGGTTCAGTGCAATCTGACCTAGATTTCAGTGCAGTTGGGAGGTTCTGTCTTCTTCCCACTAGAAAAAGCCAACAGCACAATCAGCAGTCAGCCTTCTGTGTGCGCACCTCCAGACCTCTGTCTTTTGCGGCTCCCTTAAGTTTCCCCTGCACTCCTCCCTTTTCACAACAGTCCAGACTCCCCCATATGAGTCTCGCCCAGAACCGGGGTTCAGTGCAGTTGGAAGTGGGTTTCTGTGCAGTTGAGAGTTTCTGTCTCCCTCCCACTGGAGGAAATTCTGCCCCATCCTCTCCACATGCACATCTCTGGACCTCAGCTTTTTGCAGCTCCTCTGAGTCTCTGTGAGCCCCTCTCTTTCCCTCTAATTGTATAATTTCCACTCAGCCAGCTTTCCTGTGGTTCTGATGTCCATTCTGTCTTTTAGTTGTAGTTTTGAAATTCTTGTGCAAGGCAACAGTTTAGGTGTTAACCTATGCCGCCATTTTGGTTTCTTTCACTAACCTAAGTTCTTATGTGAAAAATAAAAATGAATAAAAAGAAATTATGCTTCAAACTTACGAAGTTATAAAAAGAACAGGAAAATTAACTCAGGGATGGCAAAAAAAAAAAACCTCTGAGAAAAGTGCCTGACATATAGTAAGCACTTAATAGACATTAACGCTTATTATCTTTAGCTGTGAAATAGATTGAGGAATTAAAAATATCCAGGATATAGTGCTAAGTTTAAAAAGCAAGGTTTATCTGTGGCCATTCCCATCTGAATGCACCTGGTCTCGTCTAAAAAGCAAAGTTCATTTTTCAGGCAATTGAGGAAAATTGAATATGGACTCTATATTAGGTGATGTGATTGAATTAATGACAAATTGCATAGGTCTGATAATATTGTGGGTGTATAGGAGAATATTCTTATTCTTAGTGGATATATACTAACAGATTCAGAGGATGTCTTATTGATATCTGTATACTTTTAAGTGGTTGGGGTGGGGGAAGAACCATATATTGAGAGAGAAATGTGGGAAAATATTGATTAGTATATTATATAAGTAGTATAGAAGTGCTTATTCAAGTTTTCTCCAAGTTTGAAACTTTTCAAAAGAAAAAGAACAAATATTATTACCAAAAGTAAACAAGGTACAGAATATTTATACTTTTCTGAATCATGTGTATGAGTGTGTGTGTTTATATGTTTATATGCTGTCTCTAAAGCAGCAGTCGCCAACTGGTGGTCCACAGACCACTGGTGGTCCGTGAGGTCCAAAAGGTTGGCGACCACTGCTCAAAAGTATACTCCAGTGGTTGGCTGGGGACAGGACCAGGAGACTTAGCTTTTGAATCTTGTACTACAAGCTTACATATTCTGTTTTTAAAACATGCTATTGGATTGTGTTTTTCAATTTTAAACTCTCTGGCCTGTGCTCAGTTTTATTGTTGTGCCATCAGAGGATAAATGAAATAAAAATGCCTGAAGACCAAGAGACTATTTAGGAAGTGCCTTTTCTGAGAGCAGATTTCTTCAATGGTTTCTTCTTCAGACTCTCCTCGCTCCACTGTTGATCTTCCTGCGGGTTAGCAGCCTGTGTGCTTCCTGCCCCAGCATCCCACCCCACCTGCATGGAGCAGCCCTTTGGCCTTAGCTCTGTGGGAATTTCATGAAGGCGTTTTTACAGCTGGTGGAAGGTGGTGGGCACATGGGATGGTCCTCAGAAGAAATAGGTGTGGGCTTCCTGTTTTCACTGTGACTCAGACATGTGGGAGAGCACTTCTGTAGAATACTCTTAATAAATAACTTTTTTACCCTGACACCAGTGAGATTCCCCAGTGTCACAGTTGGAACTCAGGGCAAGAAGTATCTGATCCTTGATGTTTCCTCTCTGGTGAGAACCAGAACTGATAGTATTTTGGATATGGCTTGTGATGCCAGAGCTGAAAGGACTTACCTAAGGATTCGACCCTCTCAGGTTGCCAAGAAAACACTGGCTAGGAGAGGTCCACTGACTTAGTGGAATGGCACAGCTAGTAGCCTGAGCCATCTCCCCAGGATTCTTTCCATGACATTCCAAGAGCCTAAGAAGCCTCCAGGGATTTAAAACGGGGGAGGGGAGGGCTCCTACAGGTTTTAGACTGTTATCAATGCCTCATCTTGCTTTCCACATTTTAAGACTGTATATAGATAATTTCAAATTGTACATATCATCCCATGGCTTGCTTTTTTTCATTATAGTATATTTTTGAGATAAAAATAAATCCATTCTTCTGTTGATATACATGGAAACCTCAAGCTTTTCATAAAAATAATGCCCAACAAACATCCCTGTGCTTGCTCCTGATGTTTGTATTTCTTCCTTCAGGGTTGGAAAAGGCTTTTCTTCTTCAATCCCAGGTAATTGAGCAATCACTTATTCCACTATCATCCAAGAAAGAAGGGTTACTGTCCTGCCTTCACTCAAGATTGTGTTCTGTGCTAAAGGCTGTGTGATACATACATTTATAACGGTAACACCAGAAATTACATAAAGAAATCTAGATACATTTTAAAGATTGTCATTGAGTATCAAAAAGGGAATGCTTGCAGTTTGGGGATGGAAGAGGGGCCATTTGAGATATATCTAAAAGAGCTAGTAAGATTTTAGCAGAGTAGATGCACGATGAGAACCACAGGCTCAAAGGCTGCCCAGGTTGCGAGCTTGATCCCCAGTAGGAGCTTGATCCATGCAGGAGGCAGCTGATCAATGATTCTCTCCAGTCATTGATGTTTCTATCTCTCTCTCCCTCTTCCTGCCTCTCTGGAATCAATAAAAATGTATTTCAAAAAATAAAAAATGAGAAGTTTTTGTGGTTAAACTTTGGTGTCTGAGGCAGTGAACAGGGCCAAACAAGGTAGGAAAATGTATATAGCATGGAAGGAACAATAGAGATCATTGTTTTAATCCTCCCCAAGGAGCTGGGGTTCTTTGTTTTCACATCTATTTCCTCAAGAAGTTCTTAATGCAGTGTGAGCAGTACTATAGTAATAAAGCATAATCAAAATTATGCAAATAGATTAATACTGAGTAAGAATTAAAATGATGGTAGGCTAGGAGGATGCCAGGAATCCGTAAACATTGGTTTCTTCCTGGGAGGGCTCAGGTGTGGCTGGTGGTTCAGGATAAGAGGGAGACTTCATTTTAAACTTTTTTTTCTTCTGAAGCTTGAACCTTGTGTATATGTTAATTCAAAAATATGGTGATCAAGTATATTCATTTACTTTGATCCCTCCAGTAATGTCCTAAAATAACAGTAAAGAGTTTTGTTTTAAATCCTCAGACAATGAGAATAGGAGAGCAAACAAAAAATGAGATCAGGAAAGATGGTGCTACTTAAACTGAACGTTTGTGCCCACCCCCCTGAATTCATATGTTGAAACCTAATCCCTAATCCCTAATGTGATGGTATGTAGAGGTGGGGCCTTTTGGAGGTGATTAAGTCATGAGCATGGGGCACTCATGAATGAGAGAGCCCTTATAAATGAAACCCAGATAACCCCCTTGCCCCTTCTACTGTGTGAGGGCACTAGAACATGGCCATCTATGAATTAGGAAGCAGGCTATCACCAGACACCATACCTTCTGACGCCTTGATCATGGAGTTCTCAGCATACAGAACTGTGAAAAATAAATGTTTGCTGTTTAAACCACCCAGTCTATGTTATTTTTGATACAGCATCCAGAATGCACTGAAACAGGTGGATAATAAAGAAAATTAAATTCTAAGCCAGCCAGTAGAGAAAACCCACATTTTCTACCTAAAGACTTGGGAATTGGGGACAGTGGATTAATCATAAAGTGAGAAGTAAATATGAGGCTTGAAACAGGAGAGTTGCTTATGAAGCAGTTAGCTTTGAATAATAGTACAACTGCCTCCCTTATTTCAGTTAGGAAACTCTGATAAAAGTAAACAGGATTTCTGGACCAGGACACATCAGCCAGAGTTGAAAGTAGGATTCATAGCACTGAAAACATGGGATTAAAAGAATGTCTAAGTATCAAATACAGAGAGATCAGACCTTCATTCGCCCTATGCTGGGCTCCCATAACACAGATCATCAAGCTTAAATACCTTCCAGAAAGGAGAGTGGATGATCCTTCTCCAGGGAATCTCCCAACCCAAAAGAGAAAATGTCAGGAGCTCTGTGACATGGTAGTTCAGCCAGCTGACCCAAGTGTGAAGCCTTCAGACAGCGTTGAGTAGCCCCTTAAATAGGAGCAGAAACCAAGAATTGTCAGGCATCTAACTTGAGAAACAGAGACTAAAGTAAACTTGAAGGAAACAGACTATGCCAAGGTATATTTATTATTCACTCCAGGTAGGCTTGTGTATTAGTTAAGGTATAGGTTAAGACACTATAACAGCGAGACCCAAAATATAGCAGTTCAAACAAGATAGAAATTTGTTTCTCTCTCATATAACAGTGTAGAATAGTGCTATCCAATATGGTACATGTGACTATTTACATTTACATCAGTTAAATTTAAATAAATTTATCAGTTACACTGACCACAGTTCCAGTAGCCACTTGACTAGATGCTCTTGTATTGAACAGCACATATAGAAGATTTCCATCACACAGAAAGTTCCGTTGAGCAGCCCTGATCTAGAGGACTGATCCAGAACTTGAAGGGTGGCCCTGCTGTATAAGATCATCCGTGGACCCAAATTCCTTAAATAGTATTGCTCTATTATTCCCTAGGTGAGACTTCTTAATGTAGCTGGGTTTTGCACCATAAATTCCTTTGGCAGTCTGACAAAGTCTATATATACCACTTCACAAAGTAATATTGCTAAATGTGTAAGACAAAATATATCGGGAATTATAAAGTCAATTATGTTGAAATGTAATTGTCAACGTATTTAAAATAATAAGCTCATTATATAGTAATATGTGCTTTATTAATACATTAAATAATTATCTAGTGGCAAGTGTGATGGCTACTGTTCTTTCAAACTAGTGATGACTACATGTGATATTTTAAGGTATCTATAACAAGTATAATATGATGTGAAAAAATAGTATGTGATTTCAGTTGGTGACGGAGTTATGGGTACTGCAAATAATATCATATAGAGAGAGGATAGTGAAAATAAAGTTTTATATTTTTCCCATCCAAGTTTACAGACCAATGATTTTATTTATGGACCCTAGGGGGCCTGTGGACTCCAGGGGTAAGCCCTGCTGGATGTTGTAAAAGCTGGTTGGGCAATGGCAAATCCACACTCCAGAATGTAGAAAGGAGAAAAGAGAGGAAGAGGAGGGCAAGTGATTTCCCTTTTAAAGGACATGACAGGGCAGTTACTTAGATCTCATTGGCCAGCAGTTAGTCACACGGCCACCTGTAAAATAAGGCAGGCTGGGAAATGTAGTGTGTAGGGCAACGCTGTACCTTGCTAGTGAAAAACTGGGAGGCATTCTGTTAGTAAAAGGAAGAGGTATAGAATGGACATAAGGATAAGTAGTCTGCCACAGCTTGATTCATCACTATGGAAATGGAACAAAAAGTATTTAAAAATGTGCTTAGAAGTAACAAGTCTAAGTTAGAAATGCCAGGAAGAGTTTCACTCTTTCTAGCTGTGGACAGGCCACCAAAGGGTTACCAGCGACTGAGGCACTATTCAATATCTAAGGCATATAAAATATTTTTAGTTACTATTCCCTGGTTCTGTGAATATGCCTGAAGTCACTGGCAACATCATTATTAACACAGAGAGGACATTTTCCACAGTGTCAGAAGTGTGTTTGTTCCTTGTTTAAAGCAAACTCAGCATGCTATGATCTGTGCTTACAAAACTAATAACAAATGAGGTGTCTGCTCCTGTCACTGATGGCCAGTATTCTATGTGCAAGAGAGCATAAAGTAGTAAGTAGGAAGCAGGCTTTTTCCCAACAAACAGATCCCTTCAGCAAATGACCTTTAAAGTTTAAAATAACAATCCCTTGGTTTGTCTTTAACTTTTCAGAGAGCTCTAAGTACCTTAATTCTTCGTATTTTATTAAAGCTCCCAAATCATGGGATTCTTTTTTCTTTCTTTTTTCAAGTAGGTTAAATAAATAGCAATTATGACACAGTCCCACATGACCAGCAGCTTTAGCCTTTAAACGGTGCGTTTGAAAAGGCACACTTAGAGTCCAACTTGGTTGGCTTCTGCTGGACAGAGGGGGGCAGAGCTGTTCCAAGCCCAAATAGCACTTAAAGGGCCAGATGATCCCTTCTGCCCTGCCGCCACCTTGGAGGATATTTTTCCCATACAATGTTCAGTGTACTAAATTGTGGGCTCTCAAGGGTCAAGCACTTGGGTCTTCGTACCCCAGAAAGCCTGGTGCAATTCCTTGTACTGTACATCACAGGCTCACTAGACATACGTTTGCTGGCAGATAATTTCTATTTTATGAGCGTTTATAATAGCCTTTTAAGTAAGTGTAATTTTAAAGTCTTCTGAATGAAGGCTGGCTTTTTTTAGCCTTAGGGTCACCATTGTTTTATTTTGTTTGTATTTTTTGGCCACCCCTCCCCCAGCCCATCTCTAGTTTTAAAATGTGATTCACTAGGAAAATATGACTCCATTAATTGAATTCATTTTAGAGCCAACTTTTCAGGAACCTATCTATTTCTGTAAAGTGAGATCCACTTGCAAGTGTACCATTTCATGCCAGCACTCAGATTTTCCCTGACTCAGTTGTTCCAGTGGTATTTGAAATATCTCCCCATAAATCAGGCAGCCAGTGCCCCACTCTTGTAAGGATTATTTACTGGGTCTTGTGATTCAGTCCGGGATCCTGATAGTGATCTTGGACGGTGGATATAAATAGGCTAGGATTTGCCAATGGCTATTTTTATAAGGGAAGCTTTCTAAGTTGATTTCTTTGAACCCAGAATGACTTCCTCCCTCTGGCTTCCCCTGCTTTCCTCCACCAGTGGAGAGTTCCTCTCTTCGTTCTTCCTGCCTGTCTTTCTCCCCTCCCCCAGCCAGCTGGTGTCTGCAGAAATCAGAAGGTAGATACGTGCCTGAAACAGAGTTGCTTGAAATCATATATCTTCAGCCCCTTTCAGGATCATCTTTCTTCCATCCGGCCCAAGAATGGCACCTACCCCGCCCATCAGGCCACAGGATCTCTGGGACTGGCTGCCTGGTCTGAAATAGATATCCACCAGCTCTCAAGCAGAACAATTCCCTACATTCATACCTGAATGTATATTTTACAATATTACCCCTTGTTTGTCTGTAGATTTGCCCCTGCCCTGAGTTTAAAAAAAAAAAAATTCTAAGTAGAGTTAATGGCTAATGAACTTTAATCATGGAGTCCCTACCTCCTTCGAGGTCCCCTACTTTTTTTCCTAACCCCAACCCTACTTGTGCCCAGCCTTTAATTAATTGTCAAAAGAAGGGAAAAGAGAAAATAGACACCTAGCACACTCGCCCCAAGTGGTAATAGACACTGGGGTGCCTGGTCAGACCTTGGCCTTGGATTGCCAGGGCTCTTTTTATCCTTGTGGGATGTCCAGCACCCCCACTCCGACCCCTTCTGTTTCCCATCTCCTACCCACTTCACCGCAGTAAATAATGCATCAGCCAGGAAAAGCTTGCCTTGGAGCACAGTCTTTTCTTTGCATCCTTTTCCCAGGTTTTCATGCTGAAAACAGCACATTCTCAACATGAAACAAAAATTGATTCTGCTGTCTTTTCACTCTGTGTGTTTGACCATGCTGTTCTTGGCAGTCGAACTTCCAGGGTTGGGGGTAGAATTGATAGCTTAAAGTGTACATGTTAAATTGGTAAGCGATAATGCTATTTGGAGTCTTAGCTGCCCTATATAATTTACCAGCATCTGTGGCTTCATCCCACCCAGTGGCCTTGAGTATCTCCTTAACTTTATAACTGGCTTCCCTTTTGGAGCTTTCCCCATCCTTCCACCCCCAAATTGGCCCTGCGTACTGGAGCCTTTCTCAATTCCTGGGCCAAGTGCTAGAAGTAAGAGACTGTTTTCAGTTTCTAAGTTCTACCCAGGGTCAGGGGCCTCAGAGACCACAAAACCAGGTCTCTAATTTTATGTCCATCCATGCTCTGAGCTTTGGTTCTGCCTTTACATGACAGGAACATTCCATCTTTGAATAACTGGAGATCAAATGAAATAATGTGTTAATGCTTGAAATGCTTTATGAAAAGTAGAGAGTATAACAACATCAGAAATAAAAACAGTAGCTTTTATTTTCTGAGAAAATACCCAAGATACTGTGTTCAGTGTTTTATGGGAACTATCTCCCTTAATCCTGACAACTACTTGTTAAAAGTATTAATATGCCCATTTCATAGACAGGAAAGGGAGTCTCAAAAAGGTAAAGTTATTGGTCAAGATCACACACCTAAGAAAAGCAATAGAGTCAAATTTGAGTCTGGCCAGTGTGACTTTAGGACCCGTGCTCTCATCTGTTAAACAGAATATTTTTCTTCCAATTTCTAGATTTCTAAGAGAAGCAGCATTATTTTTGAAGATGTGCATTAGTTGTTCATTTCCTTGGGATACCTGGGATACCTTTCATTTTCAGATCAACAAGCAGTTTCTTGTGCTCAGGGTTTATTCCCTTCTGCAAAAGGAACTTTGATTTTCTCACTGGAAGAAGAGATGTGACTGCCTCTTCCAGAAAATGCGCCACTCTTGTCACCCATGTTGAAGCGCCCTGATGCACTGACTATAGGTTAACCAACTCAACTATGACTCTGTTGTGTCATCTACTAGCTGTCAGGTTGACTAAGGCTCAGAAAGTGCTCACTGCATTTCTGTTTCTGTAGTTGACAATAGGTTGAATTCAGCATTGATAACTGCTCTGCTTTTAGGAGCCTTTGGACAGATATAAGTACATTCAGCTCCTGGCAAAGCACATAGATAACCACAAGGAGAATTAGAGACAAAAGGCTTGTTTCCTGTGTAGAGCCATGATCCTGTGGAAAAGATAGGACAGGCACTGTGATTAATTATTGTGTGTATATTTGGCAATATGGGGTTAAGTGCACCAATGAAGAGAATTTAGAGAAGGCCGGGTTAATGGGAGCTTTGGGAAAGCCTTCATGAAAGAGAATTTGATCTGGGCACTGGGATAAGTGTGTGTATATGTGAGTGTCCTCTCCTAAAGATCTTTTTTTATTGATTTTAGAGAGGAAGGGGTTGAGGGGAGAGAAAGAGAAAGAAACATTGATCAGTTGCCTCCTCTACATACCCTGACCAGTGATCAAACCCACAACCTAGAGATGTGCTTGACCAAAAATCAAACCCAAAACTTTTTGGTGCATGGGATGACACTCCTATCAATCGGAGCCATCTGGTGAGGGCTGGGCACTGGTATACATATATAGGCAGAATAGTAATAAGAGCATAATACTATAAATAAGAGAAACAGCCAAGTATCTGGTCAAGGTTTTGAAATGCTTTGTTCTTGAGGGGATTTGATATAAATTGAATTTTAGTCTTAATTTAAGGAAAGAACTCATGACAAAACTTGCCACTTTTCAGAGTGTTCATGTCTTAACTGAAAAATGATGCAGTTCTACTCAACATGTCTTACCTATTCGGTGACAAAACATTGTCCCAGGGGCAGTGCGAAAATTGAAAGTAAAGTTTGGCTCAAGTGGATACAGTGTCGGCCTGCGGACTGAAGGGTCCCAGTTTTTATTCCAGTCAAGGGTATGTACCTTGGTTGCAGGTACATACATAGTAGGGAGTGTGCAGGAGGCAGTTGGTCAATGTTTCTCTCTCATCGACGTTTCTAACTCTATACCTCTCCCTTCCTCTCTGTAAAAAAATCAATAAAATATGTTTTTTTTTTTAAAGAAAAGTGAGTGAGATGGTGGTGGTGATTACACAGACATAATATGTGTGTTAAAACTCATAAAATTGTTTACCAAAAAGTCAGTTTTTTAAATAATTTTTTAAAGCGTATGAATCCTCCCCCCTCAAAGACCTTACAGTTTAATGAGAGAAAAGATAGTAAATGCTTGCATAGCTGGTCCTTGCCACAAGAGAACAAAAGAATGTTGTGAGAGCTTAAAGACACTGCTGGCCACAGGAAATCTAAACCACCCTGACAGGTGGATGGCATATGCAGTGGGAGTGTGGAATGGCCAGAATAAAGTCATGGGAGCAGGAGGTATGTTTTGGGAATAGCTTACATTCCCTTTTGTTTGTTATAATGTAGGACATAATTTTAAGCTGATGTTTGTTGAGCACCAACTCTGCACCAACAACTGTGTTAGGCACTGGGGACACTGAGATAATCCCTACCTATGTCCCCATCTCACTAGAGAAGATACTACACAGATGGCAGTAAGCATGTGAAAAGAGGCTCCACATCATCTGTCATCAAGGAATGGCAAATTAAAGCAGCAGTGAGATACCACTAAATGCCTATTAGGAAGGCCCAAATCTAAAACATTGACAATATCAAATGCTGATGTGAGCAACAGGAAAACTCGCATTCATTGCTGGTGGGGATGCTAAATGACAAGACACTTTGGAAGACAGCTTTCTTATAAAAAAAAAAAAAACTAAATATACTCTTATCATCCATGCTCCTTGGTGTTTACCCAAGTGAGTTGAAAAATTATATGCACACAAGAACCTATGCAGATATTTATAGCAATTTTATTCATAATTGCCAAAATTTGGAAGCACCAAGATGTTCTTTAGTGAGTGGATAAACTGTGATATGTCCAGACAATGGAATATTATTCAGTGCTAAAAAGAAATGAGTTATCAAACCATGAAAAGACAAAGGAAACCTAAGTGCATTTTACTAAGTGAAAAAAGCCAGTCTGAAAAGGATATTTACTGTTTGATTTCAACTATATGACATTCTGGAAAATGCAAAATGGTAGAGGCAATAAAAGATCAGTGGTTGCGAGGGGCTGTAGGTAGGGAGGGGAAAGTAGGTAAAGCACAGAGGATTTATGGGGAGAAAAAAGGCTTTGTTCCCTGTCTAGCTGGAGATGGAGAAAGTACAAATTCTATCTCTGTGCCCAGAGAAAACCAGAGGAGGGACCTAGCCATGGGAGCTTCATTAGTGCTTTCTAGAAGAACATGTGCATCTAAGGTATGCCTGGAAAGAGCTGCAATAGAAAGGGAGAAGAACATTTCCAGGCCACAGAAACTGCACAGGAAAGCCTAGAGGTAAGAGAGAGGAATAGAAACCATTTGTGACTTGAGAGCAGTTCAGCAGAGCTGGTAGGGTCTGGCAGCCAGGATGAGGCACAGATGGGCTGGATCAGGCAAGGCTTGGTCAACTACACAAGAACATGGAGGCTTTGTGTTGCATAGGGAGGACTGGAGCGTTTTGAGCAGGGTGACATGATCAGATTTCTGCTTCAGAAAGATGACCACAGGGTAGAAAACAAATTAGAGATGATAGGCTAGCTCAAGGAAGACAGTGGCTTGGCTAAGAGCAGGCTAGAAAGAAGTGGATGCATTGAGAAGCTAGAATCTGCAGATCTCTGTGATTGATTGGTTGATGAGAGAGGGAGATGAAGGGGACTTTGAGGCTCTTTAGGTTCTGGCTCTGGTTCAGACAGCTAGCAAAGGTAGGGGCTTTAACAAAGAGGACGAGAAGCCTTGAGAGTAGGACAGGACATAAAGCTGGAAAGGTTGGTTAAACCATGCTGTGTAGATACTGAATGCCAAGGAAAAGACTTTGTATTGAAAACCCAGGTCAGGAATGATCTTGTAGCAAATCATTGTTTGTTTGTTACTGCTCTTTTTGTTAATGCATCGATTTTGGCCAGAACCTGGGATATAGATGGACATCTGGGAATTGTTAGATTATAGAATTAGCATGTCAAATTCAAAAGCTAAATAAATGAGGCATACAGCCCACAGAACGTGAGTTTGACATGCTTGTTTTAGAATAAACATTTGATAGCCTCTACATTCCCAAAGTGGCCTGTACCCTAACTGAAAACTGGGGATTTAACTGAAGCATGGAGAAAAGCTTGATATGCGCCTCAAAGCCAATGTAGTTAATTAAAAGAGAACAGTTTGTGTTGAGTTTTAACAGTTATTTCTTAAAGTATTGATTTTAAATGATAAGGTAAGTAACATGAACAACCTTAATCTCTCTCAATTTTCTCATCTGGTAAATGAAGAAAAAGACCTATTGATTTCAAATGTCCTCTCAAGCTCTAAAATACTAGCCTAATAAAAGTTTTCATTAAGATTAGAAAAAAAAAAAAAGAAACCAAAACACCATATAACTACTTATGTGAATAAATACACACCAATTTGCTGGATTTCCCACAGTATAACTCTTCTGACCAGTGAGCTGTTATTGTTTGAAAATATCTTAGCCTCTGAAACTCTGACTTTATCTTGGGAGAGAGTTAGTTCCATTTTTTCAGCAATGAATTTCCTGACCCTAATACTACAAAAAGCTAACAGTTGTCTTGTGTCATATAAGGAACCTGGGTACAATTAAAATTCCCATTTGAATGATAAAAAAATATGTAGATGGAGGTAATTATTTTAGACCCCATGCTTTCTTGGTGGAATATTTGTGGATAGTGAACCTTACTCAGCGTTTGTCCTGATGGCAATTCTTAGAACAGACTTGAGAAGTAACACAGCCAACTCTCTTTCTCAGTGCAGACGGATAAATTGGGTGCAAGCTATGTTGTGGTCATGCTCATAGTATCATTGAATTCAGTTGGTGAGCAGTTTTTTTATTCTACCTCAAATACTTTTTTGTTTCAAACCGATTATCTTCACTTTCTCCTTCCTCTCCCTTCTTTCAGATGACACAATGTTTTCTGGCATTTTTTAATAGAAGTAGGTTTGGGACCACATTTATACGGCTTGAGGCTGGGCCGGTCTTGCAGTGAGTAAAGGAAGGAGGGATCCTATCTGATACTCAAGTGGCAGCTATGTGCTTGATATTTTTGCACATAGACTTACTTAATTTTCATAAAAATCTTATGAGACAAGAGAACTGAATCAGTGAATTTAGTAAACTTACCCAGAGTCACACAGCTTTGGGGCAGAGATAGGATTTGAACCCACTTCAAGCAGGCTCCACCCTATGCTACTCCACTCAGCATGCAGCTCTACTATGATTGGGGTACCGCAGGTTGAAATCCCTTCTCCAGCAATATTAGAAAACTAATATGTCTGAAATGCCACTGTTCTCCTTTTTTTAAAAAAACATTCAATAAACAAGTGGAAATGATACATCCACCTAGAACATTTTAAGGATTAAAGAGATATAATTCCTATACAAATTTTGGCTTACAGCTCAGTAATAAGTGTCTGTCCAATATTAGCTATAGGCTACTAACAGTAGCTGCTGTACCAGGCACTGTAACAGGCTGGGGAAATAAGCATGAGGAAGACAGGTTTCTGCTCTAGAGGAGCTCACAGACAAGGGAAGGATATGGCCACAAAACAAATAACAAGCATGTAATGAAAGCAGGACCTTAGCACACAGACTTCTACACCTCTGAGGTTGCCCTCTTACCTTGCAGCAGCAATGCAATGACTGATACACTTAATTACACAAATCACTCTGTGCATCAGGGTCTCAGCTTATTGGTAACCAAACAATGTGTTTGGGACTTGTTTTTCCCCCTCTTTAAAAAGTTAGCATTTAGTGTAATCTCAGAGGGAAGGCAGGGGAGGGTGAGTGCGTGGGAGGTAATCAACCAAAAACATTGTATGCATATATGCATAACCCATGGACACAGACAATAGGGTACTAAAGGCTTAAGTTCAGCATTTAGCAGGATCCCTATCCTCTTTTGCCTCATCTTACATTATCTTCTCTCCAGTGGCCCCTGAGAATTAGGCACAGTTGCTTGAGGGTTTTTTTTTTTTTTTTTGGCTTGAGTTCTTTCTAGAGGATCAATATTCTACAAGCAAGTGAGCATTTTCTAGAACTTAAGGCTGCCATGTTAGCCTAAAGTGTGTGTGGGGTGGGGGAGAGGCAAGGACTATTGTTCCTGTGGGGATTGGAGAAGTAGAAGAACAGAGCAGACAGCTATAGACTGTTGGGTTCTTGGTTGCCTTCTTTGTAACATGGGATGATGGTAATGTGTCTGCCTAACAGAGGTCTTGGGGAGATAGTCCCAACAGATTATAGATCATGAGATAATAGGTATAACACATGTAAGGTCTCTAAAGCACTAGTTGCCATATATATATATATATACACACACACACACACACACACACATACACACACACACACACACACACACACATATATATATATATATATATATATATAAAAGCCAAATCATTGGAATGACAGATCGCTATGACACCCACTGTGCAGCCAGCCAACCTGACCAATTGGGGGTGGGGCTGGTGGCCAACCTCCTGCAGTCCCTCCCCCAGGCCGGCTGGCCCCCATTCACCCTGATCAGGGTGGGCTGGATCCCACCTGTGCATGAATTCATGCACTGGGCCTCTAATTAGTAATAATGAGCTGGGAAGGCCAATAATAATACATGAAACAACTGGATAGATGAGAACATTGGCTGCACATGCTAGATGCTAACGAAGTACAGTGAAATCAGAGTTTGGCTGGGACTGACTTGGAAAAGCGTGGCTAAGAGAAGCATCACAGAGATTATAGATATGTGGTGAAGAAGAATAGGTGGAAATTCTAGATCAGGGAAAAGACACACAGAATGGCAGGGTAGCAGGAAGGAGCAAGCTGAATGAGGGGCATTGAAGACCCTATGATGCAAGACTGTACCCAACAGATCTCTTTTAACCTGCTGCCATGGCCTGCCATGGGATCACCTTTGCATGGCCATCCGGGGAAACTTCATGGGGAATTTTCCGTTGACTCTAGATTGTTGCTACTGACAAAATGGATCAGTGTTTGCATGCCTACTGCTATTGTCCTAACTCTTGATGTCATTGGTCTTCACTACTACCTCATGAGGTACTAACCATTATTATGTTCATTTTATAGAAAGGGATAAAGAGTTTACATGACTTGTCCCCAGATCAACAGCTAATAAGTGTCTGAGCAAGGTTCCGTTTCAGATCTGTCTATCTTCAGGAACCAAACCCTTTACCACAACAGTACAAGGTTATTCTTGGGAAGAAGAGATTTTTATTCTTCCCAAGCCCATTTATTTCCTTTCATCCAGTCATCTTCATTGAAAATGTTCCTGTTGAAGGGTTAAGCCATACCTGAGACTGATAGATCTCTTTGGCGGTGTGTCAGAGAATCCTGACATCCTAAAGCCAAGAGTTGTGTATTTTGGGAACTCCCTACCCTTTTGTGTCTTCACACCCTTTTCCTATCTAAAGGTGAGTTGACAATAATTTAGAAGATGATTTGGTGGTAGGAGGTACTGGGGAATTCCTGAATAAACTGAGGAGTTACTAACCAATCAGACAAGTGGATGATCCTCATGGAGTTCACAGCTCTGCAGGTTGGGTGAGTGAATCACCAGAGATTGGGCAAGGCCACTGAGACACTCCTGTAAGGAGCTGCACAGGGCCAAGAGGGCCTTGGAACAGAGGTAGGCCTCAAGGCAACAGATATGACTGTTAATGGAACACAGACTAAATTCTATCAAAATGGTGTTTAATGGGCAATTCCATGTGACTAATTCAAACAAACCACAACCTTCAACCAGCCTATTGAATGTGCACTGTGTGTCCTCTACTCTGAGTCTGATGTTCCTGCATAGTGGTGTCGGTGGCGGGGCTGTAGGAGATGCAGGCAGACTGTGAACACCCACGCTGTTTTGATTCGGTGTTTGAAGTCTCCTTTTCACAAATTAATAGACAGCTCTGCATCTAGGATCAAACAAAGTGGAAGTCAAGTCCCAACATGCCACCTATCAGCCATGTGGCCCCAAGGCGCTCACTATTCCTACTGCAGCCTTGTTTCCTCACCTTCTCAATGGACAGACCGATAACCTTGTAGGGCTTTTCAGAGGGGCCAATGAAAGTGTGTGACCTCACTTTGTAAATGCTGTCATAATTTTGTGTTATATAGGAAATGCTTCCTCAGGAGTTTATAATGCCCAACTTGAGTCATTCCTGAGAACATCCCCAAGTTGATCAATGAGAAGTCATGATGATGGTTTTGTAAATGTCTGACCTATACACGAACATATTAGTATCTTTCTTTCCTCATTCTTGGGGCAGCAAGGGCAGGGGAGGTGTTCAATTTTGTTAAAATGACTTCCATAAAATTCTTAGGCAAAGATCCTTTCCTGGTGAACCATCACACACAGTATAAGGCACAATCAGCTAGCCTATCTCTAGGCCTAGAGGGAGGATGCCATTTAATTTTGACCATATGCATGATTTTCCCCAGTCTACCTTTAGACAGAGGTGAAGTACTCCTAATGTCTGATTTAGAGTAATGGGGAAATCTGCCCTGCAATTCCTTGGGGAGTCATAAATGTTGATTTGCCTTTGGGAGGGCAGGGTCTAGGTGAAACCTGATTTACAGCATTGCCCTGGTTCTGATTTCCTTTCTCATACTCTAAACGAAGTGCTCTAGTGATATTGGCACTGAGCAAGTAACAAAAGTTTTTAAATGTCGGCTCTGGAAACAAAGCTGCACCCTGTGATTTTAGAATAATTGTACCACACTTGATCTCTGATTATAGCCAAAACAGCAGTGGGTAAATCCAGCTAACATGGAAAACTGGAAAAGAAGGGAGGGATATCAACCAAATCCTGGACAAAGGACAGAGAAAGGGCCTCAGTTGCACACAAAACTTTGTGTTTCCACTTGTCTGGTACTCACTGCAACACCTCGTGGCCCCAGCTCCTACTCCTTCCTTTTCCAGCCATAAGGGCTTCTGCATGTTGACACTAGCTGTGGTAACTCTGATTAAAAGTTGAGTTGAAAGAACTGCTTTTATAATTTTAAAGTATGTAGCTCCAGGCCAAAACAGGCAAAACAATTTTTAAAAGTCTCAGTTCAAAAGCAGTTTGAAACATTCTCTATTTTTCTTACTTGAATATATCCATCAAAAGGAACCCTAAAGCTCTCCACTGTTGAGTGTGCCCTTCCTCTGATTGTCTACCAGGCAGGCTCCCAGGTTAACTGGTTCCCCTGGGTTAACTGTGGCATAGTTAAGCTGAATTTAAAGTTTATAAGCTGAAGGAAGTTGTTTCCTTGCAACCACCTACAGAGCAAGTCATTACACTACTGTCCCCACTGGGAATCCTATGTGGGAGAACTAGAAAGTTTGATGGGTTTCCCCTGCAATTATGGCATATTATAGAAATAGGAAAGTGTCACATAAAATGGTGGCAGCTGCTACACATTTCTCAGAAAAGCAGAAGAATTCTACTAAAGAATGTGCAGTCTGTTTTCATTGCTACTAATAAACACCATGCATTCTGAGTTTAGCAGATCCCCCACTATCCTGTCATCTTACAGGTGATGTTTTGTACTTTATAGATCATTTAGAACACAACTCTTCACTATTAGTGAGCAGATGCTTAAATAACAAAGAAACAAACCCATATATTCTGTATTGTTCCTAGCTGTATCAAGATTTGGGGTGGAATTTAGGGGCATTTATTCCTATCTGCTCAAATCTTACATTGACATGTGATGTAAAAATATTTCTCTCTTTTTAGCATCCAGTGCGGCTAGCGGCTAGAGAGCGAATCCAACTCCTGAGTAGAGGAGCTGGGGATTGAGAAATGAAAGAAAGAAAGAGACAAGACACAAAATGGAAGGAAAAAGCTGGGAACTGGGTGGGACCACTGCCCTCTTCTGCTGGAGAGACAGTGACCCAGAGCCCATGCAGGGTGTTTATTTTATACCCCCAAATACCAGGAAGTTTCACCAAAAGTCAAGACAAAGGAGATTATTTGCATTCTTGAGTAGGCCTGAGCATTCCTGGTGCTTGACTGGATTTACATATCAAAACCCACTACCAGACACCTGGGCTGAAATGAAGGTCAAGCTGATAAAACTCTTGCCTTTTTTGCAAAACGTGTTCCCAGGGTATGGCTTTGCCAACTCCACTGGGTTCAGCTGACAATAATTAAAGAATGCCCATGTGCCTTCCCAGGCACGCTCTACAGGCATGTTTTATGAGGGACAGAAACAAAATATTCCTCTTCCTTCCTCACAGCAAGTCCACAGTCAGTCATTTGTGGGTTTTTCACCCCTGGACCTCATGTTTGTTGATGGATTACATCTTTTATGCAGCCAGTATGATATCTAGTTATAGCCATTTTTTAATCAAAAGACCAGATACTGAGAAATTTTTTAGCCTTTATTTCCTCAAATATAAGACAGATTCTGCATCTCTCATAAGATTATTTTGAGGATCTAAAATGCTATTGTGATAGTTGACTACTAGACTCAGTGAAAGGAAAAAGTATTTTTTCATACTCATAGAATATTCCAAACATGTAGGTATTTTTCCCTACACTAAGCAATTCTCCCATTATCAGCAGACACCAAATGTGAATCCTACCATTGAACTTAATTTTGACACTGTCCACCTGGTTCACTTTGCCTGTTACTCAAAGATCATTCATGTAGTCATTTCTACTTGAGCTGTGGGCTTTCTGGTACCTTCTCATTTTGGGGATATGCAGAGCAAAGAAAAGGAGCACATTAATGAAGTAAGGTTCTGCTTAAAAGGTAATCATTTTACAAGGCGAGGTTTTCTGTACTGAATCTTGTTTTCAGCCCATAATATTGTTGACTTCATTCAACAGATATTTACTGAGCTGCTGTTATTAAATCAACAGGTATCAGACTGCTAATGTTCCCAGGTATATCAAAGTTACATGGCACTTACCTTACAAAAGCATGCATCATCTATCCTGCCTTCAGAGAGCTCACAGTCATTTATCTTAAGTCAGGTGGTCGTGAACCCCCTGTTTGTCAGCCATTGCCAAGGCCTTGAAAGACTATCGTAAACAAGGCTTATCCCTGACACCACAATCTAATGTCTAGTCCAGGAGGGAAGACATACAAAGTACTTATAGGAAGTTAAAGACAACATTACAAAAAATAGAATCCCAATCCAAGGACACAACAGAAGAGAAGTCATACATTAAATGTTGTTGGACTTCTAACTACATAACCAGTCAGAATGTCAATGGGGACTAGAGAAGTGGGGAAGGTTTTCTACAACACAGACAGGAATTGCAAAAATTGGGCCTGGGGGACTTTTCAGATAAGCAAAATACTACATTGAAAGCACCGTGACATGGGAACAATCCAGTGTAGCTGGAAAAGAGGGCACATAAAGAGGGTGGAAGAAAGGACTAGGAATTAAGAGCCTGAGGGTCATATTCAGGGCACCTCAAAAGACAGCCTGGGTGAGAAGTTTGGATTTGCAACCTATGTTACTGGGGCCAAGATGTCTGGGACATTCAGTGAACTTCAGGCACCTGGCTTACCTGTTCTTGTCCTCACAATGACTGAGCTTCACCATCCTCTCCTGGTGAAAGAGAAGAGCCCATAGACCCTCTCGCACTCCCTCCTTTTTAATTTGAAAGTGGTGGGACAGGTGTGCCATTGGCTTTTGTGGTGATGCCACTCACTCTGGCTGGAGGGGGTTGGCTCCGAGGCAGGCCTGAGGACTGGCTGCCAGCACAGATGTGTTGTAATACCCTTCCCACCTCAGCAGACATGACTAAACAAACTCTGTCTGCTTTGAACAATTAATTCATTTGTCAGAGCAGCTCACAGGGCGAGCGAGACCTTGCAAGCAGCAGCATGTTCTCAGCAGAAAAAATACCGAGTGTGTGTCTGCAGACATCCTTCTGTGAAACATGCTGCCAGTCAATGTGTTGAACACTGTAAAGATAAACTTTTTAGGAATTGCAACCTTTTGAATTTAAAGAACCATAATGACCTGAGCTGTGTTTTGGCCTAGAAGTCACTTCCAGACCTCCTTTCATCAATTTTCTGAGAAACTTGGAAGCTGAATTATGAAGTAATAATTTGCTTTTGTTGAAAATAGAAATGCAAGAAAAATTTAAATTCTTTCCAGCCAGCATCCAGTCCAGACCTTATCAAACGTGTCCCTCCTCTGAGGTCACTTCTGCCCTCCTCATCCCCATCTCCATCAGTGACCCCCATTTAGCCATGATGTGTGTACCTCCAATCTTCCTAATAGCAAATAATGTCTTCACATCTGTTTTACTCTTTAAAATTAAGACTGCCTTCCCCCCCATGCTCCCTCTGAATGTCCCCTTACTACAGGACTGTGGAGGTAGGTAGCAGCCTACATCTCCCTCTGTCCAGTGCTCTAAGACAATAGGTTCCAGAGTCAAGACTAAAACCTAGTTGTACTGACTCCGCCAAGCACTCAAGGGCAGGCATTGATGTGCAAGGCACACTGCCCATGAGGGGGTTGGAGGAAATGGGGGGCAAAGAGAGGGTAGAGGCAAGGAAGAGTGTGAGCATGGGGACCTGGAACTATTAGAGAGCAGGGAGACCTAAGAACAGGAGGGGACCTTACTCTCACTTCATGCTTGGCACTTACCTCCTAGCCTGTGTGTGCGTGGGCTGGGGTGCAACCTGTCTAGGGAGGCCAAGCACCTTCTTCACAGCACTGCCCACCTCCGTCCACCCTACCCGTCCTTTGCTGGATCGCACTAACAGAACTCGTTCTTAACCCCAAGGAACAATCACCTGGTCCACAAATCTGTGTTAACTCTCACTAAACTCCACCCTAACAACATAGCATTTAGAACTTTCTTAAATAGTTTAAGATGGCTTAATAATAACAACAAAGGCAGCTAACATTTATTGAGTATCTACTATATGCCAGTGTTCTAAACACTGTTGGTTTCCAATTTAATGATGAAATTTGATTATTTAATCTTCCCCAGAATCATCGCTTAGAAAGTGATCACTTGTTAAGACTTAGTGAACTGAAAAGATTAAATTTTATTCCAACAGACAGACCAGTCCATCACTGAGCCTCCTGTGCCAGACGCTCTGAGGGCCTGCTGGCACTGCAGGAAGGAGGGTCCTTCCTTTCTTCCTGAGGATGCTTAAGATCAAAATTCAAGGAGACTATTTACATAGTATGTATGAATCATTGCTGCTAAGAGTGGACTTCTTCCATTATTCAGCATACATTTCTCTAGCATGATTTATTGATTTATGCATGATTGACTGAGCCTTTATTGGTACTAAGTACTGAGATCCTGCAGATACTGGCACATCATCTGCAATGAATAAACCAGAAGCACAATGTGCTGGGAGAGGACGAGGACAGAGGTCAGAGAGGGAACTAGAGTCTGTGATTAGAACATGGCTTTTCCCCTAAAATTAATGAGAATACCTCTCTCCCTGTGGGGTGAGCATGGATCTAGATAATATGAACCGTGTTTACCACAGTGCCTGACAGGCAAAAGAATGAGCTATTTTGTTAACAGAGTAAAAGGGCTTTGGTGGAGACTGAGAGTTTGTTCAGTTGCCTGAATACCACTCCCTTGTTCCCAGTGTTAGTACTGACTCACACACACACTAGGTACCAGGATGCTAATCAGGAAGGTTTCCCAGAGGGGTGGGGAGAAAAACAGGCCCCAGCCTGAGACAGGGACAGCCGGGAGGGGTGCCTTGGGCAGAGCATAAAGCAGTGCTCTTTACTCTAGAGTTGAGTCAGTAACCTAGAATTGCTGCCTCCTGTGGGTCAGAGGGCAGACACGACCCTGCCCCCACACCTCCCCCCACCTCACCCACACACACTGTGCCGCCTGTACGGCCCTGGAGGCACATGGGGCTGGGAGTGTCTCAATCACTGGTGGCCACACGGAGCTGTTTATCCCCCAAGCCCTCCTCTCCGGCTCCCTTCATCATCGCTGTGCATGTTCATTTAAACTCAGCAAGACCGGTGCCAATGAAAACAAAGAAAATGATCTCTTAGCAGTTATTTATATTGTAAACCTCCTCTGGAATGATTTTTCCCCAGTCCAGCTTGCAATAATTTATTAAGGAAGATAAAGTGATTTTTAAGTGTGATTTTAAAGAGGTAGGCCCATACTCTTTGTTATTCTTCTGCTTGGGTTTGATATTATTCCCAACATGAACTTTCATTTTCCTTCTTCTCAAGGTAGTATGGGACCAGTGAGAAAGTCCCACTCTGTAAAAACAGCCATCCTATACATACGTTGAAGCAGAAACTCTTTTTCTGAAATGACTAAGAATGGTCATTAAAAATGATTTTCTGAGATAGAAGAGTTAGGAGGGAATATGTGGAGCTGATTCTTTAAAGATGTTATTTTTTGAAGCCACATTTGTTCTCTGTTAATCAAAATACGGCCTTCTGAACTTAGCGCCTGTTGTTTATCAACAAACCAAGAAGGAGAAGAGAAAAATTAAGAAAAAAAATTAGGAGCAGAAAACTCTGAATTGTTTATAAAATAGATTTTAAAAATATGTATTTATTAAGAAAACAAACTACCCTTTCTATTCTGTTCTTAAAATCTTAAGCTCTTTCAAGTGATAGCCAATTAAAAAACTTGGAGCACACACATCTTGAAGCCCAGGTTTCCTACCATCAGAAAAGTGTAGCCACAAAGGAAAAGTCAAGAATTATAGATGGCTGGGCTGGAAAAGTACTGACCAGAGGGAAAGCCTTGGGCCAGGGCCGTGGGCCTTGATGCCTTCTTCCCTGGTGAAAAGCTGTGTATCTGTCCAGCTGGCAGAATTGCGCCTCTCTGCCAGGCTGTCTGTCATCTTCACCTGCATGGAGGATGTTCACTCAATCTGAACCAGAAAGGAACTTGAGATTCCAGCAACACATAGTGAAAAGCTTCTAGAGTCTTAACACTGTGCTCTTCTGCTGTAAGTTGGACTGTGCCAATTCTGTGGCAGCAGGCAAATGCCCATTCTGCACAGGCATCTATATTTAGTTGTGGGCATGAGATTGCCAAGGTAAAGAAAGGCATGGTCGGTGTTGCCTCAGCACACTGTTTGTTTTGGAACTGAGGCCCCCACTGTCTGTCCTCCATCTCTGCTCACAGGCAGGCCCTGGGGTGCCCCTTGGGTTAGACTCTCATGGAGGAGAAGGCATCTTCCCAAAGGCCAGGCAGTTGGAAGGCAGCAGAGCCCTTCCTGAATGACTGTCCTTCATGCCCGGTGGCTACGTGCTCCTGGGCAGGGACCAGACACCCTGGTTCTGTTTGCTGTCCTGCTGGCAGCTGCCGTAGATTCTTGTTTAGCAGGCTGGGTAGTTGAGCTCTGAGAGGCTCAGCCATGTCCAGTGGCTCATCATCTTTCAAAAGTAGATGTTCTTTAACCACATTGGGAATCTACTTTCTCCCGGCTCGGTGGCCAGAGCCCCAGTCATATGTAGCTGGCTGCCGTGGGACCTCACCCATGAGAGAACAGCTCAGCACAGCAGCCTTGCCTTAGGCTCAAAAGGCCTTACCCTGACCAGCAGCCTAGGTGATTCTCCCAGTCTCAGGCCCTGCCTTTCTTTTTCTGACTTCCTGACCAGAACCTCCACACCAGCTGGCCTTCACACCTCACCCTCCTGGCCTCAAGGCCTTGGCTCCCCTGAATTGCTCAAGCTGTGCTACCTGACCACACGCACCCTTGTTCATTTGTGGATCAGCTTCTCCAGGAAGCCTTCTGTAAAGGACTGTTTTCTTTCTGGGATTCTTTAATTAGGAGCCTCCCTCCAGGCCAGTCTGGCATTTCTTCTCAAATGTTCTATCATCAGGGTCTACACCCAGACCATTCTGTGCAGAACTTTAGCTGAGCCCCAGCCTTCTGCCTCCTCTAGCTTAGGCCTCTCCCCTGGGCTCATCTCTCTGAGAAAGGCTCCACCGATGCTTTCAGAGCTGTAGGTCCGGGAGAATCCAAGATGGCGGCATAGGTAAACACCTATACTGCTGCCTCGCACAACAATTTCAAAACTACAACTGAAAGACAGAACGGACATCATCCAGAACCACAGGAAAGCTGGCTGAGTGGAAGTTCTACAACTAGAGGGAAAGAGAGGGGCTCACGGAGACCCAGAGGAGCTGCAAAAAGCTGAGGTACGGAGACGAGCGCGCTGAGAGAGCGGTGCCGGAGTGCCTGGCTGGCTTTCTCTGGCGGGAGGGAGACGAAGACTCCCAACGGCATTGAACCCCTTCTCTTACGACACTAAACCCCAGATCTAGCCGAGACTCATACGGGGGGAGTTTGGACTGTGAAAAGGGAGAAGTGCACGGAAATTTAGGGGAGTCGCAAAGGATCGGAGGTCTGGTCGCGCACGGCACCTCGCGGAGGACGGATTGCTGATTGTGCCGCTGGCTTTCGCGAGTGGGCGGGAGACAGACCCTCCCAACTGCGCCACTTCTGAGTCCACTGGGCCCCTGTTTTGGGCGAAACCCTGGGGACCTAGACTCGTGTGGTCCTGGTGCGCAGGGGAGCCGGAAAGGCAGCGGTTGGAGGTGCTGCGGGTGCGCGCGCTTACAGGGACCGCTCCAGCCATTACCCAGTCACGTGAGACTCAGGGGCCGTGGAGGGCGGGGCCGACTGGAAGGCAAGGCGGTCCCTTAAGCCCTGAGACTCCACCCTCCCAAGCTCAGCAGAGGCTTCTGCGGCTGAATCCAGCACAGAAGTTTCCCCGGCACAGTGAAAATGCCGAGACAAGGGAAGGGATTACAAGCAAAAGAAATGGAGGAAAAAAAACGACTGGATATAGAGTTCAAAACCACGCTTATAAGGTTTTGCAAGAATATGCTAGAAAAGATGGATAAATTTAGTGAGACCCAAGAGAAGATAATAAATACACTGACTGAAATGAATACTATTACGCAGAGTACTAACAGCAGACTAGAGAAAGGCAAGGATCAAGTCAAAAATTTGAAATATAAAGAAGCAGAAAACATTCAACTGGAAAAGCAAGAAGAGAAAAGAATCCAAAAATGTGAAGATAACGTAAGGAGCCTCTGGGACAGCTTCAAGCGTACCAACATCAGAATTGTGGGGGTGCCAGAAGAAGAGAGAGAGCAAGATACTGAAAACCTGTTTAAAGAAATAATGACTGAAAACTTCCCACATCTGGTAAAAGAAATAGACTTACAAGTCGAGGAAGCACACAGAACCCCAAAGAAAAGGAACCCAAAGAGGACTACAGAGCTGTAGGTCCAGGCTCCGGGGCATAGACACAGGGTGGCTGGGGATGAGTACCCTAGGATCCAACTCCTGGGAGAGATGTTGATGCCTTTAAGAGCACTTCCGAACTTCCCTGGACCCAGAGCTTCCTGCAGCCTCCTACCCTCAGTCTCATGGCAAGATACATCAGTCTTTTTTTTTTTGCTGATCCCACCAAAAAAAAAAAAAAAGCTTATCATCTTCAGCAAGAAAAAAGCAATTCTATATAGGAGGGACAATGCCCTCTGCCAAACCCCCATCAGACTGGTGAAGGCTCAGATGGGAAGGTCCTCAGCATGTCAGGGCCAAAAGGCCAATCCATGACTTCTCAGGGCCTCTGGGGGCTGGTGTCTGGGTAGAGGATGCTTGGAAGCACTGACCCTGGAGCCAGGGGAGCAGGATTTGAGGGGAACTGATTCTGGTGGAATCAAAATAGTTCACTAGGGACAAATTAGATAGTGAAAGAAGTGTCTGTAAGGACTGCTGTTAGCAAGTATAGCCATCTCCTTTCCTCGGAAACACTGGTGCTGGCACACCTCCTTCCCCCCAGCCTAGGCTCAGAAAACATACCACCAGTGGCCTGGAGACAGTGGGCAGGGGAGGGGGCAGGCTCCACCTTGCCAGCACCCTGTTCCATCAGGGGCGACCATCATCACTGCCTCTGCCTTTAGTTTTGTCCAGGCAACATGGCCTGGATTTCAGCATAGGTCTCTGCCTTCCCAGGACCTTCTCCAGGACTGCAGAGGAAGAAAGCCAAAACTTCCGTTTCCCAAGAAAAGTGCAGAGTATCACGCTCACCTAGGGAGGATGTTTGTGTTCCATGGAGGTTGCAGCCCTTGTTTTCAGAGTAAATGTTTATATGAGTGAAGTCAGTGGAGAGTGGACCCTCTCATGTCTGTTGCCTCAAGCATGGACCAAGCCACAGGGAGGACCACCCTGGTCGTCTAGGGTCCTAGGCCCAGCTCTGCCTATAATCTTACTTAGGCACGTTCCCTCTCTCCGCCTCGGTTTCCCCTTCTGTAACAATGGGAGGTAAATTTGGTGCACATAAGATTATTTCCAGCTCTGACACTTTAGGATTCTGACCTTAGATATTAAAACCAGCCTGCTTATTCTCCTTTCAAAGTGTACTTCCAATATGTACACTGCTGTCCATTTCTCCTGGCACTGTCCATGATGAAGTCGCTTCCTACTTAAGTTCAGTGGCTTAGAGCAAACCCAGACTCTTCACCATGGACCCTCTAATCTCAGACTTCCCATCCCACTGCCTTGGGCTTTTCCCACCCCATCCACATGCTCTGTTCTCATGGTGAAACACATCAGTCCTTTTCAAAGAATTTTTGCTGATCCCACAGCTCCTGGAGCACACCACACCCTTTGTGCCTTCAGATCTTTGCACCTGCTGTTCCCTCCCTCTGCTCTTTGATGAGCTGGCTCCTCCCCATCTTTAGAATCTCAGCTTAAATGTCATCTATCTCCGAGAGGCTTTGTCTAAAGTAAGTATTCCTCTGTTATTCCACCTCTCACTCTATTTTCTTTCATGGCCTAGATGTCTTGGAGCTATTTTCTTAGATTTGGTTATAAGTCACTTTTAATGTGAGCTTCATACAGTGAGGACCCTCCTGAGAGTGGGGCCTTATCTGTACTGATCACTTCTGAACACCCAGAATCTAGCATAGAGCCTGGTATATAGTAGGTGCTATATAAGTGTTTGTTGAATGGCTGAGTGGTTAAATGGATGATTATTTCCTCTGTAAAGAGCTTCATTTTTTTCCGGATCTCTCGGTCTCAGGCCCTATGTTTCCTCAAGGATCTGCATGTAGCAGCGAGGGAGATTATAAAACAAACCAAGTGTCTAATGTGATGTCCTTAGTCAATAGCCAAGAGGGTTTTTTTACTCCCCATCCCTCTTACGCCCATGGCCTCAGCACAGTTGGACTCAGATTTGTTTAACATTTCCTAAGGGCCAGCTCACTGCCAAGTTCTGGGTGAATGCTTTCCAATCATTAAGTTATTTACCTTTGATGACCTTTGTGAGTTAGAGGGTAGAAACTGAGTCTCCAATAGATTAACCTTCCCTAAGATCACAGAGCAAGCAACAGAACCCAGATCTGAACTTGGGAACTCCTTGCCCCAAGTCCAGTGCTATTTCCTTCATACCCAGAGTCATGGACCGAAGCTGTGCCAGAGAACATGGCAGGGGCTCAGGAAGGGGGGACGAGGGGCGGCAGGTACCTGTGTGTGATTTCAGATAGCCTTTATTGTGCATCACGCTAGGAAAAGCATGGAGCCAGGGCTGCATGATGTCCCTGAGTGTCATGAGAACCTGACATCAATCTGTGGAATTTCTAGAGACCTGGTATCATACAGAGCATGGAGGTTGTGTTAGTGAGAATTGAGATTCTGGAGATGGGGGCAGGGGAGAGAGTGGTTTTACCCTCTCAGCAGTGACCTGTCAGCTGTTTCAGGAAGGCCTTGCTGAGACTGGCACCCTTACCCTTCAGGGAATAATAGTTCTCTTGGCAAGACATTCACTTGGAGCCTCAAAAGACCTAGAAGCCATAGTGGAGAAGAAAACATCGGATGTGGAATCAGACAGACCTGGGCTCGAATCTAGGCTCTGTGGCATACTAGCTGTGTGACCCTGAGTCATTGTACCTCTCTGAGCCATAAATTCTTTATCTGTAAAGATCCTACAGTATGGTGGAGATTAAAGAGAGTCATACTTGAATGTGACTGAGAAAAGAAATCACATCTCAGATGTCCTCTTCCAGGAGAGAATGGAGAGGAGGAAGCAGCTCCATGTTGTTTTCAGCATGTAAAGCTTTTAGTAGGCTATTTGATGAGATTTATTACCCACAATTTCTAAGGGTTTACCGAAAAATGTCAATAATGTAAACAGGGATTTTTTTTTTTCAGTTTGTCAGGTTGTATTCTCCGTCATTTCAAACAAGTAACAGCACATGCTCACATGTTTACCATGTCAGGCACTATTCTGAGGACTTTATGTCCCTTTACTCATTTAATTGTCTCATTAAAACAGAGGTACAGAGAGATTAAGTAAGTTGCCCAGGGTCACACAGCTAGTCAATGGCTGAGCAGGGATGCAACCCAGGAAGTCTGACTTCAGAGGCACAGCCCTGAACTTCTGGGCTAAACCACATGGTGTTGAGTCGGGACCAAAGGGGACCCCTATCCAGGTGAGAGAAGACATGCCACCCAGCGGAGGAAGCAAGCGGAGGCGAGACTGCAATGGTTCCGATTCCCTCGCGGAAGTTAAGAAGTACGACGTTTGGGTAAAATGGTTGGTAAATAGTTCAGATGTTGAAAGGGTGGAATCCCATTTCAGGATTGTCCACTCTGCCTTGTCCATTTTGAAAAGGATACAATATATAAATTTTGGCAATTATTATAAATATGTGTTTATATTCTATAAACACCCCCATTTTAGCTAGATTTCTTTTTTGATTTTTGCTAAATTTTTAAAACACAAGTTCTTGAGGTATAATCCTATCTAATAAAGATGAAATATGCAAATTGACCATCATGCCATAACAAAACTTACTGTGCCCACAGCGGAGGCAGGAATTCCATAATACAAGATGACTGCATCCATAGCGGAGACTGAGTTCCCCTAACAAGCAATCAGCAGGGACCTGAGGCTGCGCCCCTCCCCCCCCACCCACATGATGAGGCCATGCCCTACACGCCAGGCAGGGGGACCTGAGGCCATACCCCTTGCCTGGCGGGTCTTGACAGGCGACCTCAGGCTACGTTCCCCACACCTCCTGGCCTGGACCAGGGGACCTCAATATACACTCTCCAGCCTGGGCCAGAGGACCTCAGGCCACACCTCCCGCCCTAGCACCAGGCCAGGTAACCTGAGGTCGTGTCCCCCACCAGGCAGGGCTTGATGGGGGTGGGGTTGGCCAGGTCTGGATCTACTCCAATGGGGTGGAACCAGCTGGGTCTAGGTCTTGCATGATTTCAAGGTGCACATGGGCAGGTGTGGACTTGCCTGTGGTTCCCATGGTGCACCCCAGACTCTGACAGGAGGAAGATTTTCATATACATTTTACTTATTTTTTTTCATCTCTGACACTTCTATTAAAATATTTCCTCTAAATTAATTCCATTTTAATGTGCATGAATTTCATACACCGGGTCACTATTTTACATATAATAAAATGTATGTAAAAGTGTTATGGTTACACACCTGTGTAACCACCAACACAACCAAAATAGGGACGGTTTCTATCACCCCAAAGATAAAGATTACTTAGGGTCTTTACCAGTCAAATCCATCACCAACCAGCCCCAGGAAACCAAGGGTCTGCTTTCTGTCATTACAGATTCCATTTGTATCTTCTAGGACTCCATATAAATGGAATCGTATTTTTGGGTTTATTTTTTTAATTTCCCTGCTTACTCTTTTTTAAAAAATCTTTATTGTTCAGATTATTGCAGATGTTCCTCCTTTTTCCCTCCATAGCTTCCCTCCACCCAGTTCCCACCCCACTCCAGACCTTTTTGCTTCTTGCTTTTCCAGTTGGGTGTTTTCTGCTTCTTCATATTTAAAATCTTTGACTTGATTCTTGAGATCCTCTAGTCTGCTGTTGAACCTCGGTATATTATTCTTTATTTCAGTCAATGTATGCTTAATTTCTGATTGGTCCTTTTTCATATCCTTGCAGGTCTCACTAAATTTCTCGGAGGTTTCTAGAAGATTCTTGAGTAACCTTATAACCGTGGTTTTGAACTCTATATCCAGTAGTTTGCTTTTATTCATTTCTTTCATTTGTGATTTCTTTCTTTGTCTCTGCATTTTGGCTACTTCTCTGTGTTTGTTTCTATGTACTAGGTAGTTGCTAAGTCTACTTGAGTTGATAGAATGGCCTTGTGTGGTAGGTGTTCTATAGGGTCCAGTGGCTCAGCCTCCCCAGTCACCCAAGGTGGACACTCTTGGTGCACCCCTTAATGGGCTATGTGCAAAATCTTGTTGCAATTAACCCTTGATTACTGTTGGTATCACTAGGAGGAATTGACCTCCAGGCCAATTGGCTATGATGACCAGCTGTGTCTACACTGGAAGATCTGTTCCACAGGAGACGCCCTTATGGGACAGGACTTGCTTCAGTGAGGCTTTGATGCTCACTGAGTCTGCCCCTTGAGTGTGTCTCTTACGGATATGAAGAGTTGTAATCTGGTATGTTCTCACCCTGACCACTGGGTACACTGGCTCTTGGATCTCCAAGGAAGTGCAAGGTCAGCCACTGTCTGGGGCTGCCCAGCAGGAGCTATAGAGAATCTGCATATTCCTCCCCTTTGTATAGGTTTTGGAAGTGCCCAGATGGGGCCCAGCTGTGAAGTAAGGCTGGCTGCTGCTGCTGGGCCTTGTGCCTTCTTTTGGAAGCTCAGGGGCTCTCTGACCCAGATACAGTTTGACAGGTTTTAGGCAGAGAAAAGACTGGTCATTCATATGCAAAAACCAATGCACACAGCTTGGATGAGGTTGTAAATTGAGTGGGGCGGGGTCTCTGGGAATCGCCAGGGTGAAGCAAACTGCAATGGATGCCAGTCAGCCCTGCATTGGAAAGATCCCGGGATCTCTGTGTCCTGTGCCCCATGCAGGAACAATGATCACTGTGAGCACCTCTGAGAAAGCCACCCTCGAGTTCCTGTCCTTACGCCAGACAGTCCAATTTTTCCCCATATGTGTCTGAGTCCACCAGAGTCTTGCCAAGAACTGGAGTCTAATTGTCTTCCTCCCAATTAAAAGAGAAGCACATCCAGCCTGACTGGTTTGGCTCAATGAATAGAGCGTCAGCCTGCAGACTAAGGAGTCCCGGGTTCAATTCCAGTCAAGGGCATGTACCTTGGAGGCATCTGAT
Organism: Lasiurus cinereus; assembly: GCA_011751065.1. Classification (NCBI taxonomy): domain Eukaryota; kingdom Metazoa; phylum Chordata; class Mammalia; order Chiroptera; family Vespertilionidae; genus Lasiurus; species Lasiurus cinereus. Next base: position 5,792,742 of record JAAGEH010000125.1, read on the forward strand.
TGATGTTTCTCTCTCATTGATGTTTCTAACTCTCTATCCCTTTCCCTTCCTCTCTGTAAAAAATCAATGAAATATATATATTTTTTAAGTCAAAAAATAAAAAGAGCAGCACATCCAGGTGCTAGCACTTTCTGCGCCTCTGCACATCTTACCAGTCTCAATGTGCTTTCTTCACCTCTGTAGTTGTGCATCTTCCACTCAGCAAGTATAGGTGTTTACTATGCCGCCATCTTGGTTCTTTCCCCCTATTTTTATTGTTTTATATTTACTAGAAGCCCATTGCACAAAATTCGTGCACAGGAGGGTGTATCCCTCAGCTCAGTCTGCACCCTCTCCAATCTGGGACCTCTCAAGGGATGTCCGACTGTCCGTTTAGGCTGCTGGCTCCCAACTGCTTGCCTACTTGCCTTCCTGATTGCCCCTAACCACTTCTGCCTGCCAGCCTGATCACCCCCTAACCACTCCCCTGCCAGCCTGATTGATGCCTAACTGCTGCCCTGCTAGCCTGTTTGCCCCTAAGTGCCCTCCCCTGCAGGACTGGTCACACCTAATGCCCTACCCTGCAGTCCTGCCCCCCCCCCCAACTTTCCTCCTCTGCCGGTATGGTCACTCCTAACTGCCCTCCCCTGCAGGCTTGACCGCCCTCAACAGCCCTCCCTTGCAGGCCTAGTCCCTCTCAACTGCCCTCCCCTGCTAGCCTGATTGCCCACAACTGCCCTCCCTTGCAGACCTGGTCCCTCCCAAGTGCCCTCCCCTGCTGGCCATCTTGTGGCAGCCACCTTGTGTCCACATAGGGGCAGGATTTTTGACCACATGGGGGCAGCCATCTTCTGTGTTGTAGTGATGGTCAATTTGTATATTACTCTTTTATTAGATAGGATAGAGGCCTGGTGCACGAGTGGGGGCCAGCTGGTTTGCCCTGAAGAGTGTCCCAGATCAGGGTGGAGGTTCCCTTGGTGCATGGGACGGCCTGGGCGAGGAGCCTGTGGTAGTTTGCAGGCCACTCATGCCCTCCAGCGGGATCTTGGCTTCCTCCATCACCAGGGGCAACTCAAGCCTCCTGCTCTCTCCAACTTCGTGGCTGCCGCCATTTTTGCTAGGATTTATTTATCTTCTATAATTGAAACTTTGTAGCCTTGATTGAAGGCCTCGGCTGGCCAGGGTGGCAGGGAAGCTTGGCTTCCTCCATTGCCAGGGAAGCCCAAGCCTCCTGCTTGCTGCAGCTCTATGGCCGCAGCCATCTTAATTGGGTTAATTTGCATAATTGCTCCTGATTGGCTGGTGTGCATGGCTTGTGGGTGATGCAGAGGTATGGTAAATTTGCATATTACTCTTATTAGATAGGGTTTTTATTGAGATATAATTGACATATAATATTGTGTAAGTTTAAGATATATAACATCTTTATATATTGCAATATGATTACCACCATAGCTTAGCTAACACATCCATCACCCATCATGTTATAATTATCTCTTTTTTTTTGTATTGGCAACAATTAAGATCTAGTCTCATATCAGCTGTAAAGTTTACAATTTTGTTGTCTATAATCATTATGCTGTGCATTAGATCTCCAGGACATACTTATCTATTGGTTGCAAGATTCTACCCTTAAACATCTCCCCTATTTTCCCCTCACCCTCAGCCCCTAATAACCACCTTTCTACTCTCTCTTTCTACTCTCTGAGTTTAGCTTTCTTAGATTTCTCATACACTAGTAAGTGAGATCACACAGTATTTGTTCTTCTCTATCTGACTTACCTCACTTAGCATAATGCCTTCAAGGTCCATTCATGTTGTTGCAAATAGCAGGATTTTCTTCCTTCTCATGGCATTAAGGAGTCCCGGGTTCCTTAATGAGGACTTTTTATTCATTCGTTCGTTCGTTGATGGACACTTAGGTGGTTTCCATATCTCGACTATTGTGAATATTGCTATAAAAAACGTAAGAGTGTTTTCATTTCCTTGGACTGTAGACCCAGGAGTGGAATTGCTAGATCATATGGTAGTTCTGTTTTTAACATTTTTAGGAACCTCCATTGTTTTCCATAGTGGATGCACCAACTTACATTTCTACCAACAGTGTACTAGGGTTTCCTTTTCTCCACATCCTTCCCAACACTTGTTATTTTTTATTGTTTTTGATTACCATGTTGAACACCTTTTCAGCTAACTGTTGGCTCTTTGAATGTCTTCTTTGGAAAAATGTGTATTCTGATCCTCTGCCCATCTTTAAATCAGATTGTTTATATTTTGATATTGAGTTGTATGAATTCTTTATAAATTTTAGATATTAACCTTTACTTGATATGTGGTTTGCACATATTTTCTCCCATTCTATAGGTTGCCCTTTCATTTTGTTGATTCTTTATTAGTTTATCATCTCATTTGTTGATTTTTGCTTTGTTGCTTGCACTCTTAAATTAATGTCATATCTAAAAACCCAATGTGAAGATCAATGTTAATGAGCTCCTTTCCTGTATTTTTTTTGTAGTAATTTTACAGCTCTTGGGTTTACATTGTTCATCTATTTTGAGTTAATTTTTGTGAATGGTGTAAGATGGGGAGAGGTCCAATTTAATTTTTCTGCATGTGGTTATCTAGGTTTCTCAACACCATTTGCTGAAGAGACTACATTTCCCCATAGGATGTTCTTAGCTCCCTGGTCAAAGATTAATTGACCATAATGTGAAGGTTTATTTCTGGGATCTCATTCTATTCCATTGGTCTATGTGTCTGTTTTTATGCCAGTACCATGCTGTTTTAATTATTATAGATTTGTATGATTTGAAATCAGAGTATGTGATGCCTCCAGCTCTGTTCTCCTTTCTCATAGTTGCTTTGGCTATTTGGGGTCTTTTGGGGTTCCGTACAAATTTTAAGATTGTTTTGTGGAATCACATATTAAGTACTCTTGTTATCTTCTTTTGTTCAGCATAATATTTTTGAGTTTCATCCCTGTTGTTGCATGTGTCAGTAGTTTGTCCCTTTCTTTTACTGAATAGTACCACATTTTATGAATATACTAGGGGCCCAGTGCACTAATTCATGCACCTTGAAAGGAACTGTGAGCCATGATACTGTGGTAAGCACAGGGGCAGGTCTCGGCCCATCCTCCATGCCCCCACCTGGCCCCTCCTGCTGCGGCCCCTGGTCTCTTGTCTACCGGCAGACCCTCTTCCACTGCTGCCACTCCCATGCGCTGACAGTGCCGACCCTGCTTGAATCTGCTGGCAGTGCGGAGTGATTGGGGCCAGCACCAGCAGCGGGTACAAGTGAGACCAGCACCGTCAGCAGGTGTAAGTAGTGGCTGCTGCCCTGATTGCCCCCTCAGGAGCAGGGGGAAGTGGAGAAGCCCTCAGGGGCGATCAGAGCTGGCAGCTGCTGCTTGCACCTGCTTATGGCACTGAGTAATCAGGACCAGTGCTGGGCATTGGCAGTGGGTGCAAGCAGCAGCTCTGGCGCCAGCTGCAGGTACGAGCAGGGCCAGCATTGGAAGCAGGTGGGAGCACTGAGCAGGACCATGGCGCATGGGAGCAAAGAGTTTTCAGTAACCACCAGAGGTCTATTCCGATGACAGTGACCAGCGCCCCACCTTGGTCTGGCACCCCCTCTCACCTGCTCCACCATCTCACTGTGGCCAACGCCCGCCATGTTCCATACACACCCTCTGGTGGTCGGCGCACATCATAGCAACCAGCAGTTTGGTTGTTCTGCTCTTCAGTCTATTTGCATATTAGCCTTTTATTATATAGGATCATTATTATTTATTTACTCACCTATTGCTGAGTATTTGAGTTGTTTCTAGTTTGGAACTGTTACAAATAAAGCTTCAGTATGTGCTTGTGTATAAGTTTTTGTGTGGACGTTTGTTTTCATTTCTCTTGAGTGACTAGTTAGGACTAGAATTGTTTGGTTATCATATGAGATAAATACATTTAATTTTTAAAGAAAGTAACTTTGTCCAAGTGTCTGTACCATTTGCTATTCCCACCAGCCATGAATGGAGGGTTCTAGTTGCTCCACATCCTGGCCAACACTTGGAGCTGCAGTTTTTACTTTTAGCCATATAGGTTGGTGTGTGGTGGTATCTTGTGGTTTTAATTGCAGGTCTCTGAAGACAGTGAATGCTAAACATCTTTTTCTTGTACTTATTTGCCATCTATACATCTTCTTGTGTGACATTTCTTTCAAATCTTTTGCCTATGTTTTTATTAGGTAATTTATCTTCTTTTTACTAAGTTGTAAGAGTTATTTGTGTTTTCTGGACATAGATCCGTTCTTAGATATATGTATTGCATATATTTCCTCCATATCTTTGGCTTACCTTTTCATTTGCTTAATGTTCATCTTTAAGAGGGATAAAATTTTGATTTTTTTTGGCATCCAGTTTATTGCCTTTTTTATTTTATGGTCTATCTACTATCTATTCTATGAATTCTTTTCTATCCCAGAATCTCATTAAATTTTTATTCTTTTCTATTAGTTTTATACACTTAGCTTTTACATATATGTCCACGATTCATTTCAAGTTAATTTCTGTGTATGGTTTAAGGTAAGGGTGATGTTCATTTTTTCCCCTGTATGGTTACCTAATTGTTCCAGCACTATTTGTTGAAAAGACTCTCAAAATTAATCTCTTCTTACCAAGTAAGGTCTGTGTATGTTGTTGTCCTACACTTACCTCACTCTAGAGCTCTCAGGCTTTTTTCCCTTCCCCTCCCCTCCCCAGCATTGACCCCAAAACCCCTATGAGGTAGAGGATAAAAATGCAGTGTCCCCCTTTTTAAAGGGGCACTTTTCAGAAAGTTTTCTAAAGAACTGAAAAGAAGAACAACATAATGGAAACCATTTTGCAGCCTCCAGCATGGCCATTTATCTCAATAATCATTTCATTTAAAATGTGGGCCAAACATATAAATCATATCTTGAAAGAAAGTATTTGGTGCCACAAAAATTGCCCTGTATTCTTACCACCTAATTTGAAAAATGTGTTTTGAAGCTTGGAAGAAGGCAAATAAGACTGGGCCCAGCTGTCCTTCTCCCAGTCGTCCCTTTCTTTCATTCCTCCATTCGGTCCCCAAAATAAAATCCTTGCTATTCCCCAAACTAAGCAGGGAAGCCGAAGTACTTGAGAGATACCCTGTTGTTAAGTCATTCTCTGATGCTGCTGCTATTTTGAGCCCTCTCACCTTTGAATGTCATTAGATAGTGAGGGGCTGAAAGCCAAAAAAACAGGCTGCTCCTCACCAGTCCTTGGAGTGACCCCTCTCAGAGCACGGCCACCCTTGCTTGTCTTTAGACCATTAACACCAGTTGGAGCTCTTAAATGTTGGTGCTCATTTAAGACATGGCCAGAGGGAGGGTGCTAAATATAGCAGAGCCCTGAGGCCCATTATTTCAGACTAATCAAAGGGGAGACATTGGGCAGCCTTGTAGTGGGCTGGGAATTCCAGGGTCTCCCATTTAAACCTCATTGAGGAGTCCGTGGTTAAAATGGCAGTGTTTCCCCTCTAAGAAGTTTCTTATTTTGCTTCCCAGAACTTCCTGGGAGGGAAAAGCAAAAGAAACCAACAGGTACTGAGTCCCTGTGCACTGTTGGCCAGCAGAGTGCTTCCTGTAGCCCGTGGTCTCTCCCCACGAGTCTTTGGGGGCTCCTGTATCCCCATTTACATTGCCTTTTTTTTTTTTTTTCCTGATCATGAAAGCTCTATGAGAGCATCTAAGATAAAGAAAATGTAGACCTATAATTCCATCTCTCAGAGGTTCTGGTTTACTTTTTACTTATAGTCTTATTTTTAAAAAACATGCATATATGTGACTGAGGTCAAACTGATCATAATTTTATTTCCTCTTTGCATGTAACAATTTTTGATCATTTTCTCACATCATTAGATCTTTAAAAACATGCTTAATACATGCCTAATACTCATCCTATACATGGGTCCATCTCTAATACCATCTCCCTGGTAGCGGGGTGGACAGGGATTCCAGCCCCATCAGCAGTTTCTCTTTTCTGGCTCAGGCCTTGATCTTCTTGTTCCCATGGGACAGACTTTCTCCCCACCTCCTGTGTCCCTCCTCACAGCCTTAGAGACCCATTCAGCTTCTGGTGGGGAGGTGGAAACCAGGAGCCCCTCCTCAGGTGGACTGTCCTGAAGCTGCCTGAGACCTGCACCTCCCCAAACCTACCTTGTTCTCTCCATTCTCCCTCCTCCCAGCGTAGTGGCTGCTCACAGCAGCCTGTTCTCCACTGCTTCCCTCCTGTGCCTTCTTTAAGAAGAGACCACCCAGCCCTAGCTGGTTTGGCTCAGTGATAGAGCATCAACCTGTGGACTGAAGGATCCCAAGTTCAATTCTGGTCAAGGGCACATGCCTGGGTTGTGGGTCAATCCCCATTAGGGGGCATGCAAGAGGCAGCCAATCAATGATTCTCTCTCATCATTGGTATTTCTCTCTCTCTTCCTCTGCCTTCTTCTCTGAAATCAATAAAAATATATTTTTTAAAAATAAAAAGACTGCTTGGGCACCCCTCTTCCAAGACATCCTGTTCCTGTATCTTTGTGTTTCAAGCATTAGCTGAGTTCTTGGTGCCTGAGCACCAACCAGCACTTCTCTTGAGTGTGTTGACCTGTCCTTTTCTCTAGATCTAGTTTCAGAAGCATGAGGCTGTTTTTATTCAGACCTCCCTCTTTATCATTTGCAGTCCAGAACATCTTTGAAGGGGAAGCAGGGGGGATTGGGGGACAGAGGCCTCCTGAGGTTGGTGTGCAAATTGCATGGATGCATATAGGCCCTGACCTTGCCTCCTCTCTCCTCCCCCCTCTCCTCCTCAATGAACCTTTGATCAGCTGTGCAGGCTGTAGGCAGACAGGGGCATCCACCACAGGGGTAGAAGCCCTCCATCCTGCCAGCAACATAAAGCATTTCCTTTCTCCATTTTCTCCCCTCACCAGTGTGCTTTGTATAGTCATTGTTTGCATCTTACCAGCTGCCTCAGCCACCACTGTTTCTTTCTAATAAAATGATAACCTTGTTCCTGAAACCCCTGAAGCAGTGGGGTCATGGGAAAGGGCATGCAAGGGCCCTGAATGGCCCTTGTGGGGGTGGGCATGGGAAAGGCTGGTGATAAGTTCTCCCCCAGAAGACTCTAGAGCTGGAAGTTGCCCCAGAAACAGAGGCCAGGCTAGAGGAGGTAGTGAGTGTTTGGGTACAAGGACAGACAGCAGGTGGGCATTTTTCAAAGGGGAGTACCAAAGTGGTAGTGTAGAAGAAGGGGGAGTACAGATCTGAGCATGGAAGGGGGAGGAAGGAATCGTTTCATCTTCACCGGAGGAGGATGAACAGCCTGTGAACATAATGGGAGCCAGAACCCTGGCTGCTGGGCATAAACAGCAAGACACTGGATGTCCCCTATGGGTGCAAACCATGACTATACAACCCTGGGGGCCTGAGTTGTTGATCCCCAGGGGAGCCCTTACCATCTGCTCCGGCCTTCCTTGTGCAGACTCTATACCCTCTTGTTTGTCTCCTGTGGACATCATCCGCTCACAACAGCAGGCTTTGGCAGTTCACACCAGCACCCTTGGCCATGGGACAGAAGCATCTTGAAACTTTTGGACCCCATGGATACTGAGCACTATCTTATTGTCCCTCTGGGTTCTGGACTTTCTGTGAGAGAGGGCAGGGTTATTCCCAAGTTGTTTCAGGTGTCCGGGGTGGGATAGGAGCTCCAGGCAGGAGTCTGGGAACTGGGAAGTCAGAACCTGGGTCTTTATCCAGTGGCATCTCCTGTGCCCTTCTCTATCACAAGCACATGATACGTGGGTAGTCCCGAGTCCAGCATAGTCACAGGTTAGCTTGCAAGGTCACCATCTAGACAGATCCCAAGCTGCTAAATATAGGGCATCCTTTCTGACTAGCACCAAACCTGCCCTGGGGCATCTTGGGGTCAAGAAGCAAAAATTATCTACCACTCTGCATTCCTATGAACTGATGGTGGGGCTCAGGAATGAGAATAAGGCATCATGGTCTGGGGCTAAGGCCAGCTGCCCCCTTATCCCATATACTCCCACCAAGAGAGAACTGTAGCCGTGCCACAGTGTCCTTTTGGATGTTGGAGGCCAAGGGTGTGACTTGCCAGAGACCCCAGAAACCAGCTGTACTGAGGGACCCTTTCTTTACTGTTTGAGTCTCGGGTATTACATTCACACCAAAAGTTCCCCTTTCTTTTTCTCTACTGTGGAATCATGTCCAAAGCAGATGGTTCTGAGTCACTCTTCATTCAGAAGTTATGTATTGGGTCCTGGCTGGGTGGCTCAGTTGGTTGGAGCATCGTCCCATATACTACTAAAAGGTTGCAGGTTTAATTCCTGGTCAGGGCACACACCTAGGTTGTGAGTTTGATCCCCAGTCAGAGCACCTATAGATAGGTACAGAAGGCAACCAATTGATATTTCTCATAATAAAGTTTTCTCTCTCTCTCTCTCTCTCTCTCTCTCTCTCTCTCTCTCTCTCTCTCTCTTTCTCTCCTTAATAACATATCCTTGAGAGAAGATTAAAAAGAAAAATAGCTATGAACCAGGCCCTGCTCTCCAGTGGCTCATGGTCCCCTGGGAAGTCAGGCAGATGCATAAATGAAAATGTAACAAATTACAGTAGATTCTCTGGAGGAACCAAATGGGTTGAGCCCGAGAATGTGACTGTTTAGATGGGTGATCTGGGAAGACAACGAGAGTTGCTTACAGCCAGCTTGTGGTTCGGAGTCCTGGGGAGGGGTCTCCCCGTGCCAAAGGAAAGTGTGTGTGGAGCCCTGAGGAAGAGGAGAGCCTGCGACAGCTGGAAGCTGGTGAGCAAGAGTTGTGAGAGGGCAGCTTGGAGAGGTCATGGGGACTAGTATGGATTGCACTCTCCCTGTTTGCCAGGGAAAGCATAGAAAGCTCTAATACTGGGCACGGCACTATGGGATTGTTTTCTGAGAAAACCAGTGTGATGTTGTGTGGAGTGTGGCTGGGAACAGCACCAGAGGACTGGTGAGCAGCCAGGGGTCAGTGATACCAGAGGACAGATCCTGTACCCTCGAAGCCTGCACAGTGCCCCTGGAAACCACCCTGCCTCCTCCTGGGGATGCCAGCAGTGTCTCCACCCAGCAGAGAAAATCATACCTGTAAGGACCCAGCCAGGAGGTGTGGGGAGCAGGAGAAGTCTAGATATTTCCATTTTTTAAATTAAATTCAGAAATGCCAAAAACGGGTTTCAGAAACTGGTAATTTGGAATGTTTACATTTAACAAATGAACACTTTTAACACACACACAAATATAATTGTGCCATTCACAGGATAATTAGTGTTTATAAAATAAAAACCTTAGTCCATGGCGTGCTCTAGGCAGTGTGGTCCAGAAATGGGACACAAGTTTGAAATTGGATGACAAATAGCTCTGCTCCAGTGTGTCTGACTCCTTTGCGGAGTGGAAAGTGAAACCGTGAGGCCCTCTCAGGGTGTGCGGGCTAGCCACACGTTCTCCCTCCCTGGTCCTTGTGATGAGCTCTGATGGCTAGAAAGTCCTCCTGCATTAGAGTTGTGGGCCCAGTCACTGCTGTGAGGCCAGGGTTAGTTCAGACCTTGACCATGAGGTCCAGTCCCCCAGCTGGCCCACAGCAGCAAGGCCTCCTGCCGGTATGAGCCCACAGCCCAGGCCTCCAGGGCAGGAACATAGGACCGACCAACCACTGAACGGGGTCAGAGGACAAAGGTGGGAACCCAAGAGCTAGTAAAGCACAGAGGCTGGGCTGGTCTTTCACCCACCTGAGTTTGCCCATAGTTCCTGTGTGTGTCATGGACCCTGGGGCCACTCATTGGGTATCAGCATCACAGTGTCAGTCCAGGAAGCAGACTTCAGACTGTCCTTCACTGTTTTCTTCAGAAGGAATCATGTTTAACAAGAAGGAAGTGGTGATAAAGTGGAAAAAGCCTCTCCTCTGCCCATTACCAGCTCTTTAAGGTCTCAACAGTTTCATCATTTCCTCTGAGCTTGAGTGGCCTGCTTTATACAATGGGGGCAGTCACAACACTATACTAGACTGCTGAGAGGACTGCATGCAGGCAGGTGTTTGCGGAATAATATCCCATTGTATGGATAGACTGCATTTCCCATTAACCAGTTGGTGGACATTTGGGTTGTTTCCATGTTTTGACCAAAGAATTATGCTATGAACATTCATGTACAAGTTCTTATGTGGATGTAGGTTCTCATTTCTCTTGCATATACACACATCCAGGAGTGGAATTGCTGGGCCATATGATAACTCTTCAATTTTTTTATGAACTTCCATCTGTTTTCAAAGTGGCTGCACCATTTTACATATCTAACAGCAATGTATACAGGTTCCAGTTTCTCCAGATTATCACCAACACTTACTATCTTGACTTTTTTATTATAATCTTCATAATGGTGCAAAGTGCTATCTCCTTGTGGTTTTGATGTGCATGGTCCTGGTGCCTAATGATGTTCAAGTATCCATGTCTATGTCTTTGTGCTTCTTAGTCATTTATATGTCTTTTGTGAGAAATACCTATTCAGCTCCTCTGCCCATTTTTAATTGGGTTATTTGCTTTTTATTATTGACTTGTGAATGGTCTAAATACAAGTCTCTTATCAGATATGACTGGCAAATATTTTCTCTCACTCAGAATGGTCTTATCACTTTAATAGTGTTCTTGAAGCTATCCTTAAAAAACACAAAGTTTTTTATTTTGATGAAGTCTAATTATTTTGTTGCTGTGCTTTGGGTTATTTTTCTTGATTTAATTTTTAAATATGTGAAACACTTCCTTTATTCTAAAGTTAAAAGGTATGCTCAGATAGTCTCATGCCCTTTCCACTCACTCCTTATATCTAGTCATTCCTGCATTTATTTGTGCAAAGTTAAAGATAATTTTTAAAATATATATTTTATTGATTTTTACAGAGAGGAAAGGAGAGGGATAGAGAGTCAGAAACACTGATGAGAGAGAGACATTGATCAGCCGCCTCCTGCACACCCCCTACTGGGGATGTGCTCACAACCAATGTACATGCCCTTGACTGGAATCGAAACTGGGACCCCTCAGTCCACAGGCCGACGCTCTATCCACTGAGCCAAACCGGTTTCGGCTAAAGATAATTTTAAAATATTCTTATTTTCTCTTCTCACACAACACATGCATTTTTCTTTCTTTCACTAAGTAAATGCTGGAAACTGCCTTATCAGTTCATTGAGCTCTTTCCCACTGTTTTAGGGCCACAGTGGTCCATGGTATGGATGTGCAGTGAATGGTTTAATTAGCTAGTTCCGACATGCGTTGTTTCCAGTCTTTTCCTATAACAAGTCATGCAGCAATGATGTCCTTACGTATTTGTGGAGGTGTATCTTTACACAGACTCCTGACAGTGAGCTTGCTGGGTTAACAATTAAGACATACACTGAGTGACCAGATTATTAGGATCTCTGAATGCATAATAATATGACCACTCAGTGTATGTAATAAAAGGCTAATATGCAAATTGCAAATTGTCCTCTCGACCAGGAGTTCGACCAGCAGGCAGGCCGGTCAACCGCCATGTCTCCTCTCCCTAGCTAGGCTGGCCGAACCTCATCCATGCACAAATTCATGCACTGGGACACACACACACACACACACACACACACACACACACACCGTGAGTGGCCATGTTATTATGCGTTCAGCGATCATGATAATCTGGCCACTCAGTGTAAGTAATTCTGTTGGATATATTAGTAGCCAAAGTTGCCATATCATTTATATCCCAGCAGCATCATAGGGGACTGCTGTTCACACACAGAATGTGTTGTCGAGTGTTAGGAACTTTGCCAGTTTGATAAGTAAGGAAATGTTCTCTCTCTAACTTTAAAAAAAATCAACTTTACTAAGGTATAATTTACATATAATAAAATGCAGTCATTTAAAATGTATAGTTTGATGAATTGTGACAAATGACCTACTTTCTGTCACCATAGACTAGTTTTGTCCCTGCTAGAATTCCATATACAGTCAAACCTCGGTTCTCTGAGGCCACAAAGGGGCGAATGTGCCAGTATGAGTCAGTTTAGCTCTAAACCTCGTCTTTTTAACATCTCAGGAAATTGTGCTGTAAATACTTTTGTAGGTTATTTTGTTTTGTTTTGTTTTTGTTGCTGGTAAAATGGATTATTAGCACAATTTTTAAAATATAAAGTGGCCATCAAGAGTGCTAATGTTGCTAAGAATATGAAAGAAATAATGATCATGGGCAATTGAAGAGGTAGAAAAATTGTTCATTTGGGTAAACAAAAAGCAGTTAGCCTAGCCTGTGACAGCATTTCAATATTTTGGAGGCAGTGATATGTCAAAAAATTGAAGATGTTGGCATATTGACCTCTTGTAAGACACTCCTGGAACAAGTGTTGAAAGTGATTCATTTAAGGCCTGCTTTTCAAAAATCAATTTATTGGTCTTTCTTTTCTTGATTTTTAAGAGCTATTTGTATATTAGGGAGATTATTAGCCTTTTACGGTATGTTACAATGTTTTCTCCCAGTTTGTCTTTTTAGCTTTGCTATTAGACATGTACAGTATATAAGAAAAGTTAACACAGGGAATCATTTGGGGATCTGGAACTATCATGAATAAAGCTGCTATGACCATTCTTGCACAAGTCGTCTTGTGGATATGGGTGTTTTCCTTTCTTTGGGGTAAATAGGAATGAAATGGCTGGGTCATATGGTAAGGGTATGTTTAACTTTATAAGTTATTAGGTCTTTCTCCCAAGGGGTTATGCAGTTAACATTCCCACTAATAGCAGTGTGTGAGTTCCCAGCCTTTTTCATTTTGGTCATTCTAGAACATCAGTTCTCAACCTGTGGGTTGCGACCCCTTTGGGGGTCAAACGACCTTTTCAGAAGGGTCGCCTAAGACATCCTGCTTATCAGATATTTACATTACAGATCATTAACAGCAGCAAAATTACAGTTATGAAGTAGCAACGAAGATAATTGTATGGTTGGGGGGGTCCCCACAACATGAGGAGCTGTATTAAAGGGTCACGGCATTAGGAAGGTTGAGAACCACTGTTCTAGAAGATGGAGTGTGCTGTCTCTGTGATTTAGATTTGCATTCTATCCCCTCCCCTCAGGACAAAGGACACTGAACATATTTTTAGGTTCTTATTGGCCACTCTAGTTCCTCTTTTGTGAAGTGTCTTTTCAGACCTTTTGCCCATTAAAAAAAAAAAATCAGGTACTATAGTCTCTTTTATTAAGCTACTGGTGTCCTGGTGCACAGATTCATGCACACTGAAAGGAAATTAATTAGAAGAAATATTTTAATATCACTATTCGCATCTTGCTAATGAAAAGAAAATAGGATTCTACCAAGTCTCTCATCTACCTACTCCAAAACTTTTGTAAAGATCAAATGAGATGAGGCATGGGAAAATGCTTCACAAACATTTGGTTCAAATGTGAAATGTTTTCACCTGGCTATAAAGCAAGTTGTGTTCCTGGGCTAAAGAAACTCCAAGGAGGCTAGTCGCTAAAAAGAAGCACCTGGGTGTTGCTACGTGATGTCATTACCCACCATGCCCACAGCGACCGTTTCTAGGCTGGGCTGTTGGCTGCGATTTGGTGGGGTGTTGGCTCCAGGGTAATGGTGGGGCCTATGTCCCACTTGGGGGAAGCCAAGTGTTGGTTTTTCGGCACCAGGTCCACGGTACCGTTTATTTTTAAATGGCCAGTGTCTGTCATGGCAGCTCCTGCGTTGAGTGTCTGCCCCCTGGTGGTGTGTGTCATAGCTACTGTTGGATGGAAGAACACTTAGCCTTTTATATATTAAACTACAGTGGTACCTCGAGATACAAGTGCCCTAACATACGAGATTTTTGAGATATGAGCTGTGGAGCGAGCGATTTTTGCTTTGAAATACGAGCAACATTTGAGATAGGAGTAATCGCGCGGATCAGCCGGCTGCACACGACCCACCAGTTTCCCACGACTCAAGCATCTCATAGTTTCCCACGCCTCAAGGTTACAGATCAAATTAAACTCGTATCTCGAGGTACCACTGTAAGTTTTTCATACATTTTGGATAAAAATTCCTTTTATATACAGTATGGTATTTTCTTCTAGTCTGTGGTTTGCTTTTTTCATTTTCATAGTAGTGTATTTCAGAGACTAGAAGTTTTGATTTTCGTGAAGTCCCAGTCAAATTTTTTGGTATTTTCTTGTGTGTCCTGAGGAATTTTAATGTATCTCTGATTCTGATTAAGGGTGAACATCCTTTAAGTTTAAGGGATATCTGCCTATATTTTTTTCTGTGAACTGTTGATGTCTTTGGCCTGCTTTTCAAAAATCAGTTTATTGGTCTTTTTGTTACTGATTTTTAAGAGCTATTTGTATATTAGGGATATTAGCCTTTTAATGTATGTTATAGTGTTTTCTCCCAGAGAGTTTCTCTTTTAGGCTTTGCTAATAGTGTTTTCTTCACACAAAATTGCACATGTATATTTTTACACAATCCAATATATCTGGTTTTATTGCTTTTAGATTTTAGGTTATGTGCTTCCCACTCCCAGGCTATAAAAGAATTCACCTATGTGTTGCATCTAATATTTGTATGATTTTACTTTTTATATTTAGATCAATGTTCCATTTGGAGTTTGTTTTGATGTTCAGTATAAGCAGAGTAAGTTTTATCATTTTGCAAATATATTTACTTATTCCCATGATTTATTAAAAAGTCCTTTTTTTCTAATGATTTGAGGTCACATTCCCCAGACCTTTATCATTAAAATATTAAATTTCTGTTTCTGGAGTTATTTTGTTCCATTGGCTCAAATATCTGCTCATGCTGACACAACCCTCTTAATTATAGACTTCATGACAAAAACATATGGTAGGGGAACCTCCCCGTTACTCTTTTTTTTTAGGTTTTCCTAGATATTCTTGCTTATTTTTTTTCACAGAAATTTTAGAACCAGCTTGTCTAGTTCCAGAAAAGATACTTGATTTTTTGAAATTGAGCTTATATTAATTTTAGATATAAACTTGGGGAAAGTTGACATCTTGATTAATGTTGAGTCTTCGTATGCATAAACAGGGGGTAGTTTTTGGTGCACTTTTCATAATCTTGTGAGGCTCTTATAAAGGAATTCACCTATATGACTGTTTTTGAAGAGTTGGTTTTTGTGTTGTTTTTTTTCTTTTCATATATATGCTGTATATTTCATGTTAGGTCTATTCCTTAGTAGTTTATCTTTTTCATGGCTCTTATAGTGAATGACTTCTCTTTCATTACATTTCTAACTGGATGTTGTTTCTATAATTTGTGGTTAATTCATTAAGACGACACTCACTGGGCCCTTACTCCGCCAGGTGCTAGGTGGATTTAGTAGGGAGCAGACAAATTTCAGTCCCCACCTTTTTCTCCCTCAAGTTTATGAAGATTTAATATACATATACATTATAAAATGATTATCTACATTGTGAAATGATTTTCACAATCAAGTTAACACATCCCTCACCTCATTTTTTTTTAATTTTATTTAAGCATAGTTGGCATAAAATATTATATTAGTTATATTGATTTCAGGTATATAATATAGTAATTTTACATTTCTGTATGTAATCACCCCACTAATTCTAGTAATCACCTGCCACAATAAATATTTATCCCGATATTACTGACTGTAATCCTCGTCCCCTATCCTCTCTGATACCCTTTCCTTTTGTTTCTGTAAGTCTGTATGTTTCGTTTTATAAGCGAAATCATATGGTGTTTGTCCTTCTCTGATTTATTTCACTTAATGTAATACCCTTTAGTTCCATCCATGTTGCAAGACATCATTCCTTTTTTGTTCCTGTATAATATTCCAACACACACACACACACACACACACACACACACACACACACAGGCCCATTGCATGAAATTCATGCAAGAGTAGGCCTTCAGCACCAGTAGGCTGCCAGCACCAGTTTCCCTC
Source organism: Lasiurus cinereus (assembly GCA_011751065.1). Classification (NCBI taxonomy): domain Eukaryota; kingdom Metazoa; phylum Chordata; class Mammalia; order Chiroptera; family Vespertilionidae; genus Lasiurus; species Lasiurus cinereus. The sequence continues at coordinate 5,808,762 of JAAGEH010000125.1, forward strand.
GCTGCCTTGGCTTTGTCCGGAAGGACATCTGGTATAATTAGCGTATTACACTTTTATTATTATATATATCACATCTGTGTGTTTTTTAATCCAGGCTCTGGCCCTGTTTTGTTTTTATTGACTTTAGAGAGGAAGAGAGAGAGAAACCTCAATTATGAGAATCATTGACTGCCTCCTACATGTCCCTACTGGGGATCGAGCCTGCAACCCAGGCATGTACCTTTGACAGGAATTGAACCCATGACCCTTCTGTCTGCAGGCTGACGCCCAAACCAGCTAGGGCTATATCACATCTTTATCCATTCATCTATTGATGAACACTTAGGATAGCCAAGATATGGAAGCAACCTATCTAATAAGAGTAATATGCAAATTGACCATCACTCCAAGATACAAGATGGCCACCACAAGATGCCCTGCAGGGGAGGCCAGTTAGGGGGACCAGGCCTGCAGAGGAGAGCTGTTGGGGGAGGGGGTGGACTAGGCTGGCCCGGGAGAGCTGTTCCGGGGGGACCAGGCTAGCAGGGGAGGGCCGTTGGGGGGGACCAGGCCTGCAGGGGAGGGGCCAGCTGGAGAGCAAATAGGCATCAATCGGGCTGGCAGAGGAGTGGTTAGGAAGTGATCAAGCTGGCAGGCAGAAATGGTTAGAGGCAATCAGGCAGAGGCAGGCAAGCAGTTGGAGGCAGCAGTCCTGGATTGTGAGAGGGATTTCAAACCGCCTTTTTAGATGGGGGGGATCGGGTCTAAAAGGGCAGTTGGACATCCCTTGCGGGGTCCCAGATTGGAAAGGGTGCAGGCTGGGCTGAGGGACATTCCCCCTCCCCCCATGAATTGTGTGCACCAGGCTTCTACTTGTAAAATAATGCTGCAGTAAACACAGGGATGCATTTTTCTTTTCAAATTAGTGTTTATTTTCTTTGGATAAATACCCACAAGTGTGACTGCTGGCTCATCTGATAGACCTATTTTTAGTTTTCTGAGGACTCTACATATTGTTCTCCATAATGGCCACACCAATTTTTAATCTCCATATTCATGCCAATACATTATTTGTTGATTTTTTGGTAATAGCTTTTCTGACATTGTGAGGTGGTATATCTTGTGGTTTTGATTTGCATTCCCTGATTAGTGATATTGAGCATCTTTTCATGTCTTTTGGTCATCTGTATGTTTTCTTTGGAGAAATGTTTTTTTCGTGCCCACTGCCCATATTTTTAGCAGATTGTTGTTTTGTTGAGTTACATGAGTTTCTTAATATATTTTGGTTATTAACCCCTTATCAGTTATATGTTTTCCCATTCAGTAGGATATCCACATAGTTACTTTGCTGTGTATATGGTAGGAACACTAAGATCTACTCTCTTAGCAAATGTGAAGTATACAATACAGGGTTAACTGTAGTCCTCATACTGTACATTACATTTCCACAACTAATCCCTCTTATAACTGAAAATTTGTGCCCTTTGACCAACATCTCTCCCCCGCCCCGCCCCCTCCACCTCCCAGCAACCCCTCACCTACTCTCTGGTTTTGAGTTCGGTTCTTTTAGATTTATATGTAAGTGAGATCATACAGTATCTGTCAAGACTGAAGTTTCTGGAAACTTAAAATCAAGGCTGCTACTGCCTTCTGAGTCCAGCCTGTGGGAAAAGGACTGGCTGCCCTAGTGGTGAAACCCATTGTAGGACCAGGGCGCTCATTCTGCAAAATACCAGAGCAGTTATGTAAAAATCCATCTTCCACCCCTTCTGTCAAGTCCCACTCCTACACAGCCTGGGCCTCCCAGAGGTAGGGCTGGGTGCCAAGGACCCTTCTTCACAGCTGCAATCCCATAAAATGAATGGCAGCTCCTGCTTTCTCACACAGCCCTGCCCTGGGTCCCCAGAGTCCTGTGAGCAATCTCACCTGCCCATCTACAGAGGGCATTGCTCACTGATATGGACTCTGCCCAGCCCTGGCTAGTGGCTTCCCAGGAGGCTGGGTAAGAGGTCATAAAAAGGTCAAGGCCCCCTCCTCCGTGCAGCCTGTTCCAGTCCAGGCAGCCCTTTTTGTTCACATAACCTTTCCCCCCACAGCTATGCCCCCATCTCTGCATCATACTTGCTGTATGATCCTCGCAAGGTGCCTTACCTCTCTTGAGCTTGTTTCCATTTGCACCTCACAGGCTGTTGTGAGAAGTGAAGGAAGGACTACTGCAGCCGGTCTGCATAGCTTGTGACACAGGGAGAGGCTCCATAAATGTGTTTATTGAATGACATAGTGAAAGAATGAATTCCTCTAATGGCAAGTTTGCCTGCTCAGATGGTCAGGCCTATAGGATCATCAAGTCCAGGAGCTCCTAAGTGCAGCACCCCACCTTCTATCACTGAATCCCACCCCACAAGGCAGGTCCAAGAGTCTTCAAGCCATACTGAGGATGAGCTGAGCCCAGAGCAGGGCAAGGCCTATCTGGCCACACTCAGGTTGCTGGACCCCAGACCCAACTCCTCCATATCCCAACCCTGCTCCTGCAGGCATCTGGATGTTGGCCTTGCAGCCTCATCCCAGTGTCCTTGGACAGTAAGACCTGTGTAAAGACAGGGGATGTGAGAGGCACATCGACCAGCTCTCAGCCAGGCTGCTGGATCCTCCAGAGAGGAAATTTCCTTCTCTATTTACTTTCCACATCCTTGCCTTTGAAAGCCAAGCTGGTGTTGGTATTTACCTTGGCCGGGCCTCCCCGTCTCCCTGGGCCAGCCTCATGTAAACACAATGTTCCTTCTCTTGGTTCAGCTAGCATTGAGGTGGCCTTTTGCAACCAGTTCTAGGAATTCTGAAAGTCTGAAGGCGTAAGTTCAGGGACCAGCTCCCTAGGGAGTCCAGGCTACGAGGAGCCCAGGGACCTCTATGCTGGCCAGTGGGCCAGGCCTTCCCCCATCTTTTCTTATTTCTTTGGGGATCTTATTTTCCCCATGTTCATATCTCACCCCACCCCAGGACAGACTCAGGCTCTCCAAGGACACACACTAAGGGGAAGGCAGGATCTGGCTGTCTCCACTGTCCCACCCCAAGCGCCCACTGGGGCTGGTGGGGAAAAGGCTGACTCTTAAGAGGCAGCCAGTTCTTTAGCATTTGTCTGGGCCTGTGATTTTTAGTCCATTTGGCACCTGGACCACAGGGTGGGAGCCTGCAGAGGTAGGAAGTGTGTGCACAGGCAGTCTGGGCCCCAATCAGCAAGTGCTGAGTCCGAATCCTACTCTTAGGGAGCTTACCTTCCAGAGAGCAGGTGGACAGAAAGGCGGCAGCCATTAAGGAGACAAGATGATCTGGCTCATGGTCAGGGCCACAGAAACAGGTGCGAGTGGGGACTGCCTGGGGCAGGGATGGCAGCTCTGCAGGAGATGCTAAGGAGGCATTTGCACTCCCAGGGGCCAAATCCCAGCTTGCTCTCACCCCCACCCCCCCAACTCTGGTTCCGTTACCAGAGATCTCTTAGGCAACTGTCTTCACTTCTCTGAGACGTGGTTTCATTATACAAGAAATGGAGAATCTCTTAGTGACAAAGGAGTTGAGGCACATAGCATGTCACCTGCAAGTGGGAGCCATTGTCCCTTTTGTTTGACAGCTGACACAACTCTGAGCATCTGAACTCTCTGCTGAATGTCTCCCCTTCTCCATGCAGATCTGGGACATGAGTGACGATGAGACCGTCTGACAGCCCACCCTCAGTGGCAAACTGCTGCCTGCTGGGGAGCTCACAGTGGCCAGAGCAGGACTGCCGCCTACGACCGGTGACTCTGGGCCTTGCATCCTCCCACCTTTCGTTCCTTCCTCTCCGTACCTTGAGGATTGGGGCGTTCCCTTCGCTGCCCAGGAGCTGCTGGCGTTCTTCATTTCTGATTCATGACCTGCCAGTGCTGAGCTAAATAATAACCTTGGCATTGCCATCAACCTGGGGCGAGGCTCCCTCCACGAGCAGTTCTTTTTTTCTCGTCAGTGTTTGTTAGGCTCCCTAGGATCCTTTCCACCTTTGGCCTCCATGGAGTGGCAATGAGGACAGGCAGAGAGTTGCCCTAACAAAGGCTAAATAAATGGACTCCTCCTCCTAGAGACCACTATGGGGCTGCACTACAAACCCTATCCCTGCCCTCCCCCACCCAGGGGTCCTTGGTGGTGCCCGCTGTGTATCTGCCCCCGTCTGTGGCCAGGTGGCCAGCAGGCGGTGAGTTCAGATGGGTTCTGCCTGATCTTCTCTTTTATCCTGAGTCTGCAAACCTGTGACATCCAGAGTGGGTGTGGAAATTTCTCATCCTTGTGGTCTCATCTTTAATCTTGGGCCTGGAACCAAAGTCAAAATGGAGTCTGAAACTGACTCCAGGAAGAGTAGGATTTCTGGAGGTTGGGTTTTCAGTGATGATTCTCAGAGTTAAAATTCCAATTTTTTAGCCTATGTGGGGCATAAATAGGGGCACCTCTCTCAACAGGTGCAGTGCTGCTAAGCACCCCTTTCCCCCGGGCCTCACAGCAAAGCCCTGGTACTGTCACTCCAGGACCAAGTTCACACATACAGTCCGTGGTTTAAGAGCACTTTATTATTGTTCTTAAGGCTACTTTTAAAAGTACAAAAAAAAGATGGCCTGCCAAACCTTTTTTTTTTCTTCTTCTTCTTCCAGGAAAAACAGGCCACAGAGAATGGTATATTACAGATTTACAAACATGGAGAGAACTGTCAGAACGCACTGCGGATGGCGTGGCTCTGTGAAGACCCTCACCGTGCTCCTCCTGCAGCGGGGAGTGTGTCCCTTCCCAATGAAATGTTTGGTTTCCTGCTTTCCCATCTGCTGAGGCCCCTCCGGGGACTGCCTATCCCAGATAGGCCAGTGCACAAGGACCCAGCTGCCACACCACTGTCCCTCCCCGAGCGGACAGCTGTACGAGGAGCCATTCTTCACAGAGCCCGCTGGCAGTGGGGTTGTTTCCTGTGGCAATGCTCAGTAGCCTGTAGCAGTAACAAACTAGTGGCTATTAAGGCAGATGCAGTGTTCTCATAGAATAACTGTGTTCCTGCACTTTTACAGACAAATCTACGACAAAAAAAAGATCAACTTTTTTTTTCCAAACAAAAAATTATGAATGATTACAATAGGAAAGGGAAAAATTAAATAGCTACATATCATTAACAAATTAATTGTTCTTCAAAAAATACCTACAAATTTCTCTGTACATTCTTTACGCACAGCGTAATGATGGTCTTAAAGTTACCTATATAAAAAAAGTGTTCTCAACAGTTTTTCCTACAGATAATACAGGGGCCTGGATGCGAAAGCCTGGAAGCCCAGTTAAGTGGGAGTGAAATGTGTGCAGGGGCGAGAGGACAGGGCTTTCCTTTCGCCTTTTCAAAGGCCTGCAATCACCCTGGACCACAGCAAGAGCCAATCCTCCGACCTTTTCACCCGATGCCAGTTTTCAAAATGGACCAGCTCACCTGTAATTTTCTCATGCTGAAACCCAGCCTGAAGGGCTCCTGGGAGTCCACAATGCTTTGCAGGTGAGGTGGTCATGCCAGCATCACCTTGCCAGGTGACTTCTTAAACCCTCCAGTGAGCGAGGCTGGAATGTAGCCCGGTGGAGGGGCAGGGGGATAGACACATGCGTTTACTGAAAAGAAGAGCAGCTGTTGAACATCCACAGCTGTGTCTGTCACGCTTTCTTCATCTAATTTCTAGTTAGTAGCTATTACTATAGCAAACGATAATAAATGCAGTAATAACTGTATAAAGTCAGAGGAATGTATACTGCCTTGGCCCCAGCGTACGAGGAAGCACACAAAATAGCATATCACAGATTGTCAGTAATCTGCTGTTTAGCCAAGAGAGTTAAAGGGGGCAGTTTCTGCACGGAAGAAAGTTGGAAGACACAGCTCCCAACCCCCCTGGGAGCTCATAATAAGCAGACAGGGATGCAAAAAATAAATGATGCTGTCAGCCTGTAGCAAAAACTCCAGCATCCTACACCACGGCTAACCAGCGACTCAACTGCCCATCCCAGGGCCTGCCAGGGGCCACATGGCCCCCACTACTAGGGAGTAACGTGAATATCAAATACAAATCTTAGAGTACAACTGTACCAGCAGTAAGTATATCTAGGACTGTAACTGACAAAAATAAACTAATTCTGAACAGAAGCTAGTATTAAGGTCTGTGTTTACTGTCTATACAATTAATAGAAACCAGCTATTTTTCTCCCTTAAAACATGCATCATGTTTAAAGCACTACGGAACCCCAGCTCTAGCCTAACAAACTGCAGTGTTTAGAAAAAGTAAAATGCCCGTGATTGGTGGAGTCTGCAGTCCAGTTGCAAGCACCTGAAATCTAGAGAGAAAGACCTATAACCGGTATGAGACTTCCCCTTCCAAAGCTGTTTAGTCTAAATTTAAAAAACAAAACAAAAAAACACACAAATGGTCAGAAATGTCATCCTTAAACCCTTTGTTTTCAGCAGTTTGCCCTCAGAGTACTAGCATCTCACATAAAGTTGTCAAGCAGGCAACTCTAATCCTCCTCCAATAGTGCAAATCAGACACAAGAGTCCTCTGTTCTCTTCAAGTAGACGCACACACACGTGAGCTGGACCGAACAAGCCACGGAAGCCAAGCCGCACACACCTAGCCTCAAGAAGCACATGGAAAAGCACAAAGCATCTGGGTCACCACTGTCATGGCTTGTGACTGAAAGCGCGCGCCATGGAGTCCCGACCCTGTCGGGCAGCAGACCTGCATCAGAGGTTTCTTTGGTAACTGAGGCAGGAAGTTAGGATGCTACATGAGACAGATGTTCCACACGCCGTTCCTACTATCATGTTTGAGGGCCCTGGCGTACGAATACCAAGCAAGCACAAAAACAGAACAAAATTCCCGACATGGTTTTTGCAAATAAACCATCCCTTCCCCCCACCCCACTCCCATGATTTTTTTTTCCTTTTTTTTTTTTTTTTTAAGCACTGACTGTTCAAAGCTCAGGCAAACCATGCAGATCGACGTCTAGCTGGAGGATGGTGCTCTCTTCAGGAGACCACAGAGGGGGAGTGACTGTGGCTGACCATGTGGGCAGAGGGGCTGGCGGGCTGGCCCCTGCGCGAGGCCGACTCAGGGCTGCTGGATGCGCCGTCCTTGGCCGCCTTGATCTGAAGCCACGTGTCTCCCAGGGCTTTGGCAAAGTGGTCGTCCACGGAGCCCGTGATGGACACGGAGTTGGGAGCCGGCTCAGGCTCCTTGTAGTTCTTGCCCAAGCTCCTACGGAAGTGCTCCTCCACCACAGGGTCACAGGTGGTGGTGGTGGCGGCTGTGGGGGAGCAGGACAGCAGTCAGGGCTGGGATCTGGGCCAGGGGGTCCATCTCTACCAGCTTAGCTGGGCATTTGGGCACACGTCTCTGAACCTGTGACCTGGCGTTATGCCTGCCACCCAGTGCTGGCTACTAGTTCAGAGAGAGAATGTGGCAGTAGGGGATGATGGTAGAGCCTGTTTTTACCCCAACTAGAAAGAGAGCCTGCAGGTCAGGGCCAATGTGTGTCTTCCCTACTTCCCACCCATGCCAGGCACAATGCCAGGAGCTTTTTCCATCTCTACTAGAAATCAGCTCCAGGACACCTCCAGGTTCCCGTCCACAGCATGAGATGGGAGGAAGCGAACTCCACTAGAAGGCATGTTGACAGGAAGCTGAGCCGCCCTGGCCACCCCACCCCAGGGACACTTACAGCTCGGGGCCCTCCGGTAGCTCGCCGGCCCGGCCACGCAGCCGCTGTGCGCGATCGGACAGTGGGAGAGGTTGCAGTTGCGGGCACTGGCGGAGGCGCAGGTGATCACTGAAGGCCGGTTCTGGGGAGAGAAGGGGGCTGGTGTCAGCTCGGTCTTGGGAACACAGAAGCAGTTCTGCTTCCCCAGCCTAAGCCCTCAGTCCTTCGACACCCGTCAGAGCTCAGGCAGGGCACACCCCCTCTCCCCCACTTCTGGGCCCCTGACCTACCTGAGAGCCAAGTGCCACTACCCCGGCACCCAAACCCCCCCCCTCCCCGGTCCACCTCAGTTCCTGTATACGGGCCTCACCAGCACCGTCCACCATTCTGTTGAGAGCCCCTGAAGACAAATCTAAATCCAGCCCGTCTGCAGCCTCCTACTTCAAAAGTGAAGTCAGTGCAAAAAGCAGCGAATCCAGAGAGAGTCTCTAAGGGTGGGCCTCCGGCACTCTTGCGGTTGAGGAACCCATGTTGAGGCTCTTAGAGCAGCAAGCGGCCCTGCCTTCTTCAGTATGTGCCACTCTTTCCCAGACGCTCTCTGAATGGTCCCTGTGCCTTTCACACACTTGGTTTCCTGCTTAGGCCAAAGTCGGCTCAAGCGGGTTTTTATTAGGACCACACAAATGGAGACAAATGCAGGAAACACACACGTAGATGAATTACATGCATATCACCTCTCCCCCAATCCGCTGCGCTGATGTTCTTTCCCCAGGACAGCCACACCGCCTGGCAAACCACTCCTCCTCTAAAACCTCGCTCAAATACCATCCCTATCCACTATCCAGCCTTTTATGACCCCCACCTCACCCCGATTCAGCAAAGCTGTCCTTCCGGGTGTACCCGTATGACACCAACACCTGCCTCCTCTAAACCACACACACTTCAGAGCAGGGACCACAGCGAGTTTTTGGATCCCCAGGTTGTGGTGCAGGACCTGGGGCAGAAAGCATCTGAACTGAATTGCACTTCCCAGGTTCCACCAGGAAAAGTATCCCGTTAGCCCAGAGGACAAGACAGACAAAGATGTGCACTGGATTCCAAGACAACCAGTGAGGAACTGGTTGAAGAATCACCCCAAAGGGCCCCATGACGAGAGCAGTGTCGACAGAAGGGATCGGGCTTGTCCACCCAGCTTCCCTTTCAGGAGTTCATCAGCAGCCAGTACAGATTCACACAAGGCTTCACATCAAACCTTCCCACCATGGGAATGAACAAGGCTGACGAGGTGGGAATATGCAAAGTAATGACAATTCCAGGACCAGACTAGATCAGAGGGGTCGTCCAAGAGCAAAGAGATTTAGAAATGTTAGTTTTTTCCTTGCAGATTTAGAAATGTTAGCTTATTCCTTGGACCCCTTTCCTGTGCCTGCATGCCTATAGTCCTCCCTCACCTTCCCCCCGCCCCCTTATATAAACACCTGAATTTTGCACTCTTAAGATGGATTTAAGAATTAGTTCTCCCATCTTCTTGTATTAGGTCTTCTTGAGCAATAAACATTTCCTTGCTAAAAAACAAACAAACAAAAAACCCCACAAAACATGTTCTGGGATAAAGATCTAGATCTACTAAGAACTGGGATTAAAATAAGGGCCTGGGAGGAGAATCCAAGATGGCAGCATAGGTAAACATCTACACTGCTGCCTCCCACAACAATTTCAAAACTACAACTAAAAGACAGAACGGACATCATCCAGAACCACAGGAAAGCTGGCTGAGTGGAAGTTCTACAGCTAGAGGGAAAGAGAGGGGCTCACGGAGACCCAGAGGAGCTGCAAAAAGCTGAGGTATGGAGATGCGCGTGTGGAGAGAGCGGGTGCAGGAATACCTGGCTGGTTTTCTCTGGCAGGAGGGAAATGGAGACTCTCAAAGGCATTGAACCCCTTATCTTACGACACTAAACCCCAGATCCAGTCGAAACTCATACGGGGGGTGTTTGGACTGTGAAAAGGGAGAGGTGCACGGAAATTTAGGGGAGTCGCAAAAGATTAGAGGCCTGGTGGTGCACACGGCACTGTGCAGACAGATTGCTGATTGTGCCGCTGGCTTTCGAGAGTGGGCGGGAGACAGATCCTCCCACTTCTGATTCCACTAAGCCCCTGTTTCGGGTGAAACCCTGGGGACCTAGACTCGTGTGGTCCTGGAGCGCAGGGGAGCCGGAAAGGCAGTGGTCTAGAGGCACTGTGGGCACGCACACACAAGGACCGCTCTAGCGATTACCCAGTCACGTGAGACTCAGGGGCCGTGGAGGGCGGGGCCAACTGGAAGGCAAGGTGGTCCCCTAAGCCCTGAGACTCCACCCATCCAAAGCTCAACAGAGGCTTCTTTGGTTTTGCAAGTCTGGTATCATAAGGCTGAATTCAAAACAGAAGTTCTCCCAGCATAGTGCAAATGCCGAGACAAGGGAAGGGATCACAAACAAAAGAAATGGAGGGGAAAAAACGACTGGATATAGAGTTCAAAACCACACTTATAAGGTTTTTTAAGAATATGCTAGAAAAGTTGGATAAACTTAGCAAGAGCCAAGAGGAGATGAAAAAGGACCAACTAGAGATGCAAAAGAGCCAACTAGAGATGGAAAAGGTCCAACTAAAGATGAAAAAGGACCAACTGGAAATTGAACATACACTGACTGAAATAAAAAATATTATACAGAGTCCTAACAGCAGACTAGAGAAAGGCAAGAATCAAGTAAAAAATTTGAAATATAAAGCAGCAGAAAACACTCAACTGGAAAAGCAAGAAGAGAAAAGAATCCAAAATGTGAAGATAATGTAAGGAGCCTCTGGGACAGCTTCAAGCGTACCAACATCAGAATTGTGGGGGTGCCAGAAGAAGAGAGAGAGAAAGATACTGAAAACCTATTTAAAGAAATAATGACTGAAAACTTCCCACATCTGGTGAAAGAAATAGACTTACAAGTCCAGGAAGCACACAGAACCCCATATAAAAGGAATCCAAAGAGGACCACACCAAGACACATCATGATTAAAATACCAAGAGCAAAAGACAGAGAGAATATTAAAAGCAGCAAGAGAAAAAGAGCTCATTACCTACAAGGGAGCACCCATACGACTGTCAGCTGATTTCTCAACAGAAACCATGCAGGCCAGACGGGAGTGGCAAGAAATATTCAACGTGATGAATAGCAAGAACCTACAACCAAGAATAATCTATCCAGCAAAGCTATCATTCAGAATTGAAGGGCAGATAAAGAGCTTCACAGAGAAGAAAAAGCTAAAGGAGTTCATCAACTCCAAACCAGTATTACATGAAATGCTGAAAGATACTCTTTTAGAAGAGGAAGAAGAAAAAGGTAAAAGCCAAAAAATTATGAACAACAAATATCTATCAACAAGTGAATCTAAAAATTAAGTGAATTAAAAATTTGATCAACAGAATAAGCTGGTGAATATAATAGAATCAGGAGCACAGAAAGGGAATGGACTGATAATTCTCAGGGGGACAGGGGTGAGACTGGACAAAAATCATACACCTATAGATGAGGTCAATGGGAGGGAGGTAAGGGCAGAGGGAAGGGTGGGAGCTGGGTGGAGGGGTGCTATGGAGGGGAAAAAAGAGAAACAAATGTAATAATCTGAATAATAAAGATTTAATTAAAAAAATAAAAATAAGGGCCTGGGCTTGGGTTTAGCAAGAAATAACACCCCAGATGGGGCAAGACATGGCTGAGCTGCAGCACATGAAGGAAGAATTTAGAACTTTATTAAGAGCATGACTCATCAGCAATAGGGATGAAACCACCAGTCATGGTGTGGGGCAAAAAAGACCCAGGTGAGAGCGTGGTTCTGAGGCCAGACGGACCCGGGTGAGAGGTAGACATTCGGCGGGGCCTACACAGGGGCTTCCTCCACTCCCACTGTTCCTGTGGTAAACCGGACGAATGGCACCTGACGAGGGGCTGGAGGACCCACCTCCTGGGATGTAGTGTGCGGAGCCCTGCTCACCAGGTTCTGCTCGGAATGCACCCGGAGGACAGCCTGCAGCGGGAGCCCACCTCTCCAAGAGTCTCTTTCATCTCTGAGCCCATCATCACTCCCCTTCCCTCTCGGGAATGTGCCCTCCATCTACGAGGTAGATTCATAAGTGGCCTTGCCCATTGGCCAGGTTGGAAATCTGATCCAGGGTAGGGGCCAACTTTTAAGCCAAATTCATTAAGAGATTCAAGTTGATCTCAGAGCCGTGGGCAGCCACGCGGGGCTGGCTAATGCATCTCTCGGAGGAAAGGATGCAGAGACCCAGACAGGCTCGGGGCCAAGGGAGGAAGGAGAGTCCTGTGTCCTCTCCTGCCCTCCGAGGCAAGGGCCAGCCCTTCCTTCCTCAGCCTGGATGTACCCAAGACCCTCCCAGGAAAACTCCCTTCCTCTTGTGCTGAAAGTAAGTCTGATAGGTTTCTGTTCTTTGCAACCAGAATCCTGACCAACGCAAATATCAGGAAGTAGGGGTGTGTTTGGGGGAAGTGTCTTAGAAGATGAAGAAATGCACTGTCACAGGATGGATTTCGGAAGCTTAGACTGAAGAATGAAGCAGACATCCAGCCCTTATGCCGGTGCTGTCCAAAGGCGGGAAAGGCCATTCCAGGAGAGAACACGGCTCCTCCTAGCGTCACTCGGCTCCATTCACCCCTTGTGCCCCCCACTCCCCTCGGCTCTGGCTGCCCTAGGGAAAGAGTGTCCATATGAGTACAGTTGGATGCACACTGTGCCTTAGGTTTTAATATTTAACCTTATCCTGTCTCTCCTTGTTTGCTGCTGCCCTCAAGGCCACCCTCGGTCACTTTTGTACCTTTCTTTAAAACACTCCATATCCTCAGAGTTGCCATTACCAAGCCATAAAGTGGGGTGATACTTTCTGCAGCCTCCCCAGGGAACTTTCCAGCCCCAGTTCCCAAAGTTCTGAGTCACACTTTCCTACGCAGGGAGGAAGGCTTCCCGCAGAGCCCGTCCTGCCTGCCACCCGTGCTCTCCTGCTCCGGAAGGCCCGCCTCACCTGCCTTCCCTTGCTCAGAGCTGTGGAGGACACGCACGTCTCCCCACAGCAGCAGTCCTGACTGTTCACAAACGAAACAGAACTCCCAGACATGGATGGATGCCTCTGAGCTGCTAGGAACACGCAGAGGCCCCTCATCTCTCCTCAGCTCAGCACCCAGCACAGGACTCAGTAAGTGTCTGAGCAGAAGCTCAGGCTATGGCGGACCGTCCAGGAAGAGCTCAAGGAATGGTCGCTATGTGGACAAAACATGTTGACCAGCAGTCAAGGTAGAAGGAAGACTGATAATCTCTTTGCCACTAACCCGAACCTTAAAGCAAAGCTTAGGTCAGTGGCCACCATGTTGGGGAAGCCAAAGCCCCTGTGCCCATCCCAGGAAAGCTGTTGGCTTGTTCAGTGGCCACTGGCTTGGACTCCCATAGGAACCAGATGGGAACTCAAGGTTCCCATTAGAAAACCTGCTCACCAGCCCTACAGCTCAGCTGATGGGTGGGGACCTCTGCTGGAATAGGCAGCTGGCAAATTTTAAGATAGGGCTGGGGAGACCATGGTCAAGACAGCAGCCAGCCATTCCATCCAGGAGTGCACTTTTCATAAAGCAACTGTGGCTGAAAACCAACCAGAAGATCCTCAAAAGCCTTCCTTCACAAACACTGAAGGACAGGCAGGGTCTACCAAGGGCCTGCCCTGTTTTCCAGGAGGCACTGGAGCTTCCTCCCCCAGCTACCTCTGGCCAGAGACGGACTTTCCCGTGAACTCTCATCCTCCTCCCTGAGGAACCCCCCCAGCAGTGGCTGTGGCCAGAGGGCTGCATTCCCTGGAGCCTAGAAATAAATTCCTTCTGCGCTAAACCACCTCCACTGTGGCCCGTCACCCTAAAAAGTCGACTTCTGCTCACACATTTCTCTCCCTGGACCATGAGCCCTTTTCCCTGGGATGTGCTCTGTATCTTCGGGGCTATGTGGTGTGCCTGAGGCGTGGTCAGCCCCTAATAATGTTCAATTAATGAAGGGCAGTGGTAACTTGGCCCTCTGTTCTTATAAGTAGGTGTTTATTGGCACATTAATAAAATACCACAGTTTAATTATTTGATTACCTAGCTCCTCCAGACTAAAACTGTGAATGCCACATTTTGCTTCACTAGCTTCCAGCCCACTCCCTGCAACCTTGTAGGTGTCTACCAGTGTTGTTAAACGAATGGATGAAACACGTGGGACAATGATGTCGGGCTCCAAGGTGGGAAGCGTGGGCCGCAGCACCACCTCTCCTGGCCTGCCCACTAGCAGTTGTCACTGACCAAACCAGAAACGTACCAGGCAGTGAGGCTAGGCTGGGCACAGCCGGCCAGGTGGAGCAGCTGTCAGAAGCCGGGCCTCGGACAGGGGCGTGAGAGAGCTTTGGTAGTGTGCTGGAGGGACCATCTGCGAGTGGGAAGCTGGGGCCTGGCCGCCTCCTGCACATAGCACAGCCTCCACTCACGTCAGCAGTCTCAGCAAGCACTGTCTAAGGACCTACTCTGTCACAGACCCCAGATGTTCAGAGGGAAGGACCATGGGCTCCTGCAGTGATCCCATATCCCAATGTTAATGACTCCTTTCATTGTGTATTTCCTCAGGGTTCCCATGTTTAAGATTTTTTTTCCCTACCAGGCAAACTGTATTAAGCTATAATTTTCCTGAATGAAAAGCATATCTACCAATCACAGGTTTCTTACCAGCAAGAGCTAATAACCATTGTGACCACTGACTTCCTAAGATTCCAGCCCCAAGCAAAGCACCCACAGGAGTTATGATGGGCAAAGATATGGTTGCCATTAGGGCCAATCACACTGATCCTAACAGAGACAGATCCACCAGGAAGACAACTGAAAACACAATCTAGACCAGCCTGGTCTGTGCAAAGAAACTAAAACCCCAAAGACATTCAACACCTTGTCCACAGCAATTAGTCGTAAGAGGCGAGGCCCAGCAGGTGCAGGTAAGCACTAAAATGTGAGGTGGTGCTGGGTAAAAGGATCCCTCTGGCTGTCGCTCCTGTGACTCCCTTGGTCCCAGAGCCAAGGCTGAGGATGGACTTACCCACCATCCCTTCCCACTTCCCTCACGGCCTCTGCTCAGTGCTCTCCACCCAGCCCTCAGGCCCCAAGCCCCGAACCCACTGCTGGCCACCAGCCCCAACCCTGCTACACTGACATACCTGCTGCCGCTCCACCGGGGTCAGCGTGGGCGAGATGCCCGTCGGCCTGCTGGCGTCCATGCTGTTCTTGGTCAGTGCAAGGGGCTGCTCCATGCTGAGGCTGGGGAGGGAGGTGTACAGATGGTTGCCGTGCAGGCTCACGGTGGGGGCCACGGCCCGCTCAATGGGGCTGCGGCTCCGCTCCCGGGGGTCTTTCCGGCAGTCTCCGTTGGCAGTCTTGTTCCTGAGAAAGAGGAATTACTCAGATGGGAATGCCCACATCTTGTGAATGGCCACATGCCAAGAGTTCACACAGATTATTTCATTTACTTCTTCACCTCACTGTGGACAAGTATCATCATCACCCCCATTTTCTGAGGCTCAGGTCAAATAGCTCACTGACCAGGATACTAACCCGGGTCGGGTGGCTACAATGCCCCTCGGTGCCGGGAGCCTGCTCAGCAGCCTGTCCACGCAGGCCATGTCCCTATCCGAGCCTTTCTACAAAAACTCCACTTTCTCCCAAGTCTAACAACTAACCTGGGTGCTCAGAGCCATTTTTAAGGATGAAGACCATAGTGCTAACTCAGAGGTACCAAACTGCCTCTATGTGCCCTGTCCTGCTCCACAGGTGGTACTAGCTCACTTGACCCGAACAGCACTGAGAGGAAGATGCCGTGACTACTCCCTTTCCAGATACAGAACCAAGACTCAGAACAGCCACGCCGCTGGGCCAAGGATGCTGGCCAAGACGCAGTGGCATCTGCTCTGGCTCATGGTGGGCGCACCTAGGGCTTGTCTGAGAGTGGAGAGCCTGCACGCAGCTCCTAAAACCGGATTCACCAGCAAGCGCCATCACAACAGGAAAGGCCACCGATCGGCGCTCAGTGGCCTCGGCGATCTGCTGAGCGCGTGGCCGGTGTTATGTGGAACGTGGACAGGATGGTAAACACCCCCTCTCCCACCATCTGATGGATCTAGTCCAAGGCAACATCCTAGCATGCAGCTGTTAGAGAATGACACCGGCCGGGTGACGGTAAGGCAGGGCCGACAGAAAACCACAAATGCTGTTCCAGTCTTGGTCCCTTCAACCCACCATGTTCTTCTCCTGCTGACAGAGCAATCTTTTCTTCAGGATAAGTGAGCACGTCTTTTTTAACCAAAAATGTGGTAGATAATGACTTCCGTGACTTTTAAGAAATGCAAATTGTTCTCAGCCTTGAAAGTAGTCATCCTCTTGCCTCAGCGGAGGAGAGGGGTATGTGTGTGTGGGAGGGGGGGGAGGGAGGGGCGCATATCGATCTGGTAGCCTACTGGACCCAGGATGTGTCCCGACTAGGAGTCAAACCCGAGACCTTCCAGTGTACGTGGTTATGCTCCAAGCAACTGAGCCACACCGTGTGGTCAGGGCACAGACAACCTACTTTACAGCACTGAAGCCTGGACTCGCGCACTGAGAAAGAAGCCCAAAGAAGGAAGCAGCACAGACCACTGCCGCCCCAACTGGCTGAAGGTGATCAAATGATTTAGTATTTTATATACACACATGGGGAGGGAGGGGGGAGAGACAGGCATGCTGTTTGTCTTTGTGTGTGGGTTTTTTTATTTTTATTTTATTGATTTTGTTTTTAGAGAGATGAGAAGGGAGAGGGATAGAACAGTGGTTCTCAACCTTCCTAATGCCACATCCCTTTAATGCAGTTCCTCATGTTGTGGTGACCCCAACCATAAAATTATTTTCGTTGGGGATCACCACAACATGAGGAACTGCATTAAAAGGACGTGGCATTAGGAAGGTTGAGAACCACTGGGATAGAAGAAATAGAAACATCGACAAGAGAGAAACATTGATCAGCTGTCTTCTGCATGAGCCCACAACCCAGGCAAGTGCCCTGACGAGGAATCGAACCTTGATCTCTTGGTTCCTGGGTCAATGCTCAACCACTGAGCCACACCAGCCAAGCCAGGCATGCCCTTTTAAACTTCAGAGTCACATGTATTCTTTATCATTTTTCCAATGGTGACATCTGGCAAAACCATAGTATGGTACCACAACCACACTATTGACACTGATGCAATCAGCCCACCCTTATTCAGATTCTCGGTTTTGTTTGTATTCATTTCAGTGCTCTCTCATTAGAAGCAGATCCGACCGAACAGATCAAGCCCTTAGTTGCAGGTCAGTGGCCTCCTAGGCCTGTCCCACTCTGTTCCTGACCACATTTCCATCCTCGCCTGGGTTTCATGCCCACAAGCTCATGCCAGTAGTTACACTAGTCTGCTTGCTACATGTCTATACTACATGCCCCTTCCCCGACATACACACACATGTGCGTGTGTACACAGAGCCAAATGTGTCTGCAGCCTTCAGTGCTATACCCTGGATTCCAAAATGCCCCATGTAAACCTTTAATAGAGCCCTCAGCACACCGTCAATGATTTCTTCACTATGCTGTACACCTAAAAACTAGTATAAAATATGAAATGGCAACTGTAGTTAAAAATAAAAGTTTCCTTCTAAATTCGGATAAAATAAAACTGTATGTTTCACAAGGTACGTAAATTGCTTCCCTGACACAATCTTCTCTCCTATCCCTGACCCCAAAACTGTAGTTTCTGAAGGCCATTTAATGAATGAGGCAAACTCGGGATAGATTAATGGGCTTCTCAGTCAGAATTCTCCTCTGTCTGATTCAGACTCCAGTATATGCAACCAGTGTTAACTGAGCTCCTCTTCTGTGACAGTTATAGAAAAAGCACTTGGTCTTGGGGGTACAGGAGAGGTGATGTGACAGGGAAGCGGGCAAGAGGCCGGAGAAACCCAAGATCAGTAACCATGTCCACGGGAAAGGGATGCTGGAGGCAGCAGTGAGGTGTCCCAGGGCACACAGCCGGCGGGGCAATGCCATACTTGCAGCTGCCACCTGCGCTCTGCGCCCACATCGCGCGGGGGAGCGGGAAAAGGGGCGCTGGGGGGACGCAAACCAGAAACACAGTCAACCAAAAGTCAACCAAAAGTCAACCAAAAGCATGATGCAGTGGGGCATCACAGAGCAGACATCGCTGCGAAACACAGAAAGAAAACGTCTGAAGAACTCGCTGGTTAATTTTAGTAAAATTATACATTACTCACATTTCCAGCTCATTTTCCTAGTTCCTGGAGCTTAAAGACAGACATTGTTTTCCATGCCCCTCCTCCATCCCCCCGAGTGAATCATACCCCGGGCCCGCCGCTTCCCAGAGCATCATGTGCTCCCACGGCCAACAGACCCAAACCACACGCTTCCTGCCTGGGGGACCGAGTGGCCTCCGGGAAAACACGGCCTCAGCCCCGTGAGGGCCTGAAGGGCTCATGGGTGGCTAGACACCCCGCACCACGGTGTCACTGCGGCTCCAGGACACCCGGGCCCCTCTGGGACCTCACTCTCATCCTGGGAGGCTATTTCCACTGCCAACCGTTTTAGGAGAGAAAATGGAAGGGGGAGGAGGGGAGCAAAGTACAAAGGTGGGAAGAAGAAGACCCCATCATCCTTCCCGCCATGACTCCAGGGAATGTGGCCACAGGCTACCTCCCGGAGCTGAGAAACCAGACATGTGTACAGTGTCTGGGGAAAGTCAACCAGGGTCTATGCCTGAAGCTGAAAGACTCATCAAGTTTGCTGCACCCACTGGATCCTCACCATGATGAGACTCCCGCCCTTACACTCCGGAGCTCTGGGTTGAAAGCCGACCCACGGGAAGGTATTACAGCATCAACCTGCTCAGGCCTTAGTGGGATTCCATTAACGATGGACAGTTATTAACTAAACCAGTGGTCTGCAAACTCATTAGTCAACAGAGCCAAATATCAACAGTACGATGAAACCGACGTACTTTTGAGAGCCGAAAACCGACTTCTGCGCATGGGCCAGCCACGAAGTTTCAATCCCACTTTACGTGCATGCCCGCATTGGTATTTTGTGGAAGAGCCACATTCAAGGGGCCAAAGAGCTGTGTGTGGTTCGTGAGCCGCAGTTTGCCGACCACTGAATTTGTCCGACAGGGGAGAGGATATG
Source organism: Lasiurus cinereus (assembly GCA_011751065.1). Lineage (NCBI taxonomy): Eukaryota > Metazoa > Chordata > Mammalia > Chiroptera > Vespertilionidae > Lasiurus > Lasiurus cinereus. Next base: position 5,827,773 of record JAAGEH010000125.1, read on the forward strand.
ATTGGAGAGGTTTTACTCAGTGCTTTCAAGGAAATATTCTGGGATCCCGTGCAGCAGGCACCTGGCAGTCTTGGGACAGCTCCCTCAGCCTGGGTGAATGAAGCAGGAACCAGTCCAGTCCCACACCAGTCCCCGGAATGCACAGGACGCACATGAGATGACCGTGGTCCTGCCCGACCCCAGACCACACCTGGCAGCGGTGAACGAAGGTCTGGGAGCAGGGGCCCTGGGCGGTCACAGCCATGCCAGTCCTCCCTCCAGCCAACCCAGGCCCCCATCCCTCTCCCCCATCATCTGCCTGTTGGGAACCTCAGGAGAGTCACACACCTTCATAGTCCAACACTAATAACATCAAAATTCTTAAAGCACCTTTACTTTTCAAAAAGTCCCTCAGAGAATATACTTCATGCCATTGAAGTGTGGCTGAAAATGGCTAACATGGCATGCATACTTTACCACAATTAAAAGTAGTAATTTTAAAAATCGATGCTATATAATAAAAGCCTAATATGCAAATTGACCCCTTCACTGGAAGTTCACCGGGAGTTTGAGCAGGGGGCAGGGCCGGTCAGCCAACCACCCATGGACCCTCCCCTCGGCCAGCTCTGTCCCAGCTGGTGGCAGTGGCGGGCAGCCTGGGGAAGGGAGACCCCAGGCAGTGGCAACAGCTGGAAGCCAGGGGAAGGGAGGCTCCAACTGGCAACCGGCAGCTGCTAGAGACCCTACCCCTGCATGAATTTCATGCACTGGGCCTGTAGTATATATACAAAAGGCCAACATGCAAAATGTCCCCTCAGGCCAGGTGACCAGGAGTTCAGTCACTCGCTATGACATGTGCTGACCACCAGGGGCAGCGCAGAATGAAGGAAGTCCCCGGCCGGCAGCTGAAGGGCCCAATTGGCCGTGATTGCTGACCAAGCCCAAGGACCCTAAACCTACATGAATTTCGTGCATCTTCCCGGCCACTACTTACGGAGTCCTCAGGTTCATTATGGGTATCAGGCAGGTGCCCTGCCCAGGTTTTCAGAACAGAAGACCAAGGTGCAGAAAATGAACACTCAGCCTCAGATCCAGATGGAGGGAAGATGTCACCTGCCATCCCACCATTCTCACCCCAAGCTCTGTGACAGCTCTGTATCACCCCCAGGCTTCCAGGAGGCCTTCCTGACACACACACACCCAAAACTGCATGGATAGTTAACAGCGAGAACCCTGGATGTGTATGTGAAGGTACAAGCCCCCAAGGCACACCCCCAGTGAGCTGTGTAGCCTCACTGTCTTCATCAGCCAGCTCCGGGGAGCTGTCCCCAGGGGCAGTCCAGCCGCCCCAGCTGGACCGGACACCGTGGAGGCCCAGGTATACAAGCTCTGTCCCTCCCCAGTGCCGGGCACAAAACTGAGCACACAGCAGGTGTGTTCACAACTGCTCCTTGAATACGTGAATTACTGAAGTACAGGCACTATGCTGGGTCCATGGTGAATGAAAAGGGAATTAAGGACATTTCAGAGGAAATTCCCAGCAGGAAAGACTTCTTTTTCTGGAAAAGCAGTGTTTAGGGAACATTCAAACCTTAGGCATCAGTGGGAGTGAGCTGTTTCCTCCCTTAACTACCTTCTCCAGCTCTTGTTTTCCTCCCCCCACTTGTAGATGTCCCCCAGCTTGTCCATGCTTCACACTCACGGGATGCACGCGTCACCCCTTCTTTCTCCTTGGGAGCAGGATGCTTCGCTGCTGCTTGGCCAACCAAGAAGGTTCTCGGTTTGTCTCCCCGCATCCTGGTCCAGTCCCCCACTCCTCGATGCCCATTCCGGACGGGAGGTGGAGGGCAGCCCTGAGTGCGGAGGCCGCTGCATATGGAGGTGCTGCGAACGGCAGGCTGGGTGTCACCGGCAGGAGAAAGTGGGGAAGCACTGGCATCCATGGAGTCCCCAAGACATGGAGCGACCCAGGGGCTGGCTTTCTGCTTCCCAGACTCACACATCCTGGTCAGCAGTGAAAAGGGGAGAGAGACTGCCTTTCCCTTCAGGGCAGAGAAAGACTGTGCTGGGTAAGACAACTATCATGGCTTCCTCTCAAATAATCAAGAAAACCGCCACACCTCACATCCTGCCACCATCAGAGGCTCACGGGAACCCAACCTGAGTGTGAAGGACACCGCAACTGGCAGACACTGCTGCCACAGCTATCCCAAGTCAGATGCCCCCCATTAACTCCCAGCCAAGGTAGCATCCCCTTTCTGCCAATTCAGATCTCAAAAACGCAGCCACACGGAACCAAGCAACACCTCATTTGCCCAAACACGTGATGTGACCTGCAGTCCCGGTGAGAAATGCATATACCATTGGGATCCTGCCCTTAGAAAGCAGTGTCCAGGAGGAGAATGCAAAATACGCATTCTCACCCCCATTTTACAGATGAGTAAGCTGAGGCTCGGAGAGGTTGAGTAACTTATCTGAAGTAAAAGGATTCTAATTCATATGAAGCTGATTCCAAAGCCTTTCTTATGCACCTTCCCCTCTCAAGAGAGAAGTTGAGAAAACTACAAAAACCTATGTACCCACCCCCCAGAGCTGACAAGTGAAACCGTGCTGTCCCATCTGCTTCAGGCCTCTTCTTCCCTCCTAAAGGAGAGACCGGCGGCGATCAAGGGAACAGAACAGGTGGAGACCACCCTTGCCCCTTCTCCCACCCCTCACCCCCAGATGTACCTGCTGACCAGTATTTGGGGACCTTCTCCCTATACATAACTATGTCTACAAATAATACACAGAACATTTTAAATTCACGGGATCACACTGTATGTATTGCTTTATAAACATGCTTTCCCTGCACCCCTCCCACCTGGTTTTGGGGCCCTACCCATGATGTGACCAGAGATCTACTCTATCCATCTTACTTGGCTGCTGTACAGTATTCCCTCATATGAGCACCCCACCATTTATGTATCCTCCCCCATCCCCATGAGGTATGCGGACAGCCTCTGGCTCCTCCTTACTGTACCTGTACATAGCTCCATGCTTATATCTCTGCGCCTGCTGCAGGGTTTCTGAATGCCGCTTGGGTGGTTACTTAGAAGTGACCAGCATGTCTGAGGATCTGTTCATACATTAGCCATTTTACTTTCTTCTCTGAATTACCTTTAACTTGTTACGGGCTGAACTATGTCCCCTCCAAAGATGTTGAAGTCCTAACAACTTCCTGCCTGCCAAAATGGGGTCTTCTTGGTAAACTGAGTCAATGCAGATAATCAAGTTAAGATGAGGTCATCCAATAGGATCGGTGTCCTTATAAAAGAGCAGACATTTGGACAGAGGGGCCGGCGCGTACCAAGGGAAGACGAGGATGTAAGGCCTGAACAGAGCCCCTCTCAGTCCCCAGAGGAAAACAACCTGCTGACTCCCAGACCCAGGGCTCCCAGCCCCGGAGCGGAGAGACAGCACGTTTGTTTCAACCCCTCACACTGTGGTGCCTTGTCATGGGAGCCCCGAAACTAATACCCTTTCCACGCCTCCGCCTACCCCCATTTCTGTATCCATCGTTTGATACTGTCCACACCCATCTGTTTTCTACCGTATTTGTATTAATCCTGCCCCTCTACCAAAACTGTCTGCGTATTTCCAACGAGGTCCCTAAGACCCACTGGTCCTCAGGAGTCCCTGCTGTGCACGCCTGCCATTGAGAAGCACAGTGAGGCACCTAGAACAGTGGTCGGCAAACACATTAGTCAACAGAGCCAAATTATCAACCGTACAATGATGGAAATTTCTTTTGAGAGCTGAAAACTGATTTTTGCGCATGGGCCATGAAGTTTTAATCGCACTGTACATGCGCACCCGCACATGGTGTTTTGTAGAAGAGCCGCACTCAAGGGGCCAAAGAGCCGCCTGTGGCTCGCGAGCCGCAGTTTGCCGACCACTGTGCTAGAGAAGACAACAGGAGTGGACACCAGCGTGTGAGGCCTGGCCTGCCAATCAGACGCCGGAGGGCCAGCTGCCTGACCCACCCCACTTCTCCTGCAAGTGCAATGCAGAAGCCAGGAAAAGGCACCCACCCTCCCTACACACAAGAAGGAAGCAGCTTGTCAGCCACGTTATCCTCCAAAGCCTTTGACTCAAGAACATTTCGGATGCACGAGTGAACTGAGTGAGTGGATGAGTGGATGAATGGACCGGCAGATTTTTTATTACTGTTCCTGAACCCAGGGGGCCAGTGATAACAAACACCCCGACACCACACAACTGCGAGCACTGACCACGGCACTCACCCAATGCTTGGGCCAAACCCCGGAAGAGCCTGCCACCATTCCCATGGTGCATGGAGGGAAGGGACCCCGACACTCAGCCCCGAGTCACCTGGCTGGTAGGTGATGGATGGGGTGGAGCCTCAAGCCATGCCAGCCCTTCCCCTTCTGCGGAAATTGCCTGCAATGGTTTCAGAAGTAGCACATTTCTGCGGTGCCGGAGGGCGAATCGACAAGACCAGACAGTAAGAGGGACCGCATGGCTGACGTGGGCTCTTCTCTGTAACTGAGTCCAGGGTTTCCGATGAAAGCGCTCTCCCAAGTGAGTGGCCCTGACGTAGCGAGACGTGTCCATGCAGCCTCCAGCCTGGACCTCCCTCGTCCCTCCTGCAGTTCAGTCCTAACCAGCGTGTTGTGTTGTGTGATGTGCTCCCACCACACCTGTCCTCCTTCCCGAGCCTGGAAGGAGCTCCAGGGGAAGGGGTCTCCGCTTTCCTCCAGCGCAATCACTGCGCAGATGTGCTCGAGGACCCAGGGGCGCCCAGGAGCCCTGGCCCGCCATCAGGAGCCACAGGTGGTCACTCAGGTAGAGCTCCGGATAACCCAAACGTGAGCCTGGGAGATAGAGCGCTGTGACCCCATTTTAGTGAGCAACTCGCCTGAAACAACGGGGTCCTTGCCGGATGCACTGTGTGCCCTGTGAAGCCCTATGTGCCTGGTGAAGCAGTGGCTCCCGAAACAGGCCTCCGCTCCTCAAAGTCCTCATGCTGCTCCACGGCTTGCCTCCGCGGCCGGCTCCTTACATCCCGGTGTCCTCCCTGCGTTACCGTAGGGTCATTCCTGGCGTAACTGCCTGCCACTGCTGGGACCCCTTGCCTCTCCCTTCTCCTCCCCGTGGGCCCAGCAGCCGGGCCGCCGGGTCTGCCAGGGGATGTGTGAAGTGAGATCCACAGGCGCGGCGTGAATGTGGCCCTGTCGCCGGCATCCAGGCGTCTTTTCCTGCGGAAAGCAGGGCTTCCCGGGCTGGCCGCCTGCAATGTCTGCCTCAGAGCCGAGCTCCTGCGCGCTGCGGGAGACGCACATTTCTGCATTGCTCAACCCTAAGTTAAAAAAATTGTTCAACCAGTTTTCTTTGACTACAACTGTCTGCACATGTTTTCCATCATTAGCTGAGACAAGAGGAAAAACTAAAGTTTAAGAAACGAGGTCAACCCTGAGAACAGGACTGGTGGTAAAGCACCTCGTCTGCCCCTGTTAGCACCTGCAACCAGGAAGGCAGCGGGACGCCCCCCGGGGGCCGGCCGGCCGGGGCCTCGCCACCAACGGGCAGGCGCCCGGAGTGCCCCGCACACTGCGTGCCCACGTGCAGCCACTCAGAGTTCTCACATGAATGGAGACGCTGCTGAGACTCATAAAGTACAAATTAACTTCAAATTCCTACTGCTACTAAGTTTGTGGTTATTTCTGTCACTGTGTATTCTCTCAATAAGTGATGTAAAAAATACAACCACCGTCGTATTTTTTTGGCATTCAACGGAGTCGTGGCACCAGAGAAGGGACGGGAACGTTACATCTTCCTTCTGAACTCAGCGACCACGTCTGAGGACGGCGAGGACCCGCTTCTCTGCACAACGACAGACATACCCACGTGACAATCGATACTCTGCTTGGCTATCCTTTAAGGACCGCTGGATACAGCCGGGAAGAGGACAAGAGAAAGGACGGACGCAAGAGGTTTGCCCAGTGAGACCGCCGTCCAGAGCCAGCTTTTAAATGGACAGTGTCCGCACCATCTTGCTGGGGTGACCAGAAGCTCAGTTCTTCCTGCTGCCCCTCCCCTGCCTCCCTTTCCTGCTCCGCTTCTCTCCCCAACCCCCCCCCAACCCCCCACCCATACACACACACACTCAATCTGATTCTAAGATCCAAGGGCAAAGGCTTCCTTGTGCTAGTGTGGAACCCGCTGCCCAGTAAGCACACGACGGAATTCACCCCCTTTCTTAATCACCCACCAACCAACCTGAGACTCGGAAAGAATGGGAGCTCCTTTCTAGACGGGCCTGGAGTGAAGCACGCAAGGGAGAGGGATGCTGTCTGTGCACAGCGCACTGCCCAGAGGCGTGCGTCCACAGCCCGGGCCCACCACGGGGCCTGGCACACCGGCACCACTTCATGTCTGAACCAACCGGAAGCCAAGCAATTCTTAGGGAAAACCAGACAGAGGCGCTCTTGAGGCTCCAGGGCAGCACCTGGCTGAGGGGTGACCGGGGAACAACCCCAGCCGCCACCACACCCCCTCCAGAAAGTAATGGTCTGAAACCCCCCAGTCGTCATTTCCGCTTCATTCTTCTGGTTTGCTGCTGAGCCAACTTTCATAACTCCACTCACAGGCTTTAGATGGCTCACTCCGAGCTTCTACTCCACAGTTTGCAGGAAATTGCTAGAAAACATTATAAAGCCGTCAAGGTTGGATGGTCTGTCCTACTCACAGGAAAGGAGCTTCATGGTGAAATGGCGGTGAAAAAGGGGAGGGGCACGGGATCGCAATGCCCTCGGACGGCTACACACACGGGCACTTCCTCCCTAAGCAGCTCACTCAGCTACTGAACCTTCAATGAAAGTTCTTCCTCCTAATGAAGGAAACCTGCATTCCTGGAGGATTCTTGGTTCAAAGGGCAGGCCTTTGGGAAAAACCCAATACAATCTGTTTCTTCTTCCAACTACTAGACAACTGCTTCTGTGCCAGTTCTGCCAGGCCCAGAATTCTTTTCACCAAACAAAAATCCCTCCAAATCACCCCAATACCAGATCCTGCCCCCCGTCCTATCACCCATCTCCTCGTGGTCTCCAAATTAATATTCATCTCCAGATGCAATCTAAAGAACGGAGCACACAAGGAAACATCCTTCCCTCCCATTTATGGTAGCTTATTTCCTAACCGAAAACCAGGGCATAGGTCTACTACGCAAGCACTAAAATAATTGGAATATAACATTCGAAGTCAGCAGGTCCAGGACCTGCAGTCCACTCTGAGCCCACTGTCCACAGCACCCCTGGAGATGCCAACAGTGACTCCTGCAGCCTGTCACACAGTAAGTGTGGCCACCTGAGACGCCCTGCTCAGTTTTTTCTTTTCATTCCACCCTCTATCTTTGACCCTCACACTGGCTCCATACTGGCTGATGTAGATGAGTTACTGCATAGATCTGCACCACACATGCATGCCTATCAGAGACAAACTATCAAATTTCCTTCCTGTGCTATTTGCTTTGTTGAAATTCCCTCCTCCCCACCCCCATCCTCCCTGCAGGCACCAGACACAATCCCATTTCTATACCCAAGGACTAGCAGCGCGCCCCCTCCACCATGGGGGTGATAACCAAATTGTTTTGTGGACTTGTTGATATTAGAGGGTAACCTCTAACTCAGTACATTTATTCAACACTAAACAAAAATTAGAAAGCCAGTTTTCCTTTTAAAACTGCCCACCTACCCTGACCAGCATCAGAAACTTGGCAGGCAAATTAAACTACTGAGTTAAATGATAATTATACTAAAAAGCTTGTGAGTATAAGTATTAAATATATAAAATGGTTAAATGTCCATCTAATAAAAGATATGGAGGCATCTGCCGAATATTTTTAAAATCGTTATTGCTTGGTATTAATTACTGTAATTATTAATTATAAAATTATTATTAAAGGGCCTTCCATCCAGGAGGAAATCATGTACTGCACTACTTTCCTCTGAGTTGAACTCCATGAAAAAGGTGGCTAAGGTATTCTTTTCTTTACTTAGATTATATAATAAGAGCTGATTTGAATTCAAGATTATTTCAAGGACCCCCCCCCCAGGTGCTTAGAAAGGCTTCTAACATCTTGACACTGATACAAATTACTAATCAATTTCTATTCCTAAAGCAAAGTTCCCAAGAGACCTAAAAATAAACAAACAGACAAACAATGCTGATGGCCTACTTCTTTTTTCTGAGTTACAAAATCCATTTCTTTACAATTATTCTCATTTTCAAACTCTTCATAAAACTCAGAACTGGCTTTCCCGAAGCTGTCTGCTGAGCTTCATTGTAATATCTCTAACATCTAAGTAGTCCCTGACTATAGCAAAGCTATCATTCAGAATTGAAGGGCAGATAAAGAGCTTCACAGATAAGAAAAAGCTAAAGGAGTTCATCAGCACCAAACCAGTATTATAAGAAATGCTGAAAGGAATTCTTTAAGAAGAGGAAGAAGAAAACAATAAAGGTAAAAATTATGAACAACAAATACATATCTATCAAGAAGTGAATCTAAAAATAAAGGTAAAAATTATGAACAACAAATACATATCTATCAATAAGTGAATCTACAGATTACATATCTATAATCAAATGAATTGAAAATCTGATGAACAGAATAAACTGGTGAATATAATAGAATTAGGGGCATAGAAAGGGAGTGAACTGATAATTCTCAGGGGGAAAGGGTGAGGGGGTGCAGAGAGAGACTGGACAAAAATTGTACACCTATGGATGAGGGCAATGGGGGGGAGGGCAGAGGATGGGGTGGGAGGTGGAGGCGAGCTCTGAGGGGCAAAAAGAGGAACAACTGTAATAATCTGAACAATAAGGATTTATCAAATTTAAAAAATCATGGTTAGTCCAAAACTTGGAACCCTGAAAATGAGGCAGAAAAGGAACCCGGGGATTCCATTCAACACTAAAATGGCATTTCCCCACCCCCATCCCAAACTCTTGAGTTGGGAGATTCTAAAAATGCCTTTAGAAAATCCAGAACTACCATCCCCCAACACCCCCAATGACACACACTTTCCTTTTCATGAGTGAGGACTTCCAAAGCCAAATGGTAACGGTGAATCCCAACTGCCCTTTAGATTAAAATTACCACCCCCAAGAGTCATCACACTGTGGCTGCATTATTAGGCACCAAGTACCACATCCTGGGAGAGCTGAACTTCTGTCCTCCAAAGGTCACTTCCTCCCACCTGAGGAGGGACCACAAAGGCTAAACCCTGCTTTCCGTCCTTTTGGGTAACAGACTCCTTACTGTTTGTCAGCTGAACTAAATAAAGTTAATCATTAGTCCTAAGAAGGTATTTTAATTTACAGTGATTCAATAAACACAAAACTCATCATTTTAGTCATTGTTAAGTGTCCAGTTCAGCAGCATTAAATATGTTCACACTGTTGTGCAACCTTCTAACTCCTGTTTCCCTTCCCCTAGCCTCTGGCAACCACCATTCTACTTTCTGTTTCTACACATCTGACTCCCGCAAAGTGCAACTATACACTCCTTGTCCTCCACTCATCACCGCATCCTCCAGGTTTGTCCGTGTCAGGCCGGAACTCGGTTCCTTTGTAAAGGCTGAGCAATAGTCCACTATCTGCACAACCACATGCTGTTTATCTGGATGCAGCGATGGACATCTGGGCTGGGTCCAGCCTCTGGCTTCTGTGACTGTTGCTGCTCCGAACGAGGTGTACAAATACCTCTTGGAGACTCTGCTTTCCATCCTTCCGGGTGTATACACCCATAAACAGACATGCTGGGTCTTACGGTGATTCTACGCTGCATTTTCAGTCCTCAGATGGTTTGACAAACCAGTGATGGTAAAGCAGGTTGGAGTCCGCACTACGTGTGTCCCTCTCTACTAGCAAGAAATAAAAGGTTCCCAAAAAGGTTGGGTGTGACCCACGACAACAAAATGCAAATCTTTGTAAACACTGGCCAAGTGGCTCACGAGAGAAATGCTCATGAATAATGTAAACATCTGACATAAAAAGTTAAACACACAAAACACATGCACCACCAGTTCTCTAAATCCCGCCAACACGGGCACACGGTCAACGATGCTGGAATCAACAGTGAGCATGGCGGAGACTCCCAAGCTACCTACCTACCTATTTGTGGTTCTCATTTCTCACCGCCGGGCCTTTAAAAATGACTTCAAGTCATCACGGGAGGCTCATGTTAATAACATGTAGGTAATAACTGCCATTTGTATAACATTCACGTACAGTTTTACACAAAGTGCTCCGCTCACACATTATCGCCAACAGGTCTTCAGGTCTGCAGCTCCTCCGCGCTGCCCAGAAACGTGTTTCTCAAACGATGGGACTAAGGCCCGCCGTCCCTATCGGTGCAGGCAGGTGCGATGCGGGCTCGTTACTTGGCTCTTCCTGTTAACCTCAGCGTCGTTTCAGAGCAAGGAGGGGAGGACGTGGGCGGTCGGGTGGGGTGGCTGCCCCGTGGAGTCACAAGTTACTGAGGGATTCAACAAAAGCACTCGTTTTCTATTAAAGGTGAAGGACCTATCTGTTATCTAATGGATCTTGTGCGCTCCCACAACTCAGAAGAGGGACTCAACGTAAAATTTCCATGGAGGGAAGTGGTCAAATAGCTGAGGTCAAAACCTCTAGACTGCAACTGTGGCCAAGGGCTTTTATTTCCCTTGTAATTTTCTTGGAGAATAAATGCTGAACCTAAAACATACCCTCTTCTGGAGGGGGATCTTGGCAGCTGAACTCAGTGGGAAGAAAAGGCACCCTCTTCTCCCCAAGTCAGCAACCACGCAAACCAGGCACCACTGTCAAGAGGTGGTCACGTGATGGCCCCGCCTGGCAGTCACAGGCCGGGCCATCACCTGAAACTTGGATCCTCGCAGCCCATTAAGGAAACAGTGACCGGCAGCGTGCAGGACCCGCCCAGCTCACACGTGCCATCCCGCAGCCAGCCTGCAGCCCCGGGCACAGCCCTCTCTCCCTGCAGGCCCCTCTCAGGAGGAACTGTACATGGCGTGGATCTGATTGGGACAAAGTGCCATTCAGCGAGGGGCGAGGGATGAGAGGGAAAATCACTGCTGTCCCTTCTGAGCAAAACCAACTCTACCTCTCCCAGCACTTGCTGCCTCACAGTTT
>JAAGEH010000125.1:5838957-5862088 GCA_011751065.1 Lasiurus cinereus
GGGAGCCACGCAAGGTAAGGGGCCTGCCCGCCCCGGGCTGCAGGAGAAGTTTCCTCTGGGCCCTGGGATAGGTTAGCAACTCCTGGGAGGGTTTATTTACCGAGGGCGGCTGGCCAAAGAACGTTACACGCATCATTACAGTTCCATTTTGTGAGAAAACAGGTCTGCTGTCAGAATTATAGTATGTGATTTCCTCTTTCTTTGTTTCTTCGTCTTGCATAACTGTAAGGCTTAAAAAAAAAAAACAAAAAAAAAAACTCCAAAATTAAGGCTAAACAAAACACCTGAGGGGCAGGCTGCTGGGGAAGGCAGCCAGCTGGCCGGAACAATGCATGCAGCCCCGCAGCACCCTCGCCACCGGCCCCTCGCAGAAGGAATGTCAAAAATCCCTCGCTTTCCTCCGCGCAGCCACAACTACAGTCTCCCTTGTGTTTTGTAGGAAGCAACTTCCTGCTGCTTTCCTCCCACCAGCAGAATCCTGGATGAGAGGCGCTGTTCTGTGTGGACTCTTGGGCTGCAGAAAATGCTGACTGCAGGGCTAGGGAAGGCAGGGTACCACAGCGATCCCTCGGTTTGGCGTGGTGGGCTGTAGGTGGGTGCAGAAAAACGCCCTGTCTGCAGCTTCCTGAACCGTTTCCCAGCGTCAACTAGCCCACAGATGTGGAGCATCAGTCAGATTCTCCGTCCAATGAAGTTCAAGTTTCACCTGCCCACTACTGAGTCCTTTTTGACCCAGAAGAGCTTTGCCAATAAAATCTATTATACACCTGAGTCCAGGTGCTTTCAGAAAGTAATACCCACAGAGGCCCAGTGGCTTTTCCTGAAACAAACGCTGACCAGCCAGTTACAGTCTTTAATAAACCAGAGATCAGAACTGTAACAGGGAAGATTACGAAGACAAGCATTTCTATTCTGGAGGAAAACACATTTTCAAACCAAAAATGATGCGAAAGTCGTCGTCCAAATCCTGCCCGGACAGAATCACTGTCTATAGCAACAGTGTCCATAACATGTAAAATCTCAGGAGTGTAACTTTCGAGTAAATGGTACATCTGTCAAACCACAGGAAACATCTGGTAAGATGGTTAAATAAAAACAGAATTTCAACTTTTGATTTCACAGCTTGCTTACAGTACCCAACAAGAGACTATTAAAACAAATACCCAAATCCTTCTGACCACTCACAGTGCTCAGCGGATAGTGAGACGACCATGCCCCTAAGTGGGATGGGGGAGAAAAGGCAGACAAGGCAGAGGACGCCGGCTGCAATCCCACTGTTTTCCCATGGAGACGGCAGTGCCCCTGTTCTCACGGGGACTGAGGCCACAGCCTTCCGGGGGCCAGGGCAATCCCGCGCTCTGCCTGCCCACCCATCACGAACCCCAGAAACTTCCTCAGTGCTGACTCCTTCGCACACCCCCACACCCCCCCAGTGCCACCAACCAAGCGGGCACTCAGGAAATGGATACATGAATTCAGGAAGATACAAACAGTGCGTTCTCTTCATTCCACAGCAAACGTGTGCTAAGCACATACAGTCATCCTGCATCAACACACAGCCTCGATATGTGTCACAATGGTCTAGCCAACACATTCCGGTTCTTTCCAGCACCCTTGAGAAGCCTTTTCCTTTAAAGAAAAGATTTAATGATTTAACCACTGCCAAATTTTTAAAAATCTGTATCTCCAAAGCACAGTAAAGTTGAAAAGCAAATAACAAATTAGGGAACTGGTTATGTTCCTAACATCTGAGAGAGGATCCTTAACATGGAGAGTAGTAACATATTAACAGAAAGAAGATGGGAAACCATATATATATATATATATATATATATATATTTTTTTTTTTTTGGAAGAGAGATAAACAGCCAAAGAAAACCTAATAACCAATATGCATGTGAAAAGATCACTCAAGTTCCCTACTAGCAGAAAAGGGGGAAAAGGCAAGTTATCACACACCAAGATTCTCCTGTGAAACCTGCAAAGATTAAACATACATGGTGGCATACATGCTTACAGTTGCTGGTGGGAAGGTGAATCGGTAAACCTACAAGAGACCAAGTGGCAGAAAGCACAAATGGGTGCCCTCTGACTCAGAAATTCCACTTCCAAAAAAACGGGAAAATGAGATAGGAACAAGGACAGAAATACAGCGAAAGTCCTAGAAATTCTGCAAATGACGGCGAAAGATATAAACACACCAAATATCTGCACTTGTAACAAGTTCCTTTGGTTACAAGCAACATAAAACAAAGCTGGCTAGCTTATGAATAAAAATATGGGGGAATTTATGAGAAGGGTACTGTGCTACATTTCTTGGAAATGAAGAGTTGAATAACCAATCCCTGAAAAGGAAAAAAAAGGAGGGGATGGCCTGAGAACCTCAGCAATGGGAGGTGGGAAGAGTCCCATGCTCCTGTGATAAGCTCCCCCAGGCCTGCTCCTGCTCCAGCCACCTGCCCTCCCCAGCACCGGGCAAGAGGCTCAGCTGGGAGGCCCCACCGCCCACCCCTCCCACTGTCACCCTCAGAGACCAGGAGAACCAACGTCGCCTTTCAGGTCCTACATATACAGTTGGCCCCTGAGTAACGTAGGATTAGAAGCACTGAGCTTCCCCCACTAAAAGCAGAAATCCTGTAACATTTACTTCCCCCAAAACTTGACTAATAGCTTACTGTTGACCAATAACACCAACAACCGATAACATTTTGTATGTTGTATGTATTTATACTGTATTCTTACCATGTGGTGAACTAGAAGAAAGAAAAGGCTAACAAAATCTTAAGAGAAAACATGTACATATAGTTTATGCATTCATGGCATACCTTTTTCTTAAAATTTTTCAATATTTCTAAGCTATGTGGTGCATCTGCAAGTTTTTCCAAATTGTCGCAAAGCTCCAAATTTCCCAACCCAGTTATTGAAAACAATCTGTGTGTAGGTGGGCCCATAGAGTTCAAACCCGTGTCATTTAAGGGTCAACTGTATACCCATCTCCAGTCAGTCACAGCGCCCTAAAAAAGCTACTAACATCAAGTCTTAAAAATTCTGAAGCTGGTTTTGTTAGATACTATATGTGCTGCTAAAAATGAAAAGATACCACACATGGCACCAGTTCTCACAGTCAGACTTCACCTGAGCTTCCAATGAATTATTTCTAAGTAAGAAACTGGGGATCTTACAAAAACACAATCTACTAGGATTTTATTGGGGTCTGCAGATTTAGGGAGAAAAGGAACAGGGTATGGAGCTCCACTATGCCAAGAGTAAGCGAAAGTACTAGTTTTTTTTTTTTTAAGTAAACCTGTTAGAATTATTGGCTAGAAACAGAAATGAGCATGGGGAGCAGTAATAAAAATTTATGAAAAGGTGACTTAAGTCATCTAAGAGCAGACTTAAACATTTTAATTGGTTCCCTAGATCTCGGCCATCTTGTCATCCAAACCTTCGCCTCTGTTTTCAACATGACTCTCCCTCCCTGCCCCTTGTTTCTGTTACCAAACTCACACTTTCCACCACACACGTGTCCTGAACACTTCATTTATTCATCATATACAATGTCATCCCTCCCTGGGTTGAGAGACACACTCTCCCCACCATTGGTCCGACTGGCTGACACTCCAGAGCAGTCTGTGTGGGTCCCTGCTCCCCTAACCCACCACCGCCGCCCACCCCCACAAAAGGGGGATAACTATTCTAGATTAAAGATCTCTAAAAGACACAACAACCCAACCCAATGTGTGCTTTGTAACTGAATCCTGAATTTAAAAGAAAACATCTATAAAGAGCCTTATTGAATACATCATATATTAGGCCATATCACTGTCTACAACACACATAACAGAAAAGCAAATATGGCAGAATAATAGCAACAGGAGAGACTAGTAAGGATGTTCATGGGTGCTCATTATACTAGTTCAACGTTTCTGTAGATCTGAACTTTTTCCGAAATAAAAAGTTGGGAGAAGGCGGAGGGAGAGAAGGATTCGAATCATAGTATCACCAAATCTGGATGGATGTCCAGAATGATCTCACCTAATGTAGAGGTGACGTGGGACGTTGGGAGACCCTGAAGAGTCTTCCCAAAAGCTGACAAGGGACGTGAAGAACCTGTGTGGGGGAGAGGAGCGTGCCATACACGAGATGCCAGGGGCACCGGCAATGCTGGTTTCAAATATCAGCCTCAAATCGAAAGTTGAGAATTGTGAGAGTTGTTTCTCACCCTCCGTGTCGCTTACTGAAAGGCATATAGCAGCTGAAATTTAAATAAATCCTTTTTGGACTTAACCATGGGTAAGGAGTCTTTACACAAGTGACAGTCCCAGGAGACCATCTAGTGAGCAATAAATAATCCTGGAGGAGGGAGCTCGGAACAGACCACAGAAGTCCTTGAAGGGCACCCTAAAGAACCTGAATTTTATACTGTAATCGAAGAGGAGCCAGAGCCACGGCCCAGCAACTGTCCTCTGCACAGGCTCTCAAGAAATACCCGCTTTCAACAATGTCTCCATTCCCACTTAGCTCTTGAGGATGTCTGTGTTTCAGTCACTCAATATGCTCAGCCTAACCCAAAATGAGGCAGTGTCATCACCAACATACGGGAACCAGGGCTATTAGCAATGCAAGCCCCAAGTTATCTCTCTCTCTCTATCACACACACACAAAAAATAAACACGGCAACTCTATTTGGAAATAGTTGAAAAACACTGTGGCTTTGAGAAGTTTTCAGGGAGACCTGAAAAACACCAGTAGTAGTAAACACTTGGGCTTACTCTTCTAGTATGAACAGATCTATTCTTTGGGTGGATTTCCACCCAAAGGCCATCTCTCTGACCTGTGAGGAGCACCCAACTGAACTGAATTTCTCATTTCCACAAACCTTACCTACGTTCGCACCAAGATCGGAGCAAGATGCATAGGGAGAAATATAAACAGAGGAGTGGAAAAAAACCCTTTCATTCATACCAAAAAAATCTGAAGGCTTGTAACTCAGAGTCAACATTGGGATAGGATCATTTGATCCAAAATAAGCATCGCAGCTGGGCGAGTGACTCAGACTGTAAACTCTGCCTCTGCCCAGGTACCAGGGGTTGGCACTGTCCTGTTTGGGGGAAGGCAGGCAGCCGAGGCAGTGGAGGTGAGACTCTCCCTGGTCCCTGACCTCGACGTCAAGACTACAAGGCAAAATTGGAAGCACAAGACGTGGTGCCACTCGGGGCTTACTGCCCATTTACGTGGAAGGAATGCTTTCCCAAAGGGAAGAGTGTTTTGACGGTGATCTCATAGTGACTCCTTTTTCATTCAGGCGTTTACTCAGCACCTAGATGGTGTCGGGCACAATGCCATGCTGGGAGTTAGTGGGACAGACATGGGTAAGACTCAGCCCATGGCCTGGAGGAACCTGCAGTCTGGGAAAGGGGGCAGACAGATGGGCACCTGATTACACACCTAGGTGTCATCATCGTAGACAAACAAGTGTTCATCTTGAAGCAGAAGGAACCGCCATCTGTCAAGAGGAGGAGGCAAGGAATGTGCATGAGGACAGGAGTGCCGGCACGTGGGCTCCCATCCGCAAGGCGGAACTCACTGAGGGGCAGAAACTCCTGTGGACAGGCTCTGTCCCATGCTTCCTGGAGCTGACTGGGAGCCACGGGAGAATTCCAAGCACAGAGTAAGGCTTCAGAAAACTACTTCCGACACTGAAGTGCCAAGGCCAGTGTGGAGGGTGCTGCTTTGGATGGAAACGGGCGTCTGAAGTATGGCCTTGGCCAGGTTCTATGGGGAAAACACTTAACAACACTGGCCCGGTTTGGCTCGGTGGATGGAGCGTCGGCCTAGAGACTTAAGGCTCCAAGGTTGGATTCTGGTCAAGGGCATGCCAGGTTTCGGGCTCAATCCCCTGTCACGGGCGTGCAGGAGGCAGCCAATCGATGATTCTCATCATTGATGTTTCTATCTTTCCCACTTCCTTCCTCTGTGAAATAAATAAAAATATATTTGAAAACACTTAACAGACTGACTCCCCAGGGTGTGGCAGTGGATTGGATCTGGGAGATGAGGAAGAAGGAGGTAACTTCCAGGCCAGTGGACAGATGGAGGACAGATTTGGGAAATGCTGGAAGGAGGAAGGAGTCACTAAAGTCAAATCCACTGGGACAGCAATGAGCTGGAGGACCACACCCCATGCCTACACGGCAGGCAGCTCTCTGGTGTGAAGATTAGGTTTCGGCTGGACGTCAAGATTTGGGGATCATCCACCTGTAGTGTCATTTAAGCCAGGAGCGGGAGTGTCACTTCAGTGGAAGGGTCTGCACAGTGAGGACCGAACTCTGGAGAATGGACGAAAGAAAGAAACCATGGGTCCCAGGAGAGAAGAGACTTACAAGGAAGCAGAGGTCAAACAGGATCAGGGACTGCAGGTCTCCCTGGATCTGGCCATTAGTAGGTCACAGGTGAATGAAGGAGAGTGGGCTGGAGAGTAGACAGGAAGTGGAGATAATCTCTGCAGAAGCCGCTCAGAGGGAAGGAGAGAAGTAGAGATGGAACGTGAGGGTGTCAGGTCGAGGGCAGGCAGGGCCTTCAGCTTCCACCATGTCTCTGGCCTCAGTGAATTCCCCTGAGAGCCCCAGGCATGGAAGATGGCACCCAGCAATCCCAACTCAAGAAATGACACACTGATTTCATTACAATAGTTAAGCTGTGCAGCACCAAGCTTTGTGAGGCTGAATGTTTATAAGAGGATTTTGCAATCCAGTTAAGATGTTCGTTTTGTCAGGCTGTGTGCTCCCTGGATTAGTCCCACTCGGTCTCATGACAAAGGGATAAAGCACTGCCGGCCAGTTACAGCTGAGAACCCCGAGTTGCCCAATGCTTCCGTGCATCGGACTCCCCAAGTCTTAATGTGCTAACGGGCATAGGCAGACCCCGGGGATCCGGTTCGGTCCTTCCCAAACGTCGGCCAGAGGACACGCTTCTTCCTCCACACATCGGAGGCAAGCGTGTGCTGACACAGCCTGCGGGCAGTGGGCTTTGCATCCCAGAGGGTGTCACTTCAGGCGCCACGTGCAACCAGAGGAACTCCCTCCCGCGGGTTAGGAAACCCCACAGCCCGGCCTTGATGGGCTCCGGGACAGGAGCAAACTCAGGGGCGCAGAGAGATTCCAACTCTCCGGCTTGCTTCTGCAGCAACCCGACCTCGTAAGAGTGGGTCTGTTTCTCCCGCTTGGCCCTGACCCACTTTCTGAAGCTGGTATCTATGTGGACCCATTAGTTGTATTTCTTAGGTCTCTTCGAGGAAGGGAAGGCAAGAGGTAAGAGAAGTTCGAGGAGCGTGTGGGAGCGAACGTCTCCTCCTGTTCTGTAGCACGTTTCTCCCCCGGTCGGGGCTCTGAGGGCGTGGATCCAGAATTCAGATCCTTTGTTTGGCAAGGTTTCTAGCTACTGCCAGACCCAGAACATTATTACTGCAACATTAAGTTCTCTAATTATGCTGTAGAGGCAATCTGTGAAGAAATTTCAAAATGAAGAGGGGGGAGGAGAGGAAGGGAGAAAAATGAATGTGTGTGTGTGTGTGTGTGTGTGTGTGTGTGTGTGTGCGCGCGCGCGCATGTACCCAATGATTTAGCAAAGAAGATAGAGACCAAGTGCAGGCATTTGTTAAATAAAAGCAACACTAAACATAGAACACAGGGCTTGTAAACGCCCTCACTCTGTTCCAGCTGCCTGTAGCACAGGCAAATGACCAATTTACAAGCAAGATCCCAGCGGAAAATAAAAGCACCCCAACACACACACACACACACACACACACACACACACACACACACGCACTTCTCAGCTTTCCTGCCTGGTCCTCCAAGTCTACTAAAGTGAGCGCACGGCGTAGACGGTCTGCAGAGGCCGGCTCCACACTGCTGAGAGGAGGCCTGCTTGGTCATCAAGCAACACCAAGACTAATCTTCTGGTTGTGTGTAAAAATAGCCGCCCTGTGTGCTCCCAGCGCAGAAGCATCTTCGAGAAAACAGGGCTCTGAAAAAAGCCGGTGCTCAGAGAACCCAGGAGGGGGTGGGGGGTGGGGAGGCGGATGGGCAAATCCCGGGCTGCTCTGCTTCCTCAACTTTTGAACAAACACCTTTGACCTAATCCATAAATCTAAAAACACTCCTTTTTTAGATGTTAGTGTGTCATTCTGAAGAGTGACCTTTTGCATGCTAATGAAAGCTCTGACATACCCCAAATGTTCTCCAGTTCCTCCATGTTCGAGGGTCTCTTTTATAACCTCTGTGACATGAGATGAGCACCCCACAAAGGGACAAGAACAGACAAAGGAGGACAGTCCCTTTTGTTCTTCTTCTCTGACACTTGGCACTCTTGGCATTTCTTCCCTCTGTGCTATTTGGCCGGGAAAATGCCAGTGGCAGGATGGTCATCTGCCTTCCCAGCTCTCGGCGAAGACTCTTAAGGCAGCAGTGATGCCTGCTGGGAAAAGGCTGATGTCAGCTCTCGGGAGCACAGCTCCCTGCTCGGATAAGGAGGCCTTTGTTTTCGGCTGAACTGTGAAAATGAGAAAATGCCTCCAGCCTGACAAACAAGAAACCCACACAGGTAGGCCGGTGACCTTTACTTAAAGGTACCACACTTCACGAGCAAAACACTTGCATGTCGCACACAGATGCGCCTGTCCCCCCCATCACAGGAGAGGCCGGCTCCATTTCCATCCTGTCCGGCTGACCCTCAGCCCCCGCGGGAGCGAGAGGGGCGGTCACCCTCACAGGAAGCCCCGCTGAGATCACGCCTCCCTGGACTGAAGACCCACGCTCCCTTCGTGTTTATGTTTTTAAGTAAACACACAAACCTGCTACACATGCAATTACTCTTTAACCAGGTATCGGTTTATGAGTGAGTTACTCAGGAGCACTCAGATTCAGGCTCCTAAAATATCCTCTTAAAATATCCCGGCGGGAGTACTTGTAAGATCGTGTGTGAAAAGTAGAGACGAATAGAGAATGTCGGGGCGAAATCTGCCCAAGTTTGGACGACGCCGGGAAGGATGTGGGAGAAACAGAGAAAGCACACAGTCTGAGGGATTCTATTTCAAGAGTGTTTGATTTATGAAATCTGGAAAGGGGCGCGGGGGGTGGGGGGAAGAGCAAAGTTTAAAACACTCCAGTCTGAATCTTTTACACTAATGTTACTCTTGTGCCACTAACTTAAAATTGGGTCAGTTATTTTCAACAAGAACTGAAACATCTTGAAAAGCCCTTTCCTGAGCCGAAAGGAAACCCTTGTTTGTTCCTGCAGGGTTCTCAACGAACCAGACACCCTAACCAGCTTCTTTAGGGGACACGGAACAACAGCGCCTCCTCCCGCCATCTCTGAAGGGAACCCTCACTGCACCGGGAGGCTCTCACCTGCACAGCACCTTCGGTACTGACGACCTTCACCACCTCACGTCCCTCCACCTCTCACCTACCAAGCAAACGTGTTTTGAGAGTGCTTAAATAGCAGGTCATCCAAAACTTACACTAAGGCTGAATGAGGACCTGTATCAAATGACCCATGGCATCTGGATACATATGCTATCGGTGTAAAGGTAACGAGGTTGCTGAGAGCGCTGGCTCTAGGAGCAGCCAGCCTGGGTTTCGATTCCTGGCTCTGGCACCTACTGGCTGGCCGTGGGACCTTGAACAGGTTACAGAACCACTCTGAGCCTCGGCTTTGCCGTCTGTAAAAGAACCATAACCAAGGTACCCCCATCACAGGGTTGTGAGGATCCGATGAGATCACGCTCATGAAGCACCTACACAGGCTTGGTACACACTGAGGCTCTATAAACAGTCGCTCTTGTTAGTGAAGTTCTGACACAATGGCTGTCCTGACGCCCTGGGTCCCGGGATCCTGACCCGTCACTGAGAATGGTGAAAAGTTCACCGGCTGGAAGGCTTATGTCGACACAAGCACAACAGCAACACGGCTCCATCTATCTACAAAGATGTGTGCTGTTTAGAGCCTCCGTTGAGTCAAGGTACTAAAATAATGGCAACTTTTCCATGTCCTCGGGGTTTTCTAGTCTCCATGTGAAACGAGGAACTGCTGCCTCCCCTCTCATGGGGTTTGCAGAGTAAGTAGCCTCTCAGTAAGCGCGTCCACATGCATCCAAACCAAAGGCACTAAAGAGACGTACGAAACAGAGAGTCACCGCAGGGAGAGCGACCCGTGTTGCCAGGGTTCTTCAAATATCATTATCAGGGAAGCCACAGGCTACAGACACTCCCGAACACATCCACGAAAACAGTTTTGCATTTGCCTGTCTTTCCTCTTTTTCTGTGCAGCCTTGTGGAGGGAAGAGTGAAGTGACTAGGGCAAGGATGGGGGGAGGACTGAGATTCAGGGGAAAGGGAAGAAGGTGGCAAAGGAGAAAGAGGAAGGAAGAAGTGAGGGAGGAGGAGCAAGGGAAACAGAAGCCCCCGAGACTGGGAAATGCACTCGAGGATAAACCAGAGTTGGCGTGGTGGGACTGGAGAAAAAAACTTCAAAGGAACGGCCACAGAAGCAAAGACAACAACCATGGACACGTCTCACACCAGGACCGCCTTTCAAAGGAGCAGCACCGCGAGAGGAGGCAATGTTTTCCTTCCCCGGCCCCTCTCCCTCCGGCAGCTGGTTACAGCACGAGGCCGTGACCACGGCTTTGATCCCAGTGGGAGCGGATGGGTTCTGCCCTGCTCTGGGGTCAGGGGCACCTACTCTGCAAATGGACACCCCTGATCAAAAAGACGGCGCCTCCACCAACTGGAACCTGAGCTCCTGGAGCACATTCTCCGGAGAGCGGGCGCAATTCAAGGCGACACATGTGCCATGTGTGGGCCCTTCGACTGGCCAAGCGGCGTGCTCAACATCTGATGTCCACCTGGATGTGCACGCAGTCCTGTGTCGGGCCGGCCTCAGCCTTGGCACAACCAAATGGGCGTTGATGAGGGTGCCATGCCCAGGGGGGTTCATCCCGGCTCCACCGCTCTGGACACATTATCCTCCTGGTTTCTACGTCTGCAAGCAGAGCTTTCCACACACCTGGCAGGGACACTTGTACTGTGAGGGTTGAAGGGGATGATACACCGAGTGTCCAGCACAGAGCCCGTACACAGCTAAGCACTCACTATGGCTTCCCGCCCTGGGACAGGTGACTGAGTGAACAGCGCAACCCCCGGCCCCGCTCCAAACGTGCACGCACGCACCAAGCTGACGACTGCTTCGTTCCCAACGATCACCTTAGACTGTGCTCTTCGGCACACAACTCCTCCTGGGTTCTACAGCCTAGCCGCCACAGAAAAGTCTCGAAACCAATGTGAATTCAGCACGCTCTTACACTACATCAACCGTTAGCCTTCAAGAGTGTTTACTGTCGTATCAAAACACAAGACATTACAAACGTGCCAGGTTGTCTGCTGCAATATTAGGATTATAAGACACTGGTGATTACGGAAAGGCCCAAGCACAGGGGCTGGCTGTGACCGTTGGCACACACACGCAGTGGAGCGCTCTGCGGCGGCGAACAGGGACGAGGAACGGGCGGAAAACGGTTTCCACAACGTACTGGCAACTGAAAGCACCAAAGCTCCAGGAAGTGTACAAAGAAGGGGAATGAGAAGTCACTCATGTGTCTGCTTACTTCAACAACAACAACAAAAAAACACACAAAAAGGTCATCACCTTCAGGGACAAGAACAGAGGTGGAAGAGACGGGGAAGGGAATAACACTCCCTTAAGTACATTTTAATACAGTTGTGACACCCCCCCCCCCCCCCCCGCAAGGTTCATGGAGCTATATATAAATGAAGTGCTGTGTACGGTTAAGGGTGTGCAAGCATACACTCAGTGTATATCCTATATAATAAAAGACTAATATGCAAACTGTCCCCTCGACCAGGAGTTTGACCAGCATGCAGGCAGGCCAACTACCCATGTCCCCTACCCCTGGCCAGGCTGGCCAGACCCTCCCTGTGCACAAATTCATGCACTGGCTTCTAACACACACACACTCTCTCTCACACACAATGAGTGGCCAGATATATTGCGTTCAGAGATCACAACAATCTGGCCACTCAGTGTACATGTTGATGAACATGACAACACTGAGAGGCAGGGAGGAGAAGCACTTTTGAAGCTGGTATTCTGACCATTTTCCCTCCACACAGGGGAAAAGCACTGCCAGCAAAACTGGACCTCTTTTCGGTCGGTTGGTCTTTCGACGTGGCGTGACCACAGCAATGCTGAGGCTACTTCATGGGCACTGCAGGGCTGAACAAGAAGTAGATGTGCTGGTCACTTGGATGTTGTTGGGAACCAGGGAGATACCAATGTGAATGGGGAGGACGAGGACGAAGCCCCTGAAACCGGCTTAGCCCTGGAGTGTTACCAGGAGCTCAACTTTTCCGGGCTCCTCCCACGAAAAGGGTCAGAGACATTGCTGTTCAGTGGAACTTCCTGGGATAGGACAGGTGCCCTCTGTGTGCCCAGCCCAATACGGTGGCACTAGCCGCTCGTGGCTGCCGAGCTACAAGTGTGGCGAGTGCAGCTGAGGGACTGAAAAAAACCTTTTTACTTTAAAAGTAAGTTGCCACATGCTGCTAGTGACTACCTTAGACAACCCAAGCCTCCAGCAGTGACGCAACCAGATCGTGGCTTCGAAACACAACTCCCTACTGAAAGGAACAGGGGACCCTGGAGAAACGGCGGGTGCCATGGCTGAGGAAGGTGGCTTACAGCACGACATCTGGTTTGCCAGAAAATAAGAAAATGCTCCAAAAAAAAACGAGAGAGAGAGAGAGATAACAAGCACACAAGAGCCAGTTGAAGGGGCTCTGATTTGCCCAATCAAGGACAGTGACAGCTCTCTGAATAAAGGAGGAATCCAAGAGTCTGGATGAAAAAGGATGGACAGGGAAAAGGAGAGCTCTTCCTTACCAAAACACACTTGAGTATCAGGCTCACAGAAAAAAATGTACCTACTGACAGTTCCCCGAGAAAAACTCCATCTCTACTCGCCTCTCAACCACCACCACCACCACCGCCACCGCCCAGCTCAGACCTTACCCCACTTTCTAAGTAGCAGACAGAGTACTTTGCAACTTCCAAAAAAAAAAAAAAAAAAGGCATTCAGGTTTTCAGGTTCTAAAAATTTTTTTTAAAAAAAAACCCATATATATATATATATATAAATATATATATATATATATATATCTCCTAAAATATATTTCTCCAGGTCACCCATATCCTATCAACAAGAAATTTAATAAAGAGTGCCCAGCCCTAGCTGGTTTGGTTCAGTGGACAGAGCGCTGGCCTTCGGACTTAAGGGTCCCAGGTTTAATTCCAATCAGGGACACATGCTGGGTTTCGGGTTTGATCCCCAGTAGGGGGCGTGCAAGAGGCAGCCAGTCAATGATGCTCTCTCATCATTGATGTTTCTCTCTCTCTCCCTCTCCCTTCCTCTCTGAAATCAATAAAAAAATATATATTTTTTAAAAAGAGTGCCAAGGGCCCAGGTTTATAAAGGGCTGGAAACAGAGTCCAGAAATTCTCAATATCCAAGTTCTAGAGAAAAACTAAAGAAACTTCTCTTCTCTCTTCCTCCCCAAGTCAAATCAGATGAAATGTAATCATACTCTCTGTAGCTTCTGACTCTGGCTCAGAGCCACTCGATCTCTCCAACGTGACGGTTGTAAAGAAACGCAGCCAAAGCACGCATCTTTAGACCCTCAAAGCTAACTGCCACAACTGTTTCTCAACAACACTTCTTCCTCCAGACTGTGATTTCTTTAGTGATAACGTAACCAAATACATTTAAGAAGATAAAGAGCAAAGATCACTTTGTAATCTTAAACAAATATACTTCAACATTCTTTCCCAAATAAACACGAATCTGTAATTTATTATTGAAAACACCCTAGACCGTAAATAAAAAGGAGGGAACATGCTATCCCTCCAAAGGTAAACATTTCATCAAGTCAAACAACAGGACTTCCTAAGTACTAGGCAGCATGGAGAGAAAGAGATGCAGCTATCTTTTCCATTTGCCTGTCATTCGACTCTGAGAAAACACAAGTCGAAATACTGGTAACATGACTGAAGTGAATAACTACCACACCAGTGACACCAGAAGGAACTGACCACACATGGATCACACATTTCCTTCTTAGGGCCAGGGAGTTTGGGTTGGGGGCGCGGAGAGGGGGGTGTAGGGGGGGAAGCGGGGAGAAGGGAAATGTGCGTCTGGTCTGTTTCTATTATCGTAAGACTGCATGATGACGTCCACTGTGAGTTGCACATGAAATCTTGCAATTCTATTTTTATTATTTACACTTCATTTATAACGTCATCATAGGCCTGTGCTTCAAGGACATCTTGTAACCACCCAAGGAATTACAAAATCGTTTTCTAAGTGCTGTGATATTCTAATGGTGTGAATGACAACGAAAGCTGGGTGCTCACCACCTGCCAAGCACTGCACTGAGCACTCACTCACCATCAACCTGTGAAAGGAACTGTGCTTACCTCTGCCGAAAGAGAAAGCTGGGATTTGAACCCAGAGTTTCTTACTAAAACGCAGCTCTCTCCAACGTTAAACTCGCCATAATGGTATGCTTACTCCCCATCATCGGTCCCAGGATCTAAATAATGGACTTGTTAATAAAAGTAACAGCTACATCAACTGAGCATTTCACTGTGCCAAACTCCTTGCAAATTTGAACTCCAAAGCTCACAGCAGTAGTTCTATACACAAACTATTATCGCTGCCACCTTACAAAGGAGGACACTGGGCCCAGATATAGTAAATGCTTATCCAAGGCCTCACAGCTGGTAAGCGCCAGATTAGGATTTAAACTAAGGCCTGTAGGATCCTAAACCATAGTATGTCTCCTCCCTCCTTTGGGTCTGGGGTGGAGGGGGTATGAGAGAAGACACTCCTAGTAACAAAAGAATAAACTCCAAAGAGCTGCGCCCGGGACCTACATTATAAGCCGGCGGGCTTGCCAGAGCTCTTTGTTTTGCAGTGCCTCGTTGCTGGATTCCTTCCTGATTGTAGCACATTCCAGGGCTCCAGACTGCAGGCTCAGCCTCTCGCACTATGGTGATTTACTGGAGGATAAATACCTCTGTCAGTGGGTCTTATGACTGCACACAACAGTCCAAGCGGCTGGAATGCGTGGAATGCCGCGCGCTGCTGGCGCTGAGGCAGCAGAGGGCTGCTGGCGTTATCGGCCACCTAACTGCGCAAGGTCTGCTCCTCCAATGAGGAAGCGGGAACCCCTGACTGAGCCTCCTGTTCCTGCCAGAAACAGCAGCATCCTCTCGGATATCAGAACCAGGGGAACGGAGCCTCCTGGATAATTACAAAACGCTGGCGCATGCGTAGGGGGAAGCAATAGCACCTTTCCCCTGGATACACAGAGCGCCCCCGCCTCTGCCCGGACCCCGGCTCTGATCGCCCGGACTGGCTAACACCACTGCCAGAGCAGACTTTCCAGGCAGCTGGTGGGGGTCTCCAAAGGCTGAAAACATGTGAAGGAGCACTCCGCTCCTTTTCCAGGCGAGCACGGGTTAGAGGCGGGAGCAAGGGGAAGCCGGGTACAGTGCACAGGAATGCCAGCTGTTTTCCAAACACACACACACGTGGTCAAGGTTTGCTCAGATTCAGAGAGCTTTCATCCCAACCCCTTCACGTCATCCATCAGGGAACCGAGGCCCCGCGAGGGGCAGCAGCACACGCTGTGACTGACGAAGAGCGCCGGTGGCAGATGGAGGGCGAGCACCCCGCCCTCCGGCCCCAAGACGGTCAGGGGTGCAACGGGCTCATGCCTCACACGGGATCCACAGCCCTTTCCCACCACACCACCAGCCATCCCGCCCACGGCGGGGAGAATCCCGGTTTACACCGTGAACACATACGGTGAGAATTAATACTTCTCAATTGCCCCGTTCTGCTCCGGGCTCACTTCTCCCCCCACGGCCCTGGCCCATGAAAACATTCACCCTACGACGGACTCTCCTGCCAACCATCAGTGCTGATACAGACAGGAAAAGACCACGTTTTTAGACAGCCACCCCAAGAAGCAGTAACTTCCTTACCACCCACGGGGAGAACACACGGATGGTCAGACACCTAGGCCGGAGGGACGTGAGCGGTCTCCGGAGAGTTATTGAAATTGGTTTACTACCCCCATCCCGGCAGACGGGCGTTCTTCACCCTTCTCTCCGCTGCTGACCCCAAGTTGCAAGAGCAATGGGGGCCCTGGCACGACGCGCCCCAGCCCGAACCAGGGATGCCCACCCTCCAGAGCGGGGGACTCACAGATGGGGGTTGAAGAGGCGGCTCATCTTGGAAGCGTGGTCGTTTTCACAGTCCAGGTCATCGTCCCCCGGGTCCATGCCGAACTTCCTCTTGCTGGGGCTGATGGGTGGGGGGCCCGTGCGGTGACCGGTGAGGGCAGATGCCACAGGGATGGTCTGCATCCTGGGTTCTCCCCGGAGAGCAGCTTCACCTACGCAAGAGGCATGACGTCGTCAGTCGCCAGGCAGGAGAAATGTCCCTGCCTCAGCCCCCCGCGCCCTGCCTGCTCCCTGCCCGCTCCCCGCCCGCCCGGCCCCTTGCAAAACTACTCCCAGTGGAAAGTTTCTGGCAACAGGAGACGCAGCCTGCCGTTCTCAGAACAGGGTCTGTGCGTAAGGTTAGCTGCCAAGCATGAGACATTTTGCATAAACGTGGTTTTCTAGCACAGTAACTCTTTCCCCTCCCCCACCCCTAGCTTTATTGAGATATAACTGACATGTAACAGTAGGTAAGTTTAAGGTGTACAATGTGTTGATTTGATACTTATATATTGCAAAACGTTTGCCACCACATGGTTCGCTAACACTTCCATCACCTCACATAATTGCCATTTCTTCAATAACTCTTTAGGGTAAAGTTTAAAATTAAAAGCTGCAATAAAGTAACAGAGAGGAGGGAAAAAATTGACCATAAACCATCTCTAGAGTTAATTTAAAACATGAAATTACTTTTGATTTATGGGTATTTGACTCCATACCGCTAAGAGAATGACCTAACACAGGGTTCATTGGAACACTATGCCAAATTCACTTTTCTTACTCATTACATTTTTATTGTATTTTTGGTAGGTTATTTTTTTTTAAGAATGAGGAAAATTTATGGGTTAATGGTTCACATATATGCCACAAAAGTTACCAGAAATAGAAATGCACTGTTTAATGAGAAATAAACATTTTATTCTTAGAGTATACTAAAAATGGCATGTTAAAAATAAGATTATTATCAGCACATTTTTTGGCATATAATTATTCACAAGATTAATTCACAGGTACAGTTCTCAAAACGTTTTTCAAAGTTAAGACACTCAGATTCAAGTTCACATCTCCATCCAATTCGACATCTTCATGTTTTTCACTCTCATCCTAAAAAGGCTGTGTGTTAGGTGAAAACATTGTGCCTCACTATGAACTGAAATAAGCATAACCCTTTATAGGCTTATAATGAAGGCTGTACACCTTCTAAACTTATAAACAATAATAATTACTTTAAGAGAAAGCATTAAGCTTTCTGAGTCATATGGGGGGAGAGGGACCGACACTTTCCACAAATAATATCCCTTTTGTGGCGCTATTCTTACTGGTCTCCAGGGCCTGGCCAATGGGGTTTCCAGTTGGTTACAATGTGAGAGCAATATTAGGATAAAGTCAACTTCATCTGAGGCCGTGGGGTACCTAAGAAAGGAAATCTTTGTTTGCCACCACTAATTTTCATATCATCACAGATGTGTGGATGGTTTTAACAGTCCTTTGCTTCATACACATGTGACAAGCATGATTTTGTGAGGGAAAGGAGTGAGGGGAAAAAAACCTTCTGAATGTTTACCAGGAAAAATAAAAATTTTGCCAATTTAATCAACCAAGATATAAACTAGCAAATATACAGTGACCCGTAATACACCTCCAGTAAGGATTTCTTTTTGGGGATTTTGGCCCCAATGCAAACTGGAACTTTCCATTTTAAATGAAAAACCTAAAAAAAAAAAAAAAAAAAGGCAGGGCTTAGGCTGGCCTGCTCCTCTCAGAAATCCAGTAGGATTTTGGTTGACCTCTACTTCCAATTTAGTAATTTTGGTTTAAACAAACAAACAAGCAAACAGAGCAGTGCTAATATTGACGCCCTGATACATCAGAAAAAATATTCTTTCCCCACACACCCCTCTTTCTGATGCTGCCTCCTCCCCAGGGAGGGGAGGAGTTTCCAGGGTACAGCGTCTGTGAACGTTTGGAGGAGGCCTGATGATACCCCCAGGAACTCAGCCATTGCAAATCAAACCTCGTCACCAGGCCAGAGCCACCACGCCCTCCGCCCAGTGTTTCTCCACATCCTTGGCAGGACGAGGGGGTGAGGAGTGCGCGGGCTCTGCGCAGACCCCTGGGACCTGGGAGCCACTTCGTCAGATGCCAGATGTGTGGCAACAGCCGTTACCATGGAAAACCACCATCGCAGCAACAAATTCACATCACTCCAAAAAAGGAAGAGTCCCTCATCACACAGCATACACTATTCCACGAAAAGCAAAACTCTTGGGGTAAGGACAACATTCCGTTCCACTCTCCGATTGCCAGCCAGTGCCTGCGTTACAAGTTCACCAAGTCGATGGCCTGCTTATCTTTTAAGACTGAAACGCTGGTGTCTGACAGGGAAGTCCACAGGGAATCCCTGAAAACACTGGAGATTTCTGCACTGGGGGAGGGGAGGTGGGGGAGGGATAGACCCATAAGAAGCCCTAACTGGTCCTTCTCCCCTATGGGTTGCAATATAGCTCTACCAGACCCCATGCTGTTGGCACCAGAAAAGGCCTTGTGCGCTCTTGCATTCACTAACACACACGTTGGGTTTTGCTGCCCTCATTCAATATTACGCAAGCAATAATTTCCTAGTAAACGTTGGTTGCTTGGTGAATTAAAGGGCTGGGAACCACAAGAGTAAAATGGTGCTGTTGCTATGGAAACAGTTTGGCAGTTCCTCAAAGGTTAAACATACATTTACCATTTGACCCAGCAATTCCACTCCTAGGTACATGCCCACGGGAAATGAAAACGGTCTTTCACCAAAACAACGTATATACATGAGTGTTCACAGCAGCGTTACTTATAACAGCCAAAAACCCCAATGTCCAGCAACTAAAGAATGTGGTATGTCCATATAACACAATGTTATTTAGCCATAGAAAGGAGCGAAGTACTGATTCATGCTACCACAGTTTGGAAAACAGTTTGCTATGTGGAAGAAGCCAGACACAGTTCTAATTCTATTTAAGATGAAATGTCCAGAACAGGCAAATCCAAAAAGACAAAAAGTAGATTAGTGATTGCTAAGGGCCTGGGAAAAGGGGAAATAGAAAGTAGCTGCTGATGAGTACCGGATTTTATGGGGGGGATGATGAAAATGTTCTAAGACTGATTGTGGTGAAGGCTGTACAACTCCACAAACATACTTAGAACCACTGGACTGCATCCATTAAATGGGTCTATTATATGGTATGTGAATTACATCTCAACAAAGTAGCTACCCCTCCGCCCCCCAAAAAGTACAATCAATGGATGACTGAAGACCCCCCCCCCATTTTGTCTCAGGTTTTTCACACTTAACTGTGAAATAAGGCCAAGCATCCATTAATTTTCCCTGAAATAAAAAGGAACCTTTTGTTATGACAGCTCTATCTCTCTACTCTGTTTCAGTCAGATAAGTCCTAGCTCAGTTTCGAATCAGACTGAGTCGGAGTGCCTGTTACATGGTGGAGGCTGGGCAGAGTACTGTCAGAAAAATGAATGATATTTATCCAGACCCTGACCACACCAGAGGAGGGAAAAAATACACACCAAAGGAACTTATCTTGGGGGTATTGAAGACTTTTTTCTTTTTTACTGGTGTATGTTCTAAATTTCACAATGGTTTGGCACTTGAAAAAGGAAAAAAGATTATCTTTCTTTTTTCAAGAATAAACAGAAGAAAGGAGATTTGAGCTGTGTGAGTAACCCAGTACTTTGAGTCTCTCTAGTTGGCTTAGCTACAATTGTCAATTTAACTTTTTGAAAAACTGACAGTTCCACGTTATAACAAAAGAAGTTTAGTTTTTTTAAATGTGTTTGGCCTTTTCATCTCGGTGTGTTAGTGAAGGAAAATGCCTAATAAATACCAAAAAAAATTACTTAAAATGGTGACAATTCTAAATACATGGACTAAAAATAGTGCTTAACTTTTTCTCCAAACTGAGGAGGAGGAACAAAGACTCTGGCCCTAGAATTTCACAAGAATCAGCACATATTAATTCCAATTAAAAAAAAAAATTAACCCAGAGAAACAAAAAAGAAAATCACCTTGCTTTACGATGTGCTACGTAACAATTTGGGTGAAATGTTACAAGAAAATTCTTCCAAAGTCAGATGGAGAAGATGGAACACATAGCCTGGTTTCAGAATCCTATCACTACTGTATTTCAGTGACTGTGCGATTCTTTATTTCACACATTTTAATATCGCTAAGACTGAAGTTCACCTGATACCCAAAAGGCAGGACTGTTTGTTTGTCTTAGTGAAAAATAAAATAATGGTTCATCTTAGACCGGATGCAAAAATGGAATCTAACTGGAAAGTCCTCAAAACAGCACTCACCTCCCCCAGTCTCAGTTTCTCCATTTGTGAGTGGCTCCATCTGATCATCTTGAAGGCCTAACCTGCTCTAAAAGTCTAGGTTCTCCATGATGTCTATCTTCCAAAACTCAGTCTTACTTTACTTGCTACCTGAAAAATGCTCAACTTTTACAAGGCACACTTTATAAATGTAGGAGAAAAAATAGTGAGTCA
Organism: Lasiurus cinereus; assembly: GCA_011751065.1. NCBI lineage: Eukaryota > Metazoa > Chordata > Mammalia > Chiroptera > Vespertilionidae > Lasiurus > Lasiurus cinereus. The sequence continues at coordinate 5,859,874 of JAAGEH010000125.1, forward strand.
ATTAAATAGCCTTAACTAAAAATGTGCCTCGTCATTAAAGATTTCATTAAAAATCGGGGGCTCTTGTAGTTCTCAATGTCGCAACTTCATTCCTGTAGTATTCAAATACGACAAGAAAAGGTGTGCTTGTCAACTGAAACCAGAGATGAATATGACCTGGTCCACAAAATGCAGATTCGACTTTCACACAACTGAATAAGGGAGGCCAAGGCCTTCAGCAGGGAGGTGAGGCAACTGATTTGGTTTCAGAGAGATTAATGGATGCGAGGGAGAAGCAGAAATAGCACTCTGTAGCTCTCAACTTCCCCATGACAGCGCCTCTGCACCACCTCAGGGCCCAGCGCCAGACAAGGATCCGTGGCTGCGTTTCAGACTGTGACATGACTCAAGAGAAATTAATCTCAGTAATGGCATTTATTGTCGTTTTATGAAGGTTAGTCAAACAACACAAGGCTGAAATGCCAACGTCCTGTATTCATGGAAAGGGGGAAGGTACAAGGGTGCTAAAAAGGATCCTGCTAACACTGTAAGGGTAGATGCCTTACCCAACGGAGAGCTTTCTGCCACCATTTAAATCTTTGCTGTGTCCAGGAATTGATGTTCTACTCCCCTCCCCGCCCCGTTTATCGTGTCTGAACCTAAATCAAAGAAGCAAAACCACAGCGCGGTCCCCCCAGCCAGCCGCTCGGCTACGCGGATGTCTCCTGTCTGACCACAGCCCGCGGCGAGCAGGCTGACGTCACCCTCCTGGCAAGAGAGCACCCTGATAAAACAGCTCTAACATTTCACGGCCCAGCTCACATCTCACCAACTCCTGGCCTGCAGGGCAAGGAGCCCCAGCAGCCAGGGCTTGCTCGTTTTCTTTCAAATAATACTTTTTTGTCTCGGACTAGCAGCTGGGGAGAAGACAGTGACCTCGACCTCTTTCAAGCAGTTCAGCTTGTGGCTATCCCCATTCTGGTTAACTTTTTTCTTTTCTTCCCTTTTCTTTTTTTTTTTTTTTACAAGGAGCTGTTAGGCAACACGATGAAACCCGGGCGAGCCAGCAAAGATAAAAGATGTGACGTAGTGTCTGCCAGCGCTACAAGGACTGTACTCGATTCTAAACCCAGGACCCGAGCGCCCTTTCCCATCACTCCTGGGGTACAAGTGCCATCCCGACTGTCCCTCTCAGCAGCCCCAGACTCACAGCTCTAAACCTGCAGAGCCGGAACTTGCATGTGGAGTCCAAACCTCCGCAGAAGGTCACTTCAGCCCAGGGGGCCAGGCTAGGCCAAGCCCAGACCCCTGACTGAGCTTGGTTTGAGCAGATGAGATCTTTATAACAACAATGAGGTTGTTCAGGAAACCTCCACCCTACAACCTTGTATTGCTGGCTGCTTGTAATATAATTAAGGATAACAATAACACAGTAAAACCTGTGCAGTTGAAACATGTGCCATTTTAATTAGAATTTCAAGTAATCCAAATAATCCCATAAATATTACACTTTGTCAGAGTTTCCCTGCATCGTGTATTAAATATCTTAATTTTTAAAAGCATTTTTCCTCACTACAGCCCAATAAGGGCAGAGAGGAAGACTAACTCCTATTTGGCAGCTAAGGAAATGAGCGTTTCAAGAATTAGTGAATTGCTCGAGGTCACAAAGCTGGTTAAGTAGAAGAGCCAGAAGGAGAAAAGTGACCTTTAGATTTTCCAGTTTTTATATTCTTTCTAGTGATGCAGGACGCTTTTACAGGAAGGGAGGAGAGTTGAAGGGAAGGAAGGAGGAGAAATGGATAGGAAAGGCGATGGGGAGAGAGGGAGAAATGAGGAGGAAGAAGAATAGTAGGACAGAGAGCAGAAGAAAGGGAGGGAGAAAGGAAGAGAGAGAAGGCAGCAAGAGTAGGGAAGGGATTGTTATGAGTGGAACTATGTCCCCCAAAATTCATATGTTGCAGTCTAACCCCAGTTAGACTCAAGAATGTGACAAGATTTGGAGATAGGGTCTCCAAAGAGGTGATTAGGATTAAATTGAGTCATTAGGATAGGCTCTAGTCCAATATGAGTGGTGTTCTAATAAGAAAAGGAGATTAGGCCCTACCTGGTTTGACTCAGTGCTTCATTAAGCCTGAGGACTGAAAGGTCCCAGGTTCAATTCCGGTCAAGGGCACATGCCTGAGTTTTGGGCTTGATCCCCAGTAGGGGGTGTGCAGGAGGCAGCCAATCAAAGACT
>JAAGEH010000125.1:5862098-5933408 GCA_011751065.1 Lasiurus cinereus
GGAGATTAAGACACAGACCGATGAGAAGACAGACTATGTGAACATGAAGACAGTCATCTACAAGCCTCCAGAATGGTGAGAATAAAAGTCTGTTGTTTAAGCTGCCCAGCCTGCCAAGTTATTTTGTGATGACAGCCATGCTAACTAACAGGAGAGGAAGGGAGGGGCCACAGGAAGGGAGCAGAGGCCTGAAACCCAGTCTGACTCAAAGGATAAAGCTCTTCACTTTACTTTGGGACCAAACAGCTCCCAACACTGGGTCCACCCTGACAAGCCTAGTGCAGTGGGCCAGGTCACAATGAAGCAATCGTACACGGAGGCCACTTGTGAAGTAGAAACTGCCAAGAGGGGAGGAGACCAAAGGATCAGCACTAAAAGCAAGTGGGCTTCTTGGCCCAGCACCAGGGAAAGTGCAGAGACTCATGCTGTGCCTCAGGGCTGAAGCAAGCACAGGTGAAGAGTGGGGTCCCTAGGAACCAGGCTGGGGTCTCCCTAAGACTGCAGTTCAGCACATCCAGGCGGCACCTACTCCCAGACATGCCCCAAGGGTGGATGATGTCAACAGTCCCTACTCATTTTAAATATCTATAATTCTACAGGGGCAAGAGGGAAAAGGGTACAAACAACAATCCCAAAGAAGCAGTCTGTGTAACCCTTCATATCCATGCCAAATATACACTGAAATGCTTTAAAAAGTTGAATATCTGAATATCAAAAAGCACTCACTGAAAGCATTTTCAAGTAAATTTTAAACTGTTATATTCATACCCATATATTACTAATCATTTAATCAGCAAGTTCTACATTACCTGAAATAATTCTGTTGTGTTCAGGGTTTTAAAAAGCCCCTAAAAAATTCTCATTTACCCTACTGAATTCACTTTATAACTGATCTGTCTCTTCAAAGATTATGCACTACTAATCTGGGTGAACCTGTAAGAGGAATCAAATAATTGTCTTACTCTCATATCATCTCAGCTTAAAAAAAAACTCAGGCACCTAACAGTGACATAACTAAGCTAAAGACCAGCAGATCTCAATGTCAGGCTGGGTGCTGGTTTCAGAAATCATAGCAAGGATTCACAAGATTAAACACCTGTCTGTGTCCTTGGTTTCCTGAGCCAGATCTAATAACCACACCGGCTTCAATCCTTGGTCCTCCAACCCCAGGCTGGTTGGGATGAGGCTGCAGAGGGTTCCGAGTAGATCAGAGATGCTGAGTCTCGCAGCACGGCCCTGCTCTCACTGTCCTGGGCCAGGTGGGAAACGGTCTGCCTGGCTCTGAGCATCAGCACAGTGTAGCTCATGTCCTCAATATGTCCCCGCCTGAGGCCTCAGCACTGACACGTCACTCGTGAACCCTAAGAAGGTAAAAGCAGTTCGAGAACCTTTAATGCCAAGGGCACAGGACCCTCCGTGGAAAAAGACACTTGAAGCCTGTCAGAAATGCTTCCCTCTCTTTTTACTTGCAAATCTACTTCTGTAACATCTTGGTGTTAACAAAAAGGAACAGAATTATGAAAGCAAAGTGTCTGCAGATGGAATTGGAACCCGGCATTTTGCTAGGGGCTCAACTTCCTCTCTGGTTAGACCTTATTATGGATTATTTAGAAGGAATCTCTGAGTGACGCTTGATCAAACCTCTCCAACAGGGGAGCCACCTCCCACAGGGTTCCAGGTGCCACAAAGCAGAGCTTGGGGAAATGGCATCACCTCTTCAAAATGTGAGGAAGAAATACCAGAGAAATCCTATGTAGCCTCGTGCAGCAGGTTCAACATTTAAGGTAACATGATAGTAACTGTGTCGTCAAAACACTCTTTAATTGAAGGGAATTCTGCAGGGTATGACTGGACCTGAGACCTACCCTGGGACGGCTGGGTCTTAGAATCAGTCACTGACCAACGGAGAAGGGGGGAATAGAGAACTTGGGGAGTAGAAGGAGAGATTGGAAAGTTAAAATTTCCGTCCTCTGATCTCCCATAGCACTCCAATCCTCCAGGATGGACTTACCACAGCCTGTGTGGTCACAGCTATCCAATGTGTCTGCTCATCTAGCATATGGAGTGTGTTGGGAGGAGTGAGGGGGATGCGCACACGGGGCCCACAGCCTTGTCTCTGCATTCCTGACCACACTCGCCCAGGGCAGAGGAAAGGGGCAGGAAGTGGGCTCTACAATCACAAAAAAGGTGTGATCTTGCAAAGTCTCTTTCTTCATCTCTCTTGAGCCTCTATTTCTTCATCTACCTTGAGGGAATTTTATGAGAACCAATGAAAACTTACCCAAAATTCCTAGGACAGGTGACTTTTTTTTTATTATACTAGTTACTGAAACCCATTCGCTGATAGGACTCCCATTTAGAGGACGGAATGCCAGGGCAAAGGGAACTTCTCCAAATGCGGTGCCCGCTATTCAGGAGAGCTCCTCTCCTCTAATAAACTTAGCACCTATACAGTTTCCACCAACTAATCTAAAAGGTCAGGAGACACAGTGCCAAGGAGCATGGGTCAGTGAGCATTCCAAGTCTGCTCCAAGAGCCAGCGGGATGACCTCAGGGCCGCTACCTGACTTCCTATGACTGTTTCCATGCGTGTGAACATTCACACCGAGGCCCTGAGCTAGCTCAAGGATTAAAACAAGAAATCTTTAATAAGGTATCCTCCATGCCCAGTGCTTGATACACCAGTACCCCCTCCCCAGATACACACTCTCAACTCTCAGCTCATTCACCTTTCTTCCCATTAGGATACCTTCCGAAATCCTCCCGGCCAATTCGTACTCTTCTCAGTTTTCAAAACCCAACCCAAAGGCTTCATTGCTGACACTTTGTAGCCGGGCTGAGCTGCCTGGCAGAGTCCCAGTGCCATCCTCACGCCGACCACCTCCAACTCAAAAACTGCAGACCCTTGAGCAATACTTCCACGCTTGCTATGATCTCCTCAAAATATAAATAGGCAATCTTGTTCTCTGCAATACATTCTAGCCCAGACCCTGAGGAGAAAGACAAGGTTCCCGGGAACGAATTCAAAATTCATACGCAACCCGGCATATGGACTGCTGAAGGCCATGTCCAAGCCTACCTATTGCAAATACGAAATCTCATCAGCTCCAAACCTCCGACACCAGGAGTGGGCAGGTAGCTGGGACGTGACCAACATCCTAAGTCAACGATTTCACTGTACTATTTAACAATGAGTGCACCAGTTAACTGCATTAGCTCACTGAACTACTTACTTAACACTGCTGAACATACTGTTTCAGAGAAGGCCTGGGGTGAATTTTCCAAGGATTAAAATAGGACACAACGTTCAAAGACACCCCCCCACCCCAATTCTGACAGGGTTAAAGTAGCATTAAGAACTCAAGCAAAGCACATAATTCAAGTGGCCTGCCAACCAGGAAGACTGATAACATGAGTGACGTAAAAAAAGATTTTGTAAACTTTATCACTGAAAGAACTATTAGTACGTAAGTAAAGAACTTTATTTTATCCAACCTTTTACTTAAAAAAAAAATAATAAGCTACTAAAAATGTGAATGAACGAAGAACATCCCTTTCCCTTCACTTTGAGTCCCTCTATCAATTTATTTACACACACAAACTTATTGGCTATAATTACTATAATTTTTTAAAGCAGCCTGTCAATTTATTTCACTCCTACCCAGGTCAAAAAAGTCTTCTAAGAGCGAGCCATTCTCCTTATAGCCACAATACCATTAACACCAAGAAAATTAAAGTTGACACACTGTCACTAATATCCAAGCCATTTTCAAATTTCCCCAACTGAGCTATTTCTTTTGTGGGGATGTGGCCCGTTGGGGGAATCCAGCATCCAATTAAGAATCACACACTGCTCAATGGAGTTGTCATGTCTCTTCAATTTTCTGTGACCTAAAGAAACTTACTCTTTTTTTCCTTGTCTGAAATGGATGTTTTTAAATAATCCAGACCAATAAGCTGTCCTACAATTTTTGGTGGCCTGATCACCAGTTGAATGTTTCTGGCAAAAACACTACAGAGGTGATGCTATGCACACCTCCGTGTATCACATTAGAAGGCAACACATCCCACTGCTGGTGAAACAGCCTGATCACCTGATTCAGGTGGTGCCCATAGGTTTCTCTAGTATATAAAAAAAGTAACCTTTCCCCTTTCATAGCAATAATATGGGGCTGTGCACCTTTTTATCGTCATTCAATCTCTTGCTCATTTATTAAGCATTGTTTGTTTACTATGCAAGAGACTAGAGCAAAGTTGAATAAAACATAACACTCCTGATGAGAAATCAGCACAACATTTAGGATACAACATTTTTATATAAGACAATAAGAGAAAAATATAAGAAAACACCACCCAATGTGATCAGGGACAAACTTACATTCTTCCTGGAATACAGCAAAATAAATATTTGTTCAATAAGTAACTTGTATGGTTTGGGCAAAAAAAAACGACTGACACTAATTAACCATCCTTTCCATTCTTCCTTCTCAACTTGAGCAGACAGTCTTCCAACACAGTCAGTCACCCAACCTCTTACCCTGAGAGATCCAAGTCCCGGATGGACCGGATTGCTGGAGTAAATATAAAACTTCTCAATCTGGTAGGCTAGACCAGCAGTCGCCAACCGGTGGTCCGTGGACCACTGGTGGTCCGTGAGGTCCTAAAGGTTGGTGACGGTTGGTCTAGACCTCCATCTCTTCAGCCTAGGGTCCATCTTCCAATCTTCACACTCTTCCCAGACCCCATAGTTCACTCATGTTGGGAATGCTGTGCTGTCTCCCCTCATGCTTAACGCCCATGCAAAACACCCCCTCACTTTCAGGTCTGCACTACGTACAGTGCAAGTCCTGCCTTCTTCATCAAATTCTTCTTCGGCAAGTCAGCATTCCTCGGTCTTCACGACCTTAAAATATTTTTAAGCCTTAATGTCTGCATCGTACACTGTGGGCCCTTAATCATGTCACCTAGCTGTGAGCAAGGTTTACAAACATTTTGACAAAGTTGGTAAGCCAACAGGCCACTTCATGGACCCAGGTTCCAGGGAACAGACTGTTTTTCTTTGCTCTGAAAGCTGCAACCCACACTCTCTTCTTGAGATGGTCCTCATCCCAAAAGGATAGTTAAGCAGAACTTGTAACCCTGCCAAGTCATCCTAGAAAATGACACACAGATTTTTATTTTAAAGGCTAATTGCTAATGGTTGAATAGAAACCCATTTAAAGAAGATCTGAGATTAGGACTAGCAGAAGAGGGGATCTGGTTCAGCCAAAAGTATGTTAGTGTCTGGTATGTTTGTAGGACAGCAACAGAAACTAAAGAAAACAAAATGATGTTTGAGATCTGGTCTCTGCCTCATTTTAGTGCCAGCAGTAGTGATAAGTCATGGGGATAAGTAAAGAAAAACATGAGAGAGAGGAATCCAAGATGGCGGCATAGGTAAACACCTACACTGCTGCCTCGCACAACAATTTCAAAACTACAACTAAAAGACAGAACGGACACCATCCAGAACCACAGGAAAGCTGGCTGAGTGGAAGTTCTACAACTAGAGGGAAAGAGAGGGGCTCACAGACACCCAGAGGAGCTGCAAAAAGCTGAGGTACGGAGACGGAGATGCGTGCAAGGAGAGAGCGGGTGCCGGAGTACCTGGCTGGCTTTCTCTGGCGGGAGGAAAACGGAGACTCTCAAAGGCATTGAACCCTTTATCCTACGACACTAAACCCCAGATCCAGCCGAAACTCATACAGGGGAGTTTGGACTGTGAAAAGGGAGAAGTGCATGGAAATTTAGGGGAGTCGCAAAAGATCAAAGGCCTGGTGGCGCGCACGGCACTGCACGCAGGACAGATTGCTGATTGTGCCGCTGGCTTTCGCGAGTGGGCGGGAGACAGACCCTCCCAACTGCGCCACTTCTGACTCCACTAAGCCCCTGTTTCGGGCGAAACCCTGGAGACCTAGACTCGTGTGGTCCTGGTGCGCAGGGGAGCCAGAAAGGCAGAGGTTAGAGGCACTGCGGGTGCGCCAGCGCACAAGGACCGCTCCAGCCATTACCCAGTCACGTGAGACTCAGGGGCCGTGGAGGGCGGGGCCGACTGGAAGGCAAGGCGGTCCCTTAAGCCCTGAGACTCCACCCTCCCAAGCTCAGCAGAGGCTTCTGCGGCTTTGCAGTCTGGTATCATAAGGCTGAATTCAACACAGAAGTTTCCCCGGCATAGTGAAAATGCTGAGACAAGGGAAGGGATCACAAACAAAAGAAATGGAGGGGGAAAAAACGACTGGATATAGAGTTCAAAAACACGCTTATAAGGTTTTTCAAGAATATGCTAGAAAAGTTGTATAAATTTAGTGAGACCCAAGAAAAGATGAAAAAGGACCAACTAGAGATGGAAAAGGTCCAACTAAAGATGAAAAAAGACCAACTAGAAATTAAACATACACTGACTGAAAAACATGATAAATTCCAAAATAAAAGAAATGCTGTTTAAATGGGAGAAGTATATAATTATGTGAATCACATAACAAAAAAAAATCATTCAGTAACAACCACAAAAAATCATTAAGCACCACAAAGAGCTTTTGCTTATGGAGACAAGTGTTCAAATATTAATTAATTTGAAGATTAAAAAAAATTCATTACATTAAAAAAAGAGGCTATGGGCATCTTGTATGAGGAAGTCACCAATTGAACTCTAATAGTCAGGAGTGGGATTGGGAAGATAGGTAAGTTTTGGACACTTGGAAATGGTGGGTCAGGGCATTCCAGGTGGGGAAAATTGTATGAATAAATGAAGAGAGCAAGAATGACATCATATGAGTGTGAGATCACTCTAAGCGAGACAAAGGGCTTATTTCTTCTAATCGCAAAGAGTTAGAATAAACAGATAGATGGGTCTGATAATAAAGGGCTTTGAACTCAGGTAGAGCCATTTAGACGTGTGTTAGGCAACTGATAGGGAGCCATTATAAGTGTTGACACAACTAAAGCAAAGCTTCAAAGAGAGGTGGTCTAAGGACACTGTGCTAGGTGATGACTTGGATGGACACACCTGAGCTGGGACAGGACCATGACACCTGTGTAAGGGGGATGAGGTTCAACAATGTTTATATCTTCGAGGGTAGAAAAGAGGCAAACCCAGAGACATCTAGGAAAGATCAGAGAACTGGAAACATGTTTCAGCGAGTATGGCCACCTGACCTTTTCAAAACAGGCCATCCTCCTCTTCCTAATAATTCTCTCAATACTTGGCTGACTTTTTCTTCTTTGTAAGTTGAGAAACTATAAAATTGAAAAAGTCAATTAGCTACACCATTTCTAGCTTATCAATATGTATGAGGGAAAATAAAGATTGAGTTAGCAGTATAGCTCCATACTTAAGTTCTACAGGTGGACCTAAATGAACTCTATATCCAAATTTATTAATGTCAGTTGACATCTTTAATATTCTAAGATAAATTTTATCTTATTACACCAAAACCCATTTCCTTTAAGTAAATAATACAGATGTCTATTGTTTTAGTTGGCATAGATTGTGCTAAGAGCTTTCAATTATTTATAATTAATCGACATTCATTCAATAGATATTTCCTGGATAACATCTGAATTGTTAAGAACAAATATCAAATACCTCAAATAATAGTGCATACTTACAGAAGAAAACTTCTGAACAGTGATTTAAAAATCTACTGTTAAAATAAACCAATTCTAAAAAAGTATAACATGACAGCCTTCATTTAATTGGTGCCAAGCAAATAATAGTTCTGTTGAGATTTTTTTTCACAGTATGCAGTATATTTTGGAGTCCTATTATGAATACATTTTATTCAATAACTGTAGTTTACATAAGCTATTATTAAAAGATGTTTGTAATCCCCAACCCATAACTAAGAGACTACTGAAAGAGAAGTCTAAAAACATATTGACTATCTTGAAAGAAGATTAAAACATTTTTTGGAGATTTACTGGAGAGGCAAACAGCTAATTTTATATATGGATAAGAGTATTTAATACCAGAATATATTTTTATTTCATACTAGAGGCCAGGTGCACAAAATTCATGCATGAGGAGTAAGGGTGGGGGGGAGGGCTTGGCCTACATCCTCTCCAATTTGGGATCCCTTGGAGGATGTCTGACTGCTGGCTTATCAGGCCTAAACCAGCAGTTGGACATCCCTCTTGCAATCTGGGACCACTGGCTCCTAACCACTTGCCTGCCTGATTGCCCCTAACTACCTCTGCCTGCTGGCCTGATACCCCCAACTGCTCCCCTGCCTGCCTGATCACCCCTAACCACCTCTGCCTGCCAGCCTGATTACTCCTATCCACTCCCCTACCAGTCTGATTGCCCCCTAACTGCTCCCCTGCCAGTCTGATTGCCCTCTAACTGCCCTCCCCTGCTGTCCTGATCACCCCTTAATTGCCCTCCCCTGCCAGCTTGATCACCACCCCTAACTGCCTCTGCCTCATCACCCGCCACCATGGTTTTGTCCAGAAGACATCTGGTCTAATTAGCATATTACCCTTTTATTAGTACAGATTAGTAACAGTGTGCAGAATAACCAAAGAATATGTGAATCTGTGAGTTGCTTTATCAAGCTACCATAGATTTATTCCCCAGATTTTAAAATTAATTGGGAATCTTAAAATTCTTATGCAAAAATTCTATTCAGTCAAGAACTTTTTATTCTTACCAAGTTCCAAAAAAAAGAAATTACTAAATAACAGACTAAGAAGTATTTAATCCGAAAACAAGTATTCCACTGGCATGTAGAAATTGGTATGTTTCCAAAATACAATACATCCTTATGATGTGAGAAGTTTTATATGCCCATGTAAAGGGGGTTCCCCAAATCGTGTGTTAACCATTTAAAATAACGGGGAGGGGTGTGTTGCTTCTCTTTTATTTCAACTTCTCTCAATCCTGTCCACCCCCTCTTTCTTTTCAAGTTTACGTTATCCAGTGAACAAATTTTATCAATGAGCTGCCAGGAAGGGCTGACTCCCTCTGGTGTATTTACTTAAGATATGAAGGTCAAACAACCTTGTGCTCGATCATAAAAGTTGTGGCTCTTTGGGGGCCCACTTCAGGTCTCTCCTCACCTCCAAGTGACTCATTATGAAGCCAAAAAAGGAGAGGAAAATTGAGCTGATCAAAGGCTAGGCTGTCATTAAGTGAAAATGATGGAAGATGAAAGGACTGCCCTCCACTTCAAAGGTAGAGCTGCGCCCCGGTGAGCTAACAGCAAGTCCTGGCTCTGCGGTGTGGACGGCGGTGTGACGGACTGCGTGGCATGCCTAGGGCCGGGTATGTGCATGCTCGTGGTGCAAAACAGAAACGCAAGGATAAACACAAACTCAAACATTTTCCTTTTAGCTGTAAAGAGCGAAGGACCCCAAATTACAAAGTGGCAGACACATCATTTCCACCCTTGCAAAAATGAAAAAGTGTAATAAGGTTCAAGGGCTGCTGAGGAAGTTGGCATCACTGAAACAGTGTACAATTATATCTAAGCAGTTCCCCTTACGCCTGAGGTGTGTAATGAAATCAATCTTAATTACGAGAGAGCCTGGGTGTAGCCGTCACTCTTACTCCTCAGCAGTTAGTTTATTAAGGAGTTGAGGCAAGGGACCCTCAGATGTGCTTGAGGCTTTAGGGAGAATGGAGCTGGTGAAGAGCCAGGATGGGGATAGGAGGAAGAGTGGGGAAACCACGTCCTTTGTTATTCCACAAGAGTCTCCCCAGTCCACCCTGCCATCCCCTATGCCCACCCTCACACCCATACACCCTACAAACAGGAGCTCCTTTAGGCAGTCAACATTTTACATCACAGGGGCCTCTTTGGTCATTTAGTCTACTCTCCTTCCTCAACAGACCCTCCTGTAAGAGGGGTAAGTACATGTACACGCCCCACCTCACTCTCTTTGGCACCTGGAACAACCTTACCTATATGGTTTTGATCAAACGGGAAGTTTTTCAGGGAATTTACAGCCCTGCCCCTTTTTCCTCTCCCCGGTAATTTACTGTTAGTGACCAAAATACAGAGGAAGCAAAGAGGAAGGGATCACCCTTTCGGCCTGAAATTAATCATCAGGATGATGGGTAACACACAGGAACACAGATCTGGTGCCGGGACATGTTCCAAAAACTCTATAGAGGTGAATTTGTGTCATCCTCTAATTACCTAGGAAGTCTCGTTTTACCGAGAAGGAAACAGAGGCCAGAAGTGGCTTAGCACTTTTTGCCCAAGGCCCCACACCATTCAGAAAGGCTTAATGGAGCAGATCACGCGCCAGCTGAGCCAGGAAGGATGGGTGGGAGTTTGCCGGTGAGCAAACCCTGCTCACCCAAGGAACAGTGAGTGTGAGTGATGGGAGCTCTGGGTCCCTCTCGTTTACAGGCCGAAGGAGGAAGAGCCCCAGAGACAAGGGCAGATGAAAGAAGAGCCCGGTGATGGGAGATAGGCTGGGCTTCAGGCCTCCAAGACCCCCTCAAATCAACGTTCAGACTCCTTGTAAGTTCAACTCAGCCTGCTGTGCACACCAGCTGAGGACCAAGTCTCCCTGCCCACTCTCTTCCAATCACACGGCCACTCTGCTCTCCAGTGTGGGTATTACAGACAGCCTCTTCTACCTGGCCACGCTGAAGAAAGAGTTTGGGCTTTCTACTGCTATGGGGAGCCAATGACAACATTCAAGCTGGAAAGCAAACGCTCATGTATACTTGGCCATCTTGAAGCATTTGCCCTTGTTGATTGCCTTCATCTGGAATTCCGACCGTTCCTCTCCTTACCCCCGGGGCCCCCATACATACAATTTAGTCTCTGTAAAGATCTTAATTTACAACATGCATGATGCCAATTTGTTTCTTATAAGATAGTTAGTACTATTTATAAAGAAGACACCATGCTAGATGGTTGGCTTCTTGAGAAAGGCTATATTGTGTTCAGCATTGGACACAAAGCTGGCACTCAAATAGTCAATCACTGTCCTACGGGTGCCATCAGTAAGATTCATAATTGAGCTAATACCACTCTCCAAAATATTTTCATGTAAGCAACTGGATACATATATACAACTTTGCAAAGAATCAAGTAAAGGAAATTTCAGTAATTAACAATATTCCCCATTTCCAATCTCCAAATTTTAGAACAGCTTTACTGAGATTCATAAAGAAATAAAATGTCACACTAGTAATAAACTGTAAGACCTACATGTGTTTTGCCAACCTATTGTCTTTAAAACCATTCTGGCCGAAACAGTTTGACTCAGTGGATAGACTGTCGGCCTGTGGACTCAAGGGTCCCAGATTCAATTCCGGACAAGGGCATGTACCTGGGTTTCGGACACATCCCCAGTGGGGAGTGCGTAGGAGGCAGCTGATTGATGTTTATCTCTTATCGATGTTTCTAACTCTCTCTCTCCCTTCCTCTCTGTAAAAAAATCAATAAAATACATTAAAAAAAAAAATTCTGACAATGATGGTTAGAACTGCTCCCATGCTCGAATGCTCCTAAATTGTGTTAGCCTTGACACACGGTCAATGGGAATTAAGACTAATGAAGAAATAAAGCAAAACTGAAACATTTCAATTTGGGGTCTACCATATTAACTTCTAGCAAATTAAACGGATGAGAGGTTTGCAACCACTGACATTTACGCGTCACTAGTTCTCCTGTCTCCTCCTCTCTGTGCCATTAACCTTTAGGGTCTAGCGCTCTGCCCATCTCACTTCACCCATGCTTTCCAGGGATTACAGATCAGGAATTCCACAGCACAGCGAGGCACAAACCCAGCCAAATCAGAGAGGCCAATGTGAGCTAATGTAATGGAGAGGTTTCCATCTCCTGCACTGAAAACTAAGGCCTGAGAGACTCGCATTCTCTCTCTTACACTCAGAGCTGTTCGGGTTTGGAGATACCTACTTACTTAAGCACTCAATTATTTCAACAAATATCTGAAGCGGCTGGTGTCTCAACCTTTCCTGCCAATGGTAGATGGACGTTTGAGGAAGAGCCTCACATTAAATCTTCACATTCTCCAAGGTGGCAAAAAGCACAGAGGTGATAATCCCAGATGGAGAACGTGACACCAGCTCATCCATATCCAAGTCCTAGCTTCCTACACACAATCCAATTATCTCCCAAAGACAGCAGATCATCTTATGGGCATCATGTCAAGGCACTCAATTTGCTGGAAGAAGCGGAAGAAAGGGTCTATGAAGTAGAAGTAGCAAAGGATTTTAGTAATGAATTAAAAATACGTGTTGTCCACTGAAGAGAAATTATATTCTCTATCTCAGGATTTTCTACAGGTTGCTGGTTCGACAACTATCCATGTGAAACTGACTTCGTGTGAAAATATGGGAATAAATTAACTTTTGGTTAAGTCTGATCTTGATCTACTGAGCTCCTATTTAAAAAGCAAAAGTGGTTCTCAGGTTATTTCCATCAATCTGGAGAAATTTTCCTTCTTGTTCCTCATTTGCACCACCTAGTGAAGTACTTTTCAACGTGTGGGGCCTGGGCCACCTCTATCTATCAGAATCACTTGAGATACATCTTTAAAATGCATACTTCCAGGCTTGACCCCAATCCTAATAAAAACGTTGTCCTGGGTCGCTAAAAATCTGTCATTACAGCATGCTCCCCAGACGGTCCAATGCAGATGGCATGTATCTTCTCTTGTGCCTCTTCCGCTTTGAAAACTGACCAATACTATGACCCATCAAACATTTCCAACTGCCTACAGAGTGGCTGGCAGTGAGGGAGAACTCAATGCTCACGTCAGGAAACGCCTCAAGAACCAGCAGGGAAAACAGCTGGAGATCGCCTTTAGGACTATCACCTCTGTTATCAAACAATGGTATATTTCTCGAACTAATTTTTTAAATGTTCACTGTTTTTTATTTTGTTTGTTTTGTTAATCCTCACCAAGGATGTTTTCCCCTTGATTTTGAGAGAGGCTGGAAGGGGAGGGGAAAGGTGCAGAGAGAGAAACATAGATATGAGAGAGACACATCGATTGACTGCCTCCCTGCACCTGCCCTGACCAGGGCCTGGGATTGAGCATGTGACTGAGGTATGTGCCCTTTGACCAGAATCAGACCCAGGACCCTTCAATCTGCAGTCTGACACTCTATCCACTGAGCCAAACCAGCCAAGGCTAAATGTTCACCTTTTTAGAGGTCAGAACCTTAGTTAAGTGATCCCACAGGTGCCTCAGTTTTTCCATATAGAAACTGGGCACACCATCCGTTGCCTTATATTGCCTGTAAGGCATGTACTGCCACAAACTTCCTATGTCTTTTGTGCAACCAAACTCACCCACCCTGAAAGCTTCGAATCAGGCCCACAAGCTCTTCAATAACAAGCCTTGCAGACAGAGCCCATGACCACCCATTTGTAAATTTCTCAGTCTAGGGAAGGAAGCCAGGAAAAAGTCTCCTTTAACTGTAAAAACTACTCTCGACTGGCTCAGCATTCTCCCCGTTAGCTGCTCTAGATTAAACTGAGGCAGTCACAAAGCCACCCCGATGGCTCTGTGAGATGCCACGGAGGAGGTAAACCAAGGGTGGAGCTGAACTGGTGACCGAAATCAAAACGCTCTTTGGTGGGTCCACGGGTTAAAATCTCACTTCATTCTGTAACTATTTTTGAAACAGGAAATAAAATCAAAATGATTAAGAAATAAAATAACTTAGAAAGACTCTCATGCTGACTTGCAAAGGTTTCTTAAAATTCAGAAGTGCCAGAGGCTTTTCCTTCTGTAGCAGATTGTTTTTCACCCCCCAGACTTCAGGCTCCTGAGCACGGGGCTGCCACTTGTGTCAGCTAATTCGTCAACGCAGCACATTTCCTGCAAATGCCGAGAGGAGGCGTCCCAAGTTGGACGGCTAGCATCTGGCATGGATCTTGTCTGACCCCATGACAACAAAGACCAAGACCAGAAAGCACTCGTCGTTTATAACCCATTATGATTTAGCTTGAGTGAGAGTCGCTTCCGAAGTCTTCGAAAGTACAAGATGGAAAATGCCAAAGATTTTTTATTGATTATATATATATATCTACATACCTAGATAGTTACTTCAAACATTTCTCTATAATTTATAGGTAATATACATTTCCTAAATACAGATATATCCATAGATGATGAATAGACATCCCTGTGAACGCAGAGATCTAAAATTAGAAATTCCATTTCTCTGCCATGCATATGCACATACACATTGAATGTGCATATAAAAATGTAAATACATATATAAATCACCATATCTTAAGCGCCGATTTCTTGAGAGCAAGGAGCCCACCAGTTTCACAAATAGGCATTGTTCATGCAACATGCAAATGCATGAGCAATGTTGAACAGAATAAACACAGAGCCAGCCAACCGTGAGCAGAAATTAACACTCAGATACTAAGACCAGGCTCTTGCTCTGGAAGGGTTATATCCTAGGGCTGGGACTATGGCATCCTGCTGGGTACCAATCAGCAAACAAGGTGGCATGTTTTTTTCCTGCTTTTCCAAAAGCTGAAGCAGAGTGAGGAAGGCAGTGTAACCTGTATACCCGCTCAATCCACCTTGATCCAGGAGCTGTTACACTTAAAAAGCATTATCTTTTGGGTTAAATAAAATGTGGCATATCCATGCAAAGAACTGTTACTCCGCACTAAAAAGAAATGAAGGACTGATAACATGTTGCAACCTACGTGAACCTTTCATGATGCTCAGTGAAAGAAGCCAGTCACAACAAACCATATTCTGTCTGATTCCATTTATATGAACTGTCCAGAATATGCCCATCTATAGATACAGAAAGCAGAAGAGGTTACTAGTGGCCTAGGACGGGAGGGGAATGGAGAGTGACTGCTAATGGGTACAGGATTTCTTTTAGGAGTGATGAAAGTGTTCTAAACTTAGATCATAGTGATGGTCGCAAACTCTGTGAATATACGAAAACTACAGAAACTACACTATAAAAGAGTGAATTTTATGGTACATTAATTACATCTTCGTAAAGCTATTTAAACACACACACACACAAATTTGTCCTGGCCGACGTGGCTCAATTGGGGTGAGGATTCATTTTTTTAAAATACAACATTTGTTTTCAAAACTATCATCTTTAAAAACCTACAGCAGCTACAGAGTCAACATTGAGCAGAGTAAATATGGCAACTCTTTGCTTTTCCAAATCCTCAGGAGACTTGGGCATTACAAAAATTAGACAAGCAACTGTCACAGCTGGTGGCTGGTACCATGAATCAATCGAGGAAGGGAAATTTTTCTGAAGCCAAAAAGTAAACTGTGAGACACACACACACTAAATCAAAACAACGGGAATCTCAGTAGGATGTCTATGTGTCCAAGTGCTTCACTCACATCACTCACTACAGGTTCCCTGACTCCCTCATTACTTGGAAGATAAACCCGTGGTAGGACAGGAACTGGAAGTTTTTTGTTGTTTGTTGTTTTCTCCTGACACATGAGATCTAGCACAGCCGGAGATGTGATAGTCTTTAAAGGCAGTAGTAAGTATTTTAAAGCCACAAATACTCCCTGAACTGTAACTCCAAACACCACTGTGGTAGCTATGAGCTGCGACTACCTCTTCTCCCGTCCTGTTTCAATGGGAATGGGGGGATTCATTCTACAACAAGATCACTTACAGGTAAGATGTGCGGTAGCATTCACATCTTCCAGAAAATGAGGTGAAGGGTTGCTAGAACTTCACCAGCAGCCAATGCTCTGTGCAACATATAATGAGTGAGCAAAGCTGAACCAAAAAAGCCAGAGATTGTGGATCTTCCTAATATAACCATCCAATTACCTCAGCCCTCTAAACTAAGGGCTCTGTGACCTGCAATCACACGTTTCCTCAGCACCAATCCTGGTCCCAGGCAATGACGTGTGCAGCTGGCAGAGGGATACCACCACTTAAAAGATGGTAGACTCCATGGCGTCCAAGAAACATACACCTCAGATGTAGAGATTTCACACGTACGCATAATACAACATATTTGCAAATATGTACAGTATATATACATGTATGTGTGAGCATGTAGCAGTGAAATTGAAATTTTTTTGTACACATGCAAATGAGTGTCAACATTTTCAAAGTAGTCATTCTAGAATGATTTGAACTTACTTATTCAAAAAAAATCGTCACTGATTAGCCCTTCCCGGTTTGGCTCAGTGGATAGAGTGTCAGCCTGCAGACCAAAGGGTCATGGGTTTAATTCCCGGCTAAGGACATGTACCTCAGTTGCAGGTGCATCCCTGGCCTCTGTCAGAAAAATAAGCTCATCATTTTATAGGCACACTTAGATAGCACTGTGCCTAGCAAAAAATAGATGCTCTGTAAATGTCGTATGTGTGTGTGTGTGTGTGTAATTACTGGCCGCCCTTTAAAATAGTCAAAAGAATGTAGCTCAGACCTTGAAAGCAATTTCTAAAAACAACAACAATGTTCTGAGAATGAGAGCATTAGAGTAAATGTGTAATTTTCCAAGGTAATTATTTTGAAGACAAGCGTGGACACCTTGCTAGGTTTATTTTTAATGTCACATTTTATTTACAATAAAGATTACAAAATAAGAAGATTAAACTACCAAAGGATAACTGTGGACTACAAACTCCAAAGAAATTCAAAAAAGGATATAAACATCATAAGGCATTGAAAGGGGACAAGCAAGGCATCTTGAGGATTGCAATGGTGACAATACAGTTCCTGCCTATAAAAAGTTTCATGTTGACTTTTATAAAGGGAGGTTGAGCTACACCCTGAAGAATATATAGCCTTCATGTCACTGGAAAGGAGCAAGAATGGCTTTCCAAATGGGAGAGAAATGAACAGAACCTAAAGGGAGAACTGTAGACAAACCAGAGAGAAAGTACGGGAGCCAAGAGCTTAGGCCCTAAGCTTGATTTCAACCAGCCAGTGGTTGGATGAATCATTACCAAATAAGAAATAAAGCAAAGCAACACTATACTCAAGGAAAGTGCTTCTAAAACAGAGTCCTCTGTGCCATGCTGGTGTTTCTTCACATCCCCCAATCTGGCTGCCTGCTGGTTTCCATGGCTAGGATTTACCCCATTTGGAAAAACAACTCCTTCTTGGACAATACCAAAATCACTACCTCTGCCCTGAAATTAAACAAGAAAACATACATAGTCCAGCCTCTAACTTCAATGATAAACTCATCAAAATAGAGACTATGTCTTTTTTCACATGGTAGCAATCAGCAGTGTTACAACACCCTGTTTCCCAAAAAACAAAACAGTGTCTTATATTAATTTTTGCTCCCAAAGATGCTCTAGGTCTTATTTTCAGGGGATGTCTTATTTTTCCATGAAGAATAATACGATACACATTTATTGTTGAACAAAAGAAAAAAAAAAGGAAATTTATTACCTGTATATGGTAATAGTCATCACAACCCAGCTCACTGATTGGCCGCAGAGCAGCTGGAGCTGTTCAGGCAGTGCGAGGTCTCTAAATCAGGAGTCAGATGCCTTACGGTAGCTTTGGGGGCCTTATATTCCAAGGAGGCCTTATGTTCGGGGAGGCCTTATTTTCAGGGGGTGCCTTATATTACAGCGAGAGGCAAAACTGGAAGTAGGTCTTATTTTCGGGGAATGTCTTACTTTTGGGGAAACATGGGAGGTACTCCAATAAGGAATGAATTACAAGTTAACTACAAAAAACACCTTAAAATTGTTCAATTACCCCGGTAGGGCTAAAATTTAAAAGACTGGCCATATCAAGTACTGGTGAGGACTGAAGCGTTCCCAGAGTCCTCATACACTGCTGGTGGGAAAGCAGGATGGTACAAACACTCTGGAAAGCAGCTAAGCAGTTTCTAAAAAGTTAAACATACCCATGGACCCAGCCAGTCCATGCATAGGTACCCAAGAGAAATGAGTGCATACATCCACAAAAAGGCTTGTATAAAAATGTTCAGAGGTCAGACCACAAAATGATGTACTTAATATCACTGACGTGTACACCTAAAAATGGTAAAAATTATACATTTTATACATTGTGTATATTTTACCACAATTAAAAAAATGTTTAGAGCAACTTTATTCGTAATTACTAAAAACCAGAAACTCTGCAAATGTCCATCAGCCTTAGATTAGTGTGGAGGAGAGACTATTCCATGACATGACCACTGTCTGACTACTGCCGACCGGGGCCACCAGCTAGGTCTGGCCAGAACAGAGCCTGCTTCCCAAATCCCCTCAGAGACTGTCTGATCAACCCCACCCTATGCCCCAGGGAGTTCTGGTTTGTGCTGGTTTGTGGCCCTCTCAGAGCAAGCAAGCGTTCCTCTCATTGGGGCATGTGATGCCTCAGAACCCATATCCATCCCACCCTGTCCCCTATTACCCTTAGCCACGCCACTGCAGTGTGGAGTTCACCCATGTCCTCTTGCCACCACTTCCCAAGACGACCCTAGCATGTAAGTTCCCGTAATAAACTCTTGATATAATGATGGAGTTATCAGCCTTTGCCTACAGTTTCTAGCCCAGGAGAATGATTACCTATTGGTAAGCAAATTGTGACAGTCACACAACGGACTACAGCACAGCAATACAAAACTACTCATCCCTGCAACAACACAGACGAATCCTAACAATTTGTTGAGCACAAGAAGTTGGAATCAAATGATTCTATTTACATGAAGCTCTAGAGGAGATGAAACTAATCTATGAAGGTAGAAGCCAGAAGGGTGTGTATTGACTAGCAAGGAAGCTTGAAGGAACTTTCTGGGGCAATGGAAAAGTCCTATATCTTAATCTAGGTGGTAGTTAGAAAATGTATAAACACAGGAAAAAATTAATGAGGCCGTGCCCTTAAGATTTCCCACTTATAACAATGCCTCAATGAAAATAAAAGGAAGGAAAAAGAAAACCCAACATGTGGAACTCCCCAGTCCATGCATCCACATCAAACCCAGGGCTTACCTTTTGTCGCCTCACTAAATACTCTATTATCACAAGACAGGAGCTCGCAATACAAAGTGCCCCCGGTGTATTATAGGATCTATCCCATTCGGGTGATATTTTTTAAGGTCTGACCAAGAGTAGTTTAAGAAGAACATACAACCTATCGATTTTTTTTTGAGCCTTTTTAAAATTCATTGAATTTTTTTTATTCTAAACATATTTTATTCCTATCAGAACCCAAATGACCATTTGACAGTGTTTTGGTTGTTGTTGTTGTTTAATTAATGATACTATAAGAGGAAGAATCCAAGATGGCGGCATAGGTAAACACCTACACTGCTGCCTCATACAACAATTTCAAAACTACAACTAAAAGACAGAACGGACATCATCCAGAACCACAGGAAAGCTGGCTGAGTGGAAATTCTACAACTAGAAGGAAAGAGAGGGGCTCACGGAGACGCAGAGGAGCTGCAAAAAGCTGAGGTCCAGCCGAAACTCATACGGGGGAAGTTTGAACTGTGAAAAGGGAGAAGTGCACGGAAATTTGGGGGAGCCGAGAAAGGGCAGAAGTTTGGTGGCGCGCACAGCACTACGAGCAGAAGACCGACTACAGATTGTGCCGCTGGCTTTCACAAGTGGGCGGGAGACAGAGTCTCCCAACTGCGCCACTTCTAACTCCACTAGACCCCAGTTTCATGCGAGACGCTGGGGATCCAGACTCATGTGGTCCCGGAGCACAGGGGAGCCAGAAAGGCAGCTGTCTAGAGGCACCGCTCCAGCAATTACCTAGTTGGTGGAGCCAACTGGAAGGCAAGGCTGTCCGTTAAGCCCTGAGACTCCACCCCTCCCAAGCTCAACAAAGAGGTCTTTGCAGTTTTGCAAGTCTTGTATCATAAGGCTGAATCCAACACAGAAGTTCTCCCAGCATAGTGAAAATGCTGAGACAAGGGAAGGGATTACAAACAAAAGAAATGGAAGAAAACAAAGGACTGGATATAGAGTTCAAAACCACGGTTAAAAGGTTTTTCAAGAATATCCTAGAAGAGATGGATAAATTTAGCAAGACCCAAGAAGAGATGAAAAAGGACCAACTAGAGATGAAAAAGGACCAACTAGAAATTAAACATACACTGACTGAAATAAAAAATATTATACAGAGACCTAACAGCAAACTAGAGGAACACAAGAATCAAGTCAAAGATTTGAAACATAAAGAATCAGAAAACACTCAAATGGAAAAGCAAGAAGAGAGAAGAATCCAAAAATGTGAAGATAATGTAAGGACAACTTCAAGCATACCAACATCAGAATTGTGGGGGTGCCAGAAGAAGAGAGAGAGCAAGATACTGAAAACCTATTTGAAGAAATAATGACTGAGAACTTCCCACATCTGGTAAATGAAATAGACTTACAAGTCCAGGAAGCACACAGAACCCCATATAAAAGGAATCCAAAGAGGACTACATCAAGACACATCATAATTAAAATACCAAGAGCAAAAGAGAGAATACTGAAAGCAGCAAGAGAAAAACAGTTCATTACCTACAAGGGAGCACTCATATAATTGTCAGCTGATTTCTCAACAGAAATTATGCAGGCCACATGGGAGTGGCAAGAAATATTCAAAGTGATGAATAGCAAGAACCTACAACCAAGAATACTCTATCCAGCAAAGCTATCATTCAGAATTGAAGGGCAGATAAAGAGCTTCACAGATAAGAAAAAGCTAAAGGAGCTCATCAACTCCAAACCAGTATTATATGAAATGCTGAAAGGTACTCTTTAAGAAGAGGGGGAAGAAAAAGGCAAAAGATAAAAAATTATGAACAACAATTACATTATCTATCAACAAGTGAATCTAAAAATTAGTGAATTAAAAATTTGATCAACAGAATAAGCTGGTGAATATAATAGAATCAGGAGCACAGAAAGGGAGTGGACTGATAATTCTCAGGGGAAAAGGGATGAGGGGGTGCAGGGAGAGACTGGACAAAAATCATACACCTATGGATGAGGTCAATGGGTGGGAGGTAAGAGTAGAGAGAGGGGTGGGAGCCGGGTGGACGGGAAAAAAGAGAAGCAAATGTAATAATCTGAATAATAAAGATTCAATTTAAAAAAATAATACTATAAGAAATGCTAGTTCCCAATATAACAGAAAGGCATCATGGAGTGAGACATCTGGACTCTCTGATCATAGTTAATAAACCAAGTACAAGAGTCCACACTTTTATATGCAAGTTTTCTTAATATACTCTGTACTTTTTAAATTCTTTATAAGTCTGTGAAAAAAATAAACCATCCACTCAAATCTATATTCTGAAGTTTGAAAATAAAAGCAGTTCCTTTTAAATATGAATTCAACTCAATAGTACGACAATTTACCTACAATAATAACAACAGTTTTAATAATCTGTTATTACTTTCTTTCTTTATTTACCTGTTGTCTGTCTCCTCTGTTAGAATATAAGCTCCAAAAAGTCCGGAATTTTGCTGTTTTGTTAACAGCTATATCCCCAGTCCATAAAACAGTGTCTAACACATAATAGGTATTAAATATTATCGCATAAATGACTGGTTCATTTAACAGACCATCTAGAGTGAATAACTAAAAAACAAGATGAGTAATGGCAGTTACTTCCAACCAATCAGCCCACTTCAAATGTTCCTCTAAAGAAACTGAGCCTTAAAGTGGTTTTCTTTTCTTTCTTCTCCTTTTGTTGATATCACTTTCCCAGTTATCTTTCCTTCCTCTAAGAACAGTCTAAGAGTTAACAAACTCACTTGTGTTACCCACTAAGTATCCCTGGGTCAATCACACAATTTCACTGTTTTTTTATTGTTAATGAAAAGACTGGAGTAGATTCATGCATTAGCAGATACCGCGGTGCTTAGTGCTGAGAAGAAAGAGAAGAAAGGCTAAGTCCTAGCCCTCCCACAGCGAGACTGACAGAGGAGTAGGTCACAGGGGGGGATGATTCTCTGACAGAGCATGCTCGGTGGGCCATGAAACCACCCCACAACACTTAATCACACCACGCAGGTAGTGGCAGGAGGGTCAATTTACAGACATCTCAGCACCTCAGGGATGAATAGTAGCCATGTGAAAGAGCAGTGGGACGTCAGAGAGAGGTAATGGCTCACTCAAAGGAAGTGGTTTGATGTATCTAGACTATTGGCTGTGGGTGAAGGAATGGTGGAAGATAAGGATGTGTGTGGGAGAGGGGATGGGATGGTTGGAGGCAAGGCTGGAGAGTTAAACAGGTAAAATCATGGATGAAATGTCTAGAACTGAACAAGGTCAGAGGCAGTGGTCAGTTATGGATTATTATAGTAACAAAGAAGAAAACTAATGAAGACCTAAGAGTTCCTATGACCTCTTCGGCTTCCCGTTCGACAATATTGTTTGTTCCTACGTGACCATTCTTGCCCAGACTAATATCTCCATCAGTGGCCTTTCCTCTGAAACCCATACACAACTTTCTAAAATTTATCTCTTCTATGAAACCTCAAAGATCCTTCAAACTCAACATATTCAAAGCTAAACCCCTGATCTCACCCCAGAATCCAATCTTCTTCCAGTGTTTCCTCTCTGCAGACGGTGCCATCCATCCACTTGGGGGACTGGAAACCTGGGAAGCACCCTCAATGCCTTCTAAGTCTCCTCCCTCCTCCCCTGCTTCCATCTAGCCTTCTGGCACTATGCCCTGAAAGTTTGCTCTCCAAATAGCTCTTAGATCCACTTCTGTCCTACCACACAACCACCACCACCATCGTTTGGGTAACCGCCCTCTCTGGCCTAAACCTCTTCAAACAGGTTCACATCCTTTCCTATTTCTACAGCCTCTCCTTAATCCCTTCCAAACTGTTTTCAAGCTGCAACCATAGGCTGTTATGTCGATCAACTTGCCTCATTCCTTAAGTCCTCTACTTACCACCAGGAGCTCAATCAAGGTCCTGTCACTGTTGCTCATCTGTAGCTCATTCCCCAAGGAGTGGGTATTCAGTAAGTATTTGAGTCAAGGGGTGTGAGAAGGAATCTAAGGAGTCAGCACCACATGGCACAGAGAGGAACGAAGGTGAGGACGAGAAGTGTCCATTGAATTTGCACTAGGATGTCACTTGGTAACCTTGTCCAGAACGATTTCCATGGCATTATGGGCACAGAGATCAGAGGACAGTGGGTCAAGAAGAGAATGGGCAGGAGGGAAGTAGAAACATACTGATCTTCTTCCTTGGATGCCAAGGAAGAGGGTCCAATAGCTGAAGATGAACGTAAGGTTTAAGGATGGGTTTGCTTTTGTCTTAAAATTGGGAGAGACTTGTGCATGAGCACATGATGAAGAGAAAGACCTCGGGGAGGAAGAAGAGGAAACCAGGAAAGAAAGAAATCACTAATCCGTCTCTGCAGCCAGAAGGGCTGGGACTTGTGAGACCCAATAGGAGAGTTAGCCTTTCTCTGACCCTAAGGGAAAGCAAAGAGGAATGGAGTTGGATCCAGAACAGTTTGCAGGTAGGAAAGTAAAAAAGATGGTGGTTCCTCTATTTCTCTGTTTTCTTCTTAAATGACGTATAAGAATTCTTCCAGCTCTATAAGAAGGTACTTCTCTTGGTTGGACAAGTACAGCCTGCATATATGTATGTGTATTCTGTGCATTTTTTTTTCCTGGTGTTGTATTTGTTACAGAACACCAAGAAGCAATGTTTGATGTCTACTGTTAGTTCTGGGGCTCACTTCACCCCATCCCTTCTCCTCTACCAATATCAGCCCTCTCTTGTTGGTGCAGAGCCTCTAACAGAAAAAATGGCTCCCATCATAGTCTCTAGCAACTGGTGGTAACTGTTCCCCAATTGCAAATGCAGCAGTGCAGGGCTAGGAAGCTTTACATAGGTTTTATACCAAGAATGACTACTATTTTCCATCCCTTTTACCCTCTACTCCATAGAACTTAAAACCTGATACAGCTGCTATTACATATTCCTTTTAAAAAGCTACCAAATCACTCTCCTGGGTGACTTTACGCATTGGCAAAGAGGTTACAGCTTTTCAGCAGGGAAATAAAACCAGGGTTCTCGGTGGGGTCAGCCAATCGTTTTATCAGTTACTCATCAGAAAAACAATAGTTTAAAAGGACACACAGAGTGAGAATGGGAGAAAATGGGTACAGGAAAAAGCTGCTGACATTAAAATAAAACTCAAAATTAATCCCTTGTCACTTTAATAGTGCTGCCACATAATGGAAGATGTGTTTGTTTTCAAAGGGCGGGGGGTGGGGGGAGAACATCCAGAAATGTGCACTCATCTCTCCCTCAACTGTTATCGGGAAGAAGCCTACACTCGGTCCAGCTGGACGGTGGGGTGGTGTAAACAAGTTGGCTAAATTGCTTGGCAGAATGCATGTGCATCAAACCAATACATTCTGGAATTCGCTCTATTCAAACCAAATCATTAGCCAAGAAGAATCAGCAGGCAACTATGTTCATGCAGAACAGATATAAAATAAAAACCAAAAGCAATACATGTGGATGATTCATTTTCATTCATAATTTTAGATGGTGCATAAGGCAAACTATTGTTTCAGGTCTTTGTTGCTCTCTAACAGCCATGTCTGTACAATGTAGAGTATTGTCTCAATATTGGAACAACTTAAGCTTTTTCTCTGTGTATCTAAAAGTCCCTGGATTAACATCCAAAGAAACCTGGCACTGCAACAAAGCTGACTTGTAGCAAGTCTCAGCCTTTAAGCAAATTTGCTTATTAATGCAGAACTAAAGTCGCTGTTCAGATCCTAATGAATAAGCTATGCATCTCCAAAAATGTATTCCCCCTCATTTTACAGTCTTCAAAACTGTGCATTTTTCTAACACCTAATTTTCCATTACAGCATGGATAGTGGAGGGCTTTTAACAGGTGGTAAAAACTATGAACAAAATAGGTGGGAAAAAAATAGCTCAGACCAAAGTGTCACCAGGGCTAAACAGCAGCAGGTAAGAGGAAGGTTGGGACATTCACATGCGTTCCTCAGTCAAGATTCTCCAGACTCTTAAAGTAAGCTGGTATCACATGGAAACAGCAGCCTCTTCAGACATGTCCACTGCTTGCAAAGACCTCACAAAGATTTACACCAGTGGTTCTCAACCTTCCTAATGCCGGGACCCTTTAATATAGTTCCTCATGTTGTGGTGACCCCCAACCATAAAATTATTTTCTTTGCTACTTCCTAACAGTAATTTTGCTACTGTTGTGAATCATAATGTAAATATCTCTGTTTTCTGATGGTCATAGGCGACCCCTGTGATGGGGTCGATGGACCACCAAAAGGGTCGTGACCCACAGTTTGAGAACCGCTGATTTACAGGGTCATCCCAATTATATAAGGCACAAAAAAAAAAAAAAAGACACAACTAGACAAATTTGTTTGGAATTGCACACATAGGCAGTCAAGTATTTTTAAAAGCAAATTATGCTTGTGATGACCTCTTAGGCTTGGAGAAATTGTGATTGGATTTTTTTTTTTACTATAAATTACACGTTTCTTGCATATTTATATATATACTAGAGGCCCAGTGCACGAAATTTGTGCAGGGGGAGGTAGGTAGATGTCCCTCAGCTCAGCCTGCACCCTCTCCAATCTGGGACCTTTCAAGGGATGTCCAACTGCCCGTTTAGGCCCAATCCTACTGGGCAGTCGGACATCCCTCTCACAATCCAGGACTGCTGGCTCCCAACTGCTTGCCTGCCTGCCTTCCTAATTGCCCCTAACCT
This sequence comes from Lasiurus cinereus, assembly GCA_011751065.1. Classification (NCBI taxonomy): domain Eukaryota; kingdom Metazoa; phylum Chordata; class Mammalia; order Chiroptera; family Vespertilionidae; genus Lasiurus; species Lasiurus cinereus. The sequence goes on from JAAGEH010000125.1 coordinate 5,887,813, forward strand.
CTTCTGCCTGCCAGCCTGATCACCCTCTAACTACTCCCCTGCCAGCCTGATTGATGCCTAACTGCTCCCCTGCCAACCTGTTTACCCCTAACTGCCCTCCCCTGCAGGTTTAATCACCCACAACTACCCTCCCTTGCAGGCCTGGTCCCTCCCAACTGCCCTCCCCTGCTGGCCATCGTGTGGCGGCTATCTTTCACCACATGGGGGCAGCCCTCTTTGACCACATGAGGGCAGCAATCTTGTGTGTTGGAATGAGGATCAATTTGCATATTACTCTTTTATTAGCTAGGATGATATGTTCCGTATTAGAAACTGTTAAGAAGGACAAAGAGACAGAGTCAGACAGTAACAGACAGAGATCAACCCCAAGACCTAATACATTCCTTAGCCGAGTGCAGGCATCCCACAAACGCTTAGGAAAATGGAGACTGGGTGATAAAAGGATAGTAGTGCGTTTCCTTTGGTCACTTACTAAATACATTCCACTTTGTTATGTTTCCAAACTTCTTTGCAAACAAATCGGTGAAATGTTAAGAATTCCAAAAGTCATACATATAAATAGCTACAAATGAAGGATAACTTGAAGAATGGATTTCCTATTTGACTAAGGGTCAATAAACATTCTTCCAATGAGTAGGGATTCACATAGTTAGGATTAAAACATACCCTGTATAAAATATTCTGAAATTAAAACAATCTACAGAATTATTATCTTGTATATGCACAACAGGCACGATCAAGCAAACTGATGGAAATACTTCCTTAGAACATGCAATATTCAGGAAGGTAAAGAGACAAAAAGAGGGAGGAGAGAGGGTGAGAAAAGGAAGGGAGGGAGAGAGAGAGGAAGAAAAAGGGAGGAAGGGAGGGGGGAGGGGAAAAGAAGGGAGGAAGGGAACAAACAAATGGAGAAAGTAAAATCATTTCCAGACTCTGGTTTTAAAAGTAAGTGTCCATGGCCGAAGTGTTGGGGCAGGGGGACCTGATACATGAGTTCATTAAAAAACAGAAGAGGGAGAGAGACTAATTTGCAGGACAAACTGATGTTGCTGAGCAAGACTAAAAAGTAGTTCGAGTGAACTCAATAGCCAATACATAGATTCCACTAAATATAAACAGTCCCAGAGTAAATGTTAACATATAGAGAGATAAAACAGAGCCAGAAACAATCCCTGGTAAGGCTGGTTTATATGCTTGTGTACATGCAGAAGTGCTAAATCTGGATCTAATTTCTTCATGACAAAACCCAGTTTTCTGCAACATCCTCACAATCCCAGAGGGAATTTCTTTTTATCTTATGGCATGTATTTTTGTTGTGTGGTGGTTGTTTTGTTGTTTTTTTTCTTTTTTTTTTAATCTTCACAGCAACAAACTTAAGTTCCCTAGGAGAAGAAGGCCATGCAGACAATAGGGAAGGGAAGGAGGAAGGAAGAGAAACCTGCCTTCCCAAACAAAGCCATGTGCAGGCTCCAGAAGATAAACAGCCAAGTAAAATAATCCCTCCAGAAGAAGACAGAGAAACAAGGGTGGGGAACTGGAAGGAAGGAGGGTATAATCACACCTTCCCTTCACAAACTGTAATTAGGAGAAATCCACACTGGCCAGATCTCTCTCAGGAGCTCTCCTGGGCTCACCTGGGCCTGTTTTATTCATCAGGCTCCTCCCCAGTCTCTCTCCTTCTCCACTCCCCTTCTCCCTCCCTCTTCCCCTCTCTCCTCCCTCTCTCTCCCACCAACAAAAAAAAAAAGCTAAAGTAAAATGAATTTCCACAGCAAAATAGTTGCAGATGTTCTACCTTGGAACATACCCCTGGATCAAGAGCCGGTCACCTGATACACAGGGCAGGGGACCAGGGGCTGGCACAAAACAGCTCGGCTCCGTGGCCTTCTCACCTTCCTAGTGGCCCGTGCTCTGAAGTTTCCTGAGGCCTCTGAGCTCAGGAGACAAAGAACAATGAAGCCAGGGCTCCATGATAACTGCTGGTGGTTGGACTGGCAGCAAAGAAACCGCCACCCAGCCTCGCTCCCATCCCTAGCAGGGTCTTTCCCTCACTCAACAACTATTGTGTGCGTTTTTTCCTTTCAATTCCAGAAAATTAATTTAAAGGGAGCCTGTGATGAGACAAGTGATAATTATGTTCTACAACAACGAGCCACTCTAAAAGGCGAGGGACTTAGGATATTCTTTTCTTAAGCTTTTCGATGATCATAATATGTGATTTGTTTTCACTTTTTCCCCCAATATAAATCACACTATCAAATTAAAAGGGGAGAATTCTTCTACCAAATTACACACTAATGGCTCTGAACCTGTAATTAAAGTATCACTAACAGCAGCGTACAGCCACAGCCAGCCATGAGCACATTTATGAGGACCTAGGTTTTCAGCACCAAGTAATTATGTAAATACAACCATCAGCCATCTTGAGAGGAGTCCATGGCCTCCCCTGCTAGCTCCCTGCTCCCACGGGGAGATCCTCTTTGTGAACTGACAGGACACAGGGCCTCCTCTGCACAGTCAGAAAAAAAAAGGTAAAGCAAAAGCAAGCGCCAGAGCAGCAAAGCAAGCAAATGTCAACGAGGCTGGTCACCTGGCCTTCTCATTACCATCTTCCCTGAGCAGCCAACCGCCTGGAAACCTAGACCGGCAATGGCTTCAGAGCGAGGAAGAGTCCAGAACAGGCTCCACTGTGCACTGTGATCCAGAACAGGCCCCCGCTGGCGTGTGATGGGCCCTGGGACAGAACGTGCTCTCCAACATCAAGGACCAAGGCAGTAATGAAGGAGACAAGACATGACACACTTCTGGAGAGGCAGTGTGGCACAGAACAATCATGGAATGGTCAAAAAACCGCAGACAGGGCTCTCAGGGCAATTCCATTCTGTTACAAACTTTCTGAATAACCGTGGACACATTGTCTCATGTGCCTCACTGGGCCTCGGCTTCCTTGGCAAAAACAAGGCACATGTATTAAGTGATGTCAAGGCCTTGTACAGCTCTGCAAAGGATGAGAAAATTAAAGAATGCAAGATTGTATAGAGCTAAGGGCCAAATTACACAGTAGGGATTAACACAGCTATTGGGAAGATTCCGTTGACTTTTTGAGTCAGCCACTTGCTGAGAGTCAGCTTGCAGAGAGTATCGGGCAGCGGGCCAGGACTGGGAGGTACCCAGTGACCAACACCAAGTCCTCCCTGCCTTCATCAGGCTCTCCATCGCCCCGGGGAGCGTGCTCCGGCAAGTTCCGCAGGGAAGAAAGGAAGGCTGAGGCCGGGTAGGAACCTTTTCACGGAGGTGGAGGCAGAACTGGATGTCAGTGGTATAATCTGAACACTCAGGGAGGTGATCAATGATGAACTGGTTAACTGTTGAGGACTGCAGCAACACACCAGAAGGTGTTCAAACAGACACATTAACACAAGCAGAGTTCTGCTCATTCGCTCATCACCACTGAAAGGAATTTGTTTCCAGAAATTAGTCAGATGTAGATTCTTTCTGCCTTTTGCCAATCTTCTCCTCCTACCCCAAAAGGCCCCTATCCCAAAACTACCATCTGTGGTTAATTTTTTCTTGTATTCTCTTTTCAATGACACTTCTGGAGGACTCTGGGGAGAAATCGGGTGCCAGCGAGCAGTTACCGTGCAGAGTCCACATCTGAGCCACTCGGGGTCGGCTCTCAGGTCTGGGATTTTTAGAAAGACATTGTATGCTATAATTGGCTAAAAAAAAAAAAAGACCCATTTGTGTCTAAGTTGCTAGAGAAGTTAAAGAAAGATGGTGCAGACACATGGTTTATTCTGCAGAGTGTGTAATACAACTAAGGAATATGGTATAACTAACCTAGAGAATAAGAATAACCATCAACATCTTAAGGTTTAGGACTAAAAATTTAGAAAATGTGCCCCCGATCCCGAAGAGAAGCAGACCCTGCCTGTGTGCTCTAAGTGAAATCAAATGCTGTCTACCAACTGTACATTCCATTTTCCAAATAACTTCCCTGGAATGCTGCTGAGCTGATATGTTTAATACAAATATTCTCAAAAGTGTTGGATTTAAAGGCACAATAACTGCTCTAACTTTTCTTACCAAAAAATTTCCATCCAAGATTGATGCCCATCTTCAAAACACCCTTTTGAGTTCAGAGCAGATGTGTGCAGTGTTTACAAGGAGAAAACCACTAGGACATAAACAACCCACTATAAACACCACTCAAATTTTGCTGCGCTTTTCTTCATATCCTGAGTATTTATTTTGGTGTTAGAATAATGTTAACTTTCATAATAAGGAAAATAGCAGCAGATGTTTAAACCAAACAGACTATAGCCTATCACTGCACATATCTAACTTTGACTTTCAAAATCAAAGTTTTCTTCCTCACAAACTGGGAGGGAGGCGAGGAGACGGCGCCTGTATTTTACCCGCTCTCCAACAACAAATCAACCGTGGCGAGGCTTTCCACACGCTTTCCCTCACCACCACCAACTGGACACATAAAAAATTAATGTGGTGTCAATTTCCCAACAATCTTTCTATTCCTCTCTGATACGGACCATGATAGTTTGTTTTGAAAATATCACATTACTCAATGATAAACAGAAACAATCTTAAAAGTTTTTAATTTCTTGTTCGCTAAAAAAAAAAAAAGTTTAAAAACTGCAGTAAGTTACTTTCACAGGAAACAAACCCAACCACTTGCTGTTGAGACTATTCTGAAGAAATCTGCCTTTTGAATGGGTGACCTCAGAAGCAAGAGGACAGATCCTTACAGCAGCAGATTCAAAGAAAACAATTCATCAAAATTCTCATTAGTGGAACAAGTAGGAGGGGAGGGGGGAAAAAACACCTTTAAACAAACAAACAAAAAAACAACACTTAAGTTTGAAACCCTTATCCATAGAGATGAAAGAAGAAGAAAAAAAGCATGAATGAGATTTTATTTTCTCCTTGAAGAGGGAAGGATAAATTTTCAACTGATTAGGCAACAGGCCTGAGTGTGTTTTTTTTTTATATGAAAAATACTAGTGGATTGGCTAACCCTCCCAAGTTTCCTCAATGTTTTTTCTTTCTTTTTTTTTTTTTTCCAAGAGAAACGTTCAGTTCGCTATAGGAGAAAACATGGAAACAACTCTTGTTGAATCAGAAAGGACATGTCTCCTTCTTCCAACAGAAAACACTCCCCCGCCCCCCTCCCCGACCGCCAGGCTGAATTCCCCGCCAGGCCGAATTCCCCAGGGAGAGGCATCTCTGGCCACTCAAACCCAGGCCATTACCACTTTTTCAAATTGCACGTAGATAATGTTCCAACAGATTAACAAATCACTTTTTCTCTTCTTACTACTACCCACAGAGACAGCTTGAAACAATACAGCACAGTAGGGGGCACATCCCATAGTGTAGTAAGTGGTAACAAACAATAGGAATTCAGAGCTTATTTTTGCCTCTTTTTTTTTTTTTTAAGCTTTCTGGTTAGCGTGTTGTGCAATCACTTCCACAAGGGACCCGAGTGTGGAGGGAACATCCTTCAATGTCAGAACTCTGCGGAGCTGTACAGGAAATGGGAAATCAGACAAAGAGCCAGTCTTTGCTCTGTGACATGGGTGCCCTTCCAGTCCCCCAAACTGAATAGAAAAATCCTTCATTGTTTGGGACAATGGGTCCGGGAAACAAAAACTCACTGTATAACTCCTCTGTTCCTCTCTACATGAAAACCCAAAGCGCTGTGGTAATACAACACAAATACTATAGATGGTGTGTGTGTTTAAAATAAGTATCGGTGCAAAACCACCACCGAAAAACCGACACACGTTTTTAACTTTAACTCGGGCTCTAAAAGTCCTTGCCCTGAAGAACACACCAACAGAAATAAAACGCAGGAACATTATAAAGAACTAAGAGCCCGTGGCGTTAGTATACGCTGCTCGCGAGCATAAAGCCAACTTTTTCCGTAGTTTGCATGTCACCTCCTCCCCACCCCCAGCCTCCACCACTGTACCCCTGAAGGCTCAGTTACCAACAACAGACTCTGAAAACGGGGCACGGCGCGGGGTCCCTTCTCGCCCTTCAAAGCGCCCTAGAAGTCCCAAGAAAGAGAACAAAAAGCACAGAAGGCACTCAGAACCCTCCGGGAGGAGTGGCCTTCTCATGAAAGCCACAGGAGAGCGATTTCCAGAGCAGGATCTCTACCTTCATAGCACAGGATGCCGATATTGTTGTTCATCTTGTCCAAGTACTGGTAGTTCAACAGGTCCATCTTCATAAATAGCATTTATTTGGGCTAGCACAGAAAACCAGCTCTTTGTGCCCCAAAAAAAAAGAGTGCGTTTCAAAAATCAGTGATTGCCGAGTAGCTCCTGGCTCTTCTCTTCCAACTTCACAAAGACGGGGGGGGGAGGCCCGGCCTCAGACGCTCAAAACAAAGTATGTAAAAGTTTTAAAAAAAAAAAAAGAAAAAAAGCACACACGCAAGAAAGAAAAAGTAGTGGACTCGCACAAAACCCTTCAAGGGTTTGTTGTGTTTTTTTTTTCAGTGGTAGGCGGTCAATGGTTTGTATCCTCAGTCACGCATTTAGCAATCGTCTCGGAAGCCTTTACAGGTCCTTTCTTGGGAGCGGGACGGGGGTGAGGAAGAAAAGCACGGCGCGCATTTCCCAGGACAAAGCCCGCGGCGGCGTCCTCGCAGCCCGCTGCAAGTTCACTGCGCTGACATGCTGGCTATGCGTGGTATGACTCGTATGTAAACGAGCTTCCTCTTCCCAGCGGGAGCCGCCGCCGCGCAGGCGCGCTGGGTCCCCCGGGCTCTGCAAATGTCAGGGATATTTTCTGCACAAGATCAGCCCCTAAATGTATTAAGTGTTTGAAAGAAAGAGAAAGAGGAGGTGGAGAGTCTGTACTGCAGGGGCCCCCGCGGCGGAGCTGCTCATGACAGGAAGCAGCCCTGCCACTTGGAAACCTTAGGAGGAAAGAGAAAACCCAGGAAGTTTCTTTTTCGGGAGCTGAGTAAAAAGTAAAAAAAAAAAACAAAAAAAACCCTCCATCATGGAAGCAAACTTGCTCGGAATTTAACCCTAGTGTAACTTCTCTTTTGGGTTTCATAAACTCAGTGTGTTTTGCTTCGGTATGTATACCACAAATATTTTGCACGGCTTTTTTTTAAAAAAACTGTTTTTTAATGTCCATTTATACTTTATCTGCGCATCTAAATTCGTGCTGTTAATGCTGCGTTAACATTTCTCTCATTATCCTCAGAACTCATGGGGACACCACAGGGATGGTATCACCTTCCCCCTGCCCCCCACCCCATAGAGGAAACAGGCTCAGAGGGAGTAAACAACTACTTTTAGAGTGTTTTCTTCCCCGAATATTAAAACCTTCCCAAGTAGAGGGGAGGTGGAAAGGAGGCGGGGGAGTAAGAGAGGAAGAAAGCTGTTCCATGTGCATATTACAGGCTAGTAGCATGATACCACGTTCCTTATTGGAAGGACCGGACTTGAGGCTTTAAATTTGCATCTCCAATATCTAGCACAGCAAGTAGGTGCTCAAAAGTCGTTCACTGAATGAATCACTGAATGTTCAGAAGTCTTCGGCACATGAAGAACACATTAGTAAAAAGTGTATGTGGGGGAGGGGAATTTTTGCAGATGGCAGCCAGGTTTGGGCACCACAGATTAATAATTCACCATAGGAAATGTTTTGATATTGATATTATTGTATGCTACTTGGAGAGTTAGAAAATGTCAAGGAATATGCTATGTAAGACCTGAAATTTTGCTCTAAAATAATATTTGAATATATAATTTCAAGGGGTTCTGTGTTAGAAATTCAACAAAAATTGCATTTGGGGTAACAGGCCCATTCATGGTAAGCTGTTCTAATCAAATCTTACCTGGACATTAATGTAGCACCCAAATACAGTAGCCTTCACTACTGCAATAGTAGTCATTGCACAGCAGCTAGTGAAGTAGTCAACAGAAAAATCAAGATTTTACAAGCTTTAATTTATAAGGATATTTATTAATGCTGAATTGCATATTTACTAATGCTAGATACTAAATTAGCTGTATTCAAGGATATGGATACCATCAACTGTCATTAAAATACTTAATGATATTTGGTTGGGAAGGTTGGAAGAAACCCCCTATAAATATCTATTGTACATAAGATTATTGCACTTATATAACAGTCTTACTCCCTTTAAATATCAAATTCAACTAAGAGCTTTGGAGTACAATCACTGTGCTATATATTCTCTGACATGAGTTCTCAATCAGAAAACATTAGGCGCCATTAGCATATGAAAGTTGGCTGCACACTGGAATCAGTGCAGAGCTGTTAAAAAGCCTGATGCTGATCTTGCACTAATCTGAGGGGGTGGGACCCAGTGCCAGGGTCATATATATATACATATATATATATATGTATATATATATATACATATATATATATCAAAATTTAAATTTTAATCTTTAAAATATATAGTATTTTATAGATTTTTTTACTGAGAGGAAGGGAGAGGCATAGAGAGAAACATCAATCAGCTGTCTCCTGCACATTTCGTAATGGGGATGTGCCTGCAACCAAGGTACATGCCCTTGACTGGAATCAAACCTGGGACCTTTCAGTCAGGAGGCCGACACTCTATCCACTGAGCCAAACCGGTCACAGCCAGGGTCTTTTTTAAGGAGTCCCAGGTGAGCCCAACCGAGTAGATCAGTTGGTTGGAGTGTTGTCCTATAAACCAAATGATTGCAGGTTCAATTCCTAGGCAGGGCACATACCTAGGTTTCAGAGTACTTATCCAGTCGATGTTCTCTCTCTCTCTCTCTCTCTCTCTCTCTCTCTCTCTCTCTCTCTCTCTCAATCAATCAATAACACATCCTTGGGTGAGGACTTAACAGAAAAAAAGAGAATCCCAGGTGATTCTAATATGCAGCCAAGGTTGAGAGCCATTGCTTTAATCTGGGAGGGAGAAATTTACCTGCCTTAAAATATTTCTTTACATACTTATTTTGAGAAGGAAAGTGTTCTTTTTAAAATATTGTGATTTAACCAGACTCAAATAATACTATTGTAAAGATAGAGTAAAATATTTAGTGACTTTCCTTTCATGACTCAGTATCACTTCCAATGTGGTTCTCAGCCTCCAAGTAGTAATTATCTATAAGGACACAGTCCCATGGGTAAACCTTGAGGCGTCGGAATGATCTGTGATAAAATTCCCAGCCCTTAGGCAAGTCTTTCCCACTGATCTGGGATACTAGCGCGGTGCTGAGTGTGATCCACATGGGCGTTCAAGAACTGGCTGTCACTATCCACAAAAGCAAGATACAGAAAACAGAGTGAACACTTCAAAACTTTTACAGCAATTTGACAGAGTAATTTTATGTCTCCTAAATATTAATTTTAAAAACTAAGGGCTGTTATTTTTTTCATAGTCCTACCTAGTGAGTTTCATTGCACTTTACAAAGTATCAATTTGCAATGAAGTGGGGCAGGGGGCCTCTGGTCATCCACCGAGATAGCGATAGCCCGAGAAGCGGACTCTGCGGGACAATAACACCCTCTGCAACCTGCACCCAGCAAACACCCATTCTTCCTTCAAGACTTGGCATGCACCTCTCTTGTCCTGGGGCACCCCCAATCTTCCCTTCCTCACTCCTGTTCTGTACTAGCACACTCCCACATATGTGTGTCTAGCCCAACCAAGTCCAGGCTTTCAGAACAAGAACTAGCTATGCCTTCTTCGTGTTTGCAAGGTCAGTCTGGCATAAGCCTGGCACACAGTAGGCCATCAACAAATACCTGTTGAATGAGATCAGTAAGATTAAAATTTCTCAAAGGCAAGTTCTCCATTCCCACCCACCCCTCCTCTACTCCCAACACACACTGGATTATCCAATGGGACATTTCACAAACTGAATTCTGTCAACATCTTTTGGGGACTGCAAGTTCTCACATTTGAGAAATGCTCGTCTAGATTCTGACTGCTCTTCAGGTTACAATCTATGCATTCATTTTAAAGATCCGAATACTAGGAAGGGGCAGTGCTTCTCAAGTTCATTCACAGGCTAATGTATTCATAACTGACATGCTAACAGGACTGCTTTTAAGTAAATCAAAAGTATGGCGCTAAATTTTATCTTTAAAAAAGTCAGGTCAAAAGATCTATTTTTTTAAGAATGAAGAAATCTGAATTATCAGATATTTAAAACATAAAGCAAAGAACATTTGGGGTGAAACTGGATACTGAATGAGTACACCAGCCAGACTTTACTTATATATTTATGAGCATATTTACATATATAGAAAAAAGTATACACATGTACTTGTATTAAAAGGATTGCAAAAAGTACCAAAATGTTAATACTATTTGTGAGTCATCAGAATTTTTTTACATTTTTTAAAAATATATTTTATTGATTTTTTTACAGAGAGGAAGGGAGAGGGATAAAGAGTTAGAAACATCGATCAGCTGCCCCCTGGACACCCCCCACTGGGGATGTGCCCACAACTAAAGTACATGCTCTTGACCAGAATCAAACCTGGGACCCTTCAGTCCCTAGGCTGATGCTTTATCCACTGAGCCAAACCGGTTTTAGCAGAATTTTTTACATTTTTTGTGTTTCTAAATTACCTATAAAGATTTACCTTTATGATCAAGGTAAGGGTGAAGGAAGTTCCCCACTTTTTAAAAAGCAGACAGATAATGAGAAAATACGCCCTGATAAGACATAAACAATGGACCATGTGTATATTATGTTTAAATATCATATGTCCTTTTGACTTAGATATAACAACTAAAGATCATAAAATTCTAGCCCAGCAGGCATGGCTCAGAGGTTGAGCATCAGCCTATGAACCAGAAGGTCATCGTTTGATTCCCAGTCAGGGTATATGCCCAAATTGTAGGCTCAATCCCCAGTAGGGGACATACAGGAGGCAGCTAATCAATGATTCTTTCTCCTCATTGATGTTTTTGTCTCTCCTCTTCTCCCTTACTCTGTGAAATCAATAAAAACACATTTTTTAAAAAAGATAATAAAATTCCAAACATTTATTTAGACCTTTATAAAATTCAAGGATGTTTATGCTGAGCTATCTGTCCTAAGAACAGTCTGCAGGGAGAAAACTCTCTATACTTTAAGCTTTCAGAGCATACAGATATGTATGCACATACCTTCGGTCTTCTATTGTTTACTAATTATTTCATGCATTAGTAGCAATTTCCCAAACTAGACCATACGTTTCTGGAGGGAAGGAAAACTAAGCTTCAATTCTTGGTATAAAGCTCCCCACAGTATACCGTAAGTGCTCCATAAGTGTTCATTATGGCAGGGTGTCAGCATCTTTGTGAAATAATAATGACAGAAGAGATACCAGGCTAATCACTGGATTAAATTCCAAGCATGTCAAACTCATTCATTGGAAGCATGCGCCCCTGCCCCCCTGCCCCTGGCCAAGAGTTTGACATGTTTGTACACTCAACTATTAATTTAGAATAGAATCACCACAACTCTAAGTTGTTTAACAACAAAAGCCAAATGAGCAAAGTCACTCTCCAAACACTTTTTAAATACTTTCATTAGGGCACTTCCAGAGAAGGGAATGTTTTAATGTTAAGTCTAATAATAATCTCCTCCAAGACCCTGGGACATATAAATAATCCTACTGCACTATTGGTTCATCTATTGGATTCAACTGCTCTCTTCTTCCCAGTATTCTAAATAATCTAGATATTTAACTAATGCTTTCATTTTTCCTCCTTACCACCATTTATTTTTTTAAGAATCACTTTAACCTCACATGTGAATAATAATCAAAACAAACCTTAAAGAAGGAAAAAAGTAAGTTATACTACACCTTGATATAAACATTCAGTTAAATAAGAAGTTGGACGTATAAAAATAACATGTATAAAAACAACTCTAGAATCTACTGCACTGCCAATTACAGGTACATTCCTCAGTATAATGTGAACTGTAACAAAATAACAATGATGATGCTTGTAAAACACTTTATTGGTCAAAGACTTGTACTTTTTTATCTAATATCTTAATTAGTAAGACAAGGTTGTGAGAAGGAGAGCACAGGAAAGGATTAAATGAAAACCAAGCATTTAGTAGTAAGAAGGAAACCAAACTTCCTTATTTTTTATATGCAAAAGTGAGGGTGAGGCAAAGGTGGGTGTACAGTTGTAAGTACGGGAAACAGAGTTTATTCTTGTATCATTATTTAATAATTGTTGTATTACTTTCCATATAAACTGTAAACCTACTTTTGACCCACCCTTTTGTATTGTTCAGAATGCAAAGTTCTGTGGCTTCTACCTAAACCCTACCTTCTCCAAGAACCCCATTAGCTAGGATTAATCTCTTTATCCACTGTGTTTTAGGTTTATAGGACCCTTAATTCTTGAAACAGATTATAAAGTAATTTATGTCTCTCTCCCCACCAGATAATAAAGACTGTTTTACATGCATTAGGTCTTCAACAACACAGCTGCTGAGTAACAGAAGATGCCAAAACAATTTTTCAAGTGCCTCAAATATCAATGATGTGAACCTGGTATTACTAAGTTACCTATGTAATCACACTCTCTTTCAAAGAAAGAATTTCCTAAATATATCATAAAATACTGCTTATTTCTCTAACTTAGAGTTGTTCACACTGAAATGACAATGAAAAATTTACAGTACTTTGTCAAATTTTCACAAAAGCAAATACCATTAAGCATATGTCTTGACTTTTATTGTCTATATAATAATGCCACTTCTAAGATAAAACACTTTCAACTTCTATTAAGTAGTTACTAAAGCATTTGCTGTAATACAGTGGGATTTTAGTACAAATATACATGTGGTTTTTTAAAATACAAAGATTTATACTTTCAATACAACAGCACCCTCTAGGGATGAATTTTAAAATGCAAAGACAATTTTGAGAAAACAAACTGCATATATGGGCTACTCTCATTTGATGTATAATATACAGTGGTACCTCGAGATACGAATGCCCTAACAAACACAATAAGCCTTTTATCTACTCTGTTTCCCCGAAAGTCAGACATCTCCTGAAAATAAGACCTACTTCCAATTTTCCCTCTCACTGTAATATAAGGCATCCTTCCAAAAATAAGACCTCCCTGATAATAAGGCCTCCCCCGAACATAAGGCCCCCAAAGCTACCGTAAGGCATCTGACTCCTGATTTAAAGAGACCTCCGGCTGCGCTGTGGCCAATCAGTGAGCTGGTTTGTGATTGGTTTGTGATGACAACTACTACTGTACCATATACAGGTAATAAATTTCCTTTTTTTTTTGCTCAACAATAAATATGTACCGTATTCTTCTTCATGGAAAAATAAGACCTAGCGCATCTTTGGGAGCAAAAATTAATATAAGACACTGTCTTATTTTCGGGGAAACAGAGTATATATATGTTTTATCTTAGAAGTGGTATTATTATATAAACAATAAAAGTCAACAATGAACTTTGTGCAGCAGGCCTCTAGTCCTATATAATAAAGAGCTAATATGCTAATTAGACTGAACAACAGAACGACCATCCGGACTACCTTCTGGACAGAGGCGGGGCTGCAAGGGCCGAGACCCTTGCATGAATTTTGTGCATTGGGCCTCTGGTTTTATTAAATAAAAGTCACAGCAAATACAGCAAATACCTTTTTAAAAACAGTTGGACCTGCACTCAACTTTTCAAAAATTAAAAATAGTAACAAAATCAATTACATTGATATCAAATGACTGAGTGGGAAATCTGCTTTGTTACATGCATTTAAGATATAAATAGTACTTTAAAGTGCATACCAAGACCCATGTTTTAAATAAATCATACTGGGGAGAATTTAATCAATTGGCATTTCCTAGACAAGAAATCTCTTGCAAAACACTAGAATTAAACAACACTTAGCACAATTGTTTTCTTGCAAACAAAACTTATACACTTATTTTAGTGGTTTTTCATTACTAAAAACAACTTGAATTCAGTAATTCCATTTCTATTTCTCACAAATTATAATTATCCACAGATGTATTGCTGCAAGTTTGGCTAGAACTAACTTCCATGGTAAAAAGAACCCCAATGGAGAAACAGTCCTAAATATTTAACATTTGAAGGACTAAGACCAGTGATAGTCCTGATGTTTGACCCAATCTTCAATCAATAGTTCAATTTGACTTCACAGCACTTCATTACGCAGAATTTTTCTACCTCTAGAATCACCCTTTCAACCAGTTAAGATCCAGTCCAGAAAACAAACAACACACCTGTTATATTAACAGAGAGAATTTAATGCCTCCCCTACCTTGTGCCCTCTTCCAGAAGATAACTACTATCCTAACCTTTCTTTTTTTAAAATATATTTTATTGATTTTTCACAGAGAGGAAGGGAGAGGGACAGAAAGTCAGAAACATCGATGAGAGAGAGACACATCGATCAGCAGCCTTCTACACGCCCCACACTGGAGATGTGCCCGCAAGCAAGGTACATGCCCCCGACCGGAATCGAACCCGGGACCTTTCAGTCCGCAGGCCGACGCTCTATCCACTGAGCCAAATTGGTCTCGGCCTATCCTAACCTTTAAGAGCATAGATTGGTTAGAAATCAATCTATGTAAATAGAATAATATACCATGTTCTCTTCTGCAACTGGATTCTTTCGCTCAACATCATGTTTGTGTTATCCTTATTTTTCTGTGTAGCTTAAATAAATGGTTCATTTTCATTGCTATATAGTAATCCATTCTCTAATAGAGCATACTTCATTCTACTATTAATGTGCATTTAGATAGTTTCTAATTGGGGATGATGATAAATACTGCTGCAACAAAGATTTAGTACATGCCTTTGTGAATATATGACCACATTTCTGTTGCATAAGTACCTAGGAGTGAATACGTTGGGCCATAGAGTATGCACATGTTCAGCTTAAGTAGACACTGCCAAATATTTTTCCAACGCAGTTGTACCAATTTATATTCCTGCCAGCAGTGTACGGGATTTCAGTTTGCTCCACATCCTCGCCATCATTTTCTACCTTTGCCATTCCCATTACTCTGATAATTATGGAACAGCCACACAGTGATTGCACTTTGCACTTCTCTGACCAACAGTAAAAACTCTTGTAAGAGGCAGAGGGGAAAGACTCACCATACAGGACAGAGGGGTAAGGGTGTAGGCTAGTGCCTGTCAGTCAAAATAATTTTGCTTCCACCCACTGGGAAACAAACATTCGGCAATGCCTGGTTGTCACAACTTGAGGTTGCTACTGGCATCTAGTGGGTGAAGGCCAGGAATGCTGCCAAAAGCGCTACAATGCACAAGTCAGCCCCCTCCCCCAACAAAGACTGTCTTGGACCAAAATGGCAATAATGCCAACTGTCAAGAAACCCTGGTCAAAGCAAACCATTATTAGAGTTTTTCTCCTTAGCAATATCATCAATCTGTGGCTGTACAGCTCATGGGGTCAATTTCTTATTATCTCAAAATGTTATTTTCCCCCTGAAGTTGAAGGGATAGGAAGACCAAGGAAACTACATGTTCGTCATGATACATGGGATAGTGCTAGGTTCTTTCATATATTGTGTTTCGTCTTTATCCCTCACAACAATGCTATCAGGTACTGTCACCATTTTACAGATGAGGAAACATTATCAGATGAAATAGCTTGTCCAAACTGACACAAAGAGTGGTAGATCTGGGATCTGAAGCTAGAATTGTCCACTATACCCAGGGTCTTACTTTTAACTAAAAATAAGAAGAGGCTCGGCCAGTGGTGCTCAGTGGTTGAGCGTCAACCCATGAACCAGGAGGTAGGTTCAATTCTTCATCAGGATATACATTGCTCAGGTTGCACGCTCAGTCCCTAGCAGGGGTGTGCAGGAGGCAGCTGATCAACGATTCACTCTCATCATTGATGTTTCTCTCTCTCTGTCTATCTATCTCTCTCTCTATCTCTCTCTTTCCCTCTTCCTTCCACTCTGAAATCAATAAAAATATATTTAAATAAATAAAAATAAGAGTTTTTTAAGTCCACAATGATTACTAACTTGCAAGGGGCAAGTTTTACAATGGATTTGTAAAAAGTAACTAAATAAAAACTGATTATGGAAAACAGATCATTTGCAATGTTAAGATTAACATGCACCTATAAGAAGTTTACCCTGAAATGTTTAAAATCCATCTACCTCACCACTCTTCAATCTCTTTGAAGTTGGATCCATTTCTTATTTTCCTTTGAATATGCCCCAATGCCTGTAGGAACAGGCATTTAAGGTTTCCTAGATTAATTACTGACCTACAACCTAATGAGGGAAGACCAGCTTCACTTTTTTTTTCCCATCCAGCCAGCTATAATTAGTAGCATAAAGTAGAATAAAATGGTATTTGTTGCAAATATCTGATTAAAGCAAATAATGGTCAATACTATCTAATTGTTTTCAGAATAATTTCATTTTTCCAAGGATGGGTTTGCCGACATAGCCTCATCTGTCCTCCTTCTCATGTTTTCACTGATAGCTCTGTGTGTAAGAACATTACTGTCCTTGGACCACCAGAAGAGCAGTTTTCACCCCTCGAGTTAGAATCACCCAGGAGGCTTTGAGAGCCATGGCCACCTAGGCCCCATATCTGCAGGTGGATTTAGTAAATCTGAGGTGGGGCCCAGTAAGACGTACTTTTGAGTTACACCCAGGAAAAGGCTGCTGCATTCAGAAATACAGTTTGCAAACAGCTCCCCACATAATTTTCACATACGCTCCTCCCCTAGTTCTTTAGAACCAATTCGACCAGGGGGGGGTGGGGGGGTGAGGGGGACTTCTGAATGGAATGTAGTAGGGCACCTGCCTGCCACACCTCCCAGAGTTAAAGGCACCCCGCTGAGTTACTCCTGGGCAAGACTAGGGGGCGATATGAGCCAACCTAAGAAACAGCTCAACGTCTTGTTCCACTGGGAATCGGAAACTGCGGAAGCACATCATTTGGATTTGCACAATTCCAGTCTTGCTTTATAGGGAAAGGGCAAATAAACTCCCCCGTTCTCAGCCTCTCTTCTTACACTACCTACACTGCCACAGCGCTTGTCTATACTAAGACCAAATGTACAATCCAGGATTTTCTGTTGATCCTCAGTGAGTATGGGGGTGAGGGGTCCTGGAAAGGACACAACATTACTGGAGGGGTAGAGTAGGATTTCAGTGTGTATGTCCATCCGGCTAAGGCTGGTGATGGTAAATTTTTAGTGACACTTGCACAGAACCATGCACCTCCTCCTTTCAGAGAGGCCTAATGTCACATGTGTGCTCCTCTGATTAATATCTATCTCCCTTCCAGTTTTCCTAATCATTTCCCCAAAACTTCACACAATGCCTGGCACCTAGTAGGTCAAAGATATGTTGACAAATGAGAAGACAGGATTCTAGAAGCTGCAACAAAGGAAAGCCACCAGGAGTCAAATGCTGAGTTCTGACTCAAGTCAAGGGCAGTCAGAAGGCAACACGGACGGTAACAGGTTGGTGAGCTCTGCAGAAGAACTAGGGTTTCTAGCCAGGCTTTGAGGACAGACACATTTCAGCCTCCCAGAGAAGAGCTGCCTGTGGAGGCCACAGTTACAATAAACCACAGTGCCCATGAGGGAATGGAGCCCTCGAGAAAAGGAAAAGAGGATCTAGGGCTTAAGGACCAAAAAAGAAAAGGCTGTAGGGGAACCTGGCAGCTACCAGTGAAGCCGGAAGTAGGGCCTTAGAGGAGGAGAGAGAAGGTAGAACCAGAAGCTGAGAAAATGACAAGCCTCCTCTTTGATTATCTGCGACCTCAGACCAGCTTCCTAGTTTAAACAAAACAGAAGCAAGAACACCAGGTACAGATTCAGAAAAGTCAGCCTTCTTATCCAGCTCTGACCCACACTCAGCTATGTGATCCTAATCAAGGAATTCTACCTGCCCCAGCTTTGATTTCCGTATCTGCACCACGGGTAAAATAAAGCATCACTTGCCCATCACAAAGAGCTGTCAAAGATCCAGCAAGACTATGGCTATTACCCTGTTCCATAGGAACATACAATAAATGTGGGTAGTTTTCCAGCCATTCTTCCCAAAGATGATAGGGTTTTCTTGTTTATTCCATGAGAAGCTAGAGGTCTGTCCATCCCAACAGACCTCCAACAAACACATCTATTAAAAGGCAGGGACAAAGGTTGTCTCCTGGGCAGTTAGTGGTTTCCTTAAACTTAGACGGTATGTGGATTTCCAAAGGAGAGTGCAGGAATGCTGCTGCCCCATCCCCCATCTGTCCTTCCTGAGGAGGAGAGAGTAACTCAAGACAGCTGTGACTCTGTGAAGGCATTTACACACACCTCTTCCTTTCTTTTAACTGTGAAATTATTATTATCATGCATGCCGGGCTAAATTTAGCATCCTTGCCCTAGAAGATGTCAAATATTCCAAAATCACATTAAGTACTTTTCCATAATGTACATGAAACTAAAGTACACTACACTGTGAAGACTGCATTAAAAACTGGGGTCGCGGAGAATCCAAGATGGCGGCATAGGTAAACACCTACACTGCTGCCTCCCACAACAATTTAAAAACTACAACTAAAAGACAGATAGGATATCATCCAGAACCACAGGAAAGCTGGCTGAGTGGAAATTCTACAGCTAGAGGGGAAGAGAGGAGCTCACAGAAACCCAGAGGAGCTGCAAAAAGCTGAGGTACAGAGACGCGCACGTGGAAAGAGCGGGTGCCGGAGTACCTGGCTGGCTTTCTCTGGCGGGAGACTCCCAACGGCATTGAACCCCTTATCCTACAACACTGAACCCCAGATCCAGCAGAAACTCATACGGGGGGAGTTTGGACTGTGTAAATTTAGGGGAGTCGCGGAAGATCAGAAGTCTGGTGGTGCGCACAGCACTGTGCGCAGAGGACTGGCTGCCGATTGTGCCACTGGCTTTCGCGAGTGGGCGGGAGACAGACCCTCCCAACTGCGTCACTTCTAACTCCACTAAACCCTGGTTTCGGGCGAAACCCTGGGGACCCAAACTCCTATGGTCCCAGAGTGCAGGGGAGCCGGAAAGGCAGCGGTTAGAGGCACTGTGAGAGAAAGCACACGCGGCCGCACAAGGACCTCTCTAGTGATTACCCAATCATGTGAGACTCAGGGGCCGTGGAGGGTGGGGCCGACTGGAAGGCAAGGCAGTCCCTTAAGCCCTGAGACTCCACCCATCCCAAGTTCAACAAGAGGCTTCTGCAGTTTTGCAAGTCTGATATCATAAGGCTGAATCCAGCACAGAAGTTCTCCCGGCATAGTGAAAATGCCGAGACAAGGGAAGGGATCACAAACAAAAGAAATGGAGGAAAACAAATGACTGGATATACAGTTTAAAACCACGCTTATAAGGTTTTTCAAGAATATCCTAGAAAAGTTGGATAAAGTTAGCGAGACCCAAGAGGAGATGCAAAAGAACCAACTGGAGATGCAAAAGAACCAACTAAAAATTAAACATACAATGACTGAATTAAAAAATATTGTACAGAGACCTAACAGCAGACTAGAGGAAGACAAGAATCAAGTCAAAGATTTGAAATATAAAGAATCAGAAAACACTCAACTGGAAAAGCAAGAAGAGAGAAGAATCCAAAAATGTGAAGATAATGTAAGGAGCCTCTGGGACAGCTTCAAGCATACCAACATCAGAATTGTGGGGATGCCAGAGGAAGAGAGAGAGCAAGATTCTGAAAACCTATTTAAAGAAATAATGACTGAAAAGTTCCCACATCTGGTAAATGAAATAGACTTACAAGTCCAGGAAGCACACAGAACCCCATATAAAAGGAATCCAAAGAGGACCACACCAAGACACATCATAATTAAAATACCAAGAGCAAAAGACAAAGAGAGAATATTAAAAGCAGCAAGAGAAAAACAGTTCATTACCTACAAGGGAGCACCCATACGACTGTCAGCTGATTTCTCAACAGAAACGATGCAGGCCAGATGGGAGTGGCAAGAAATATTTAAAGTGATGAATAGCAAGAACCTACAACCAAGAATACTCTATCCAGCAAAGCTATCATTCAGAATTGAAGGGCAGATAAAGAGCTTCACAGAGAAGAAAAAGCTAAAGGAGTTCATCAACTCCAAACCAGTATTATATGAAATGCTGAAAGGTACTCTTTTAGAAGAGGAAGAAGAAATAGGTAAAAGATAAAAAATTATGAACAAATACGTATCTATCAACAAGTGAATCTAAAAATTAAGTGAATTAAAAATTTGATTAACAGAATAAACTGGTGAATATAATAGAATCAGGAGCACAGAAAGGGAGTGGACTGATAATTCTCAGGGTGAAAGAGGTGAGGGGTGTACAAAAAGAGACTGGACAAAAATCATACACCTATGGATGAGGTCAACGGGAGGGAGGTAAGGGTAAAGGGAAGGGTGGGAGCCGGGTGGAGGGGAGCTATGGAGGAGAAAAAAGAGAAGCAAATGTAATAATCTGAATAATAAAGATTTAATTTAAAAAAATAAAAAATAAAAATAAAATGAAAACTGGGGTCGCATTCTGGAATGGATTTGCTCTGCTGACTTCAAACAAAATGTACCACATTGACTCACATGTTTTCCCAAACAACCTCTTGAGTCCACCACATGTCCACTTCCGAAAACAGCATGCTCTATCTTCAGTCACTATGGAACCTAACGCAGCTCTAAAATTCTAGGGTTATGGGTAATTCCTCCCTTCTCTTTGCTCTTCATCTCCACCCAACCATGCGATGCTACTTTCATTTGTGATCTCAAGATGCAACTTTATATTTTACATAATAAATGGTGGTAATTATTATCTAGAGAGGGCTGTTTTTGCTGAGTTTGTGGTAGTTTGTTTTTTATTTTTCTTACTGAAGTGATGTGGGGAGTTAGAACTGAACCTCCCGGGACTAAAAAAGAGAGAGAGAGAGAGTAGAGCTAGAGAGAGACATTTTTCTCATTACAATAGACATGAAGAATATTGTTTTGCTCATTTTCCGGATGGTTTGAATTAACAATAGTTAGAATAACAGTGGGAGGCCTTAACATAAAAGTTCTGGGTTTCTTTGAGGGGAACACTGAGCAGTTTGCTACCTACAGGGATCTGGCTTTTCTCTTCAATAAAAGTATAATAATAACAACAACAACAACCTATAATTCTTGACAACAACAACCTATAATTCTTGGTTGACTCGAGTCCTAGGTGAGTCTGGTTACTCAAGGGTTAAGGAGTCTAACCACTCCACCCATAAAAGTTTCAGGTATAATCCTATTATTTTTTAATGGCTGTCAGTGTACTTTGAAATTCTGATTACTCACAGATTACTGCTATAGGATATCTGTGCTAACAGCCCTGTGGTACAGGCTGCCAAGAAGAAAATTATGATCCTGGCGGCAGTAATGCCAATTTACCCCCAATCCAAAGAAATGATCCTTCCTGCTCTCTTCCCCATTTTCCCAGTAAAACAAGTTTGGAAAAGAGAGAGAAACATGAGAAAACACAGCACTGCACCTGCACTTACTGGTGTCTACTCTCCGATGCAGTAACCAAATGGCCATACTTTATTTATAGATGCTCTATAGGAGGAACAACTGCTTAAATCACAGACTAAAACACTTCTCATCTGGCCTGAACCACCACAAAAAGGTACAATATATTTCCCTTAGGAAGGCTGACACACAAAACAGACACCTACCCCTCTTATTTAAGCAAACATCCCAATCAGCTTCTGACAGAGCACCACTTCGTGTTTGCTGTTCTAAAAACGATTATTTAAAGAATGAGCTGCCAATTTTTTAAATATTGTTAATTGACTTCAGAAAGGAGGGGGGGAGGGAGAGAGGAAGGGAGGAAGGAAGGGAACGAAGGAGGGAGAGGGAGAGGGAGAAAAAAGTCAATGATGAGAGAAAATCACTGACTGGCTGCCTCCTGCACCCCCACCCCCCCATCTCACTGGAGATTAAGCCCACAACCCAGGCTTGTGCCCTGACCAGGAATCAAACTGTGACCTCCTGGTTCATAGGTCAATGCTCAACCACTGAGCCACGTTGAATGAGCCAAGCTGCCAATTTTAATAAACTGGTAAGGTCAAAGAAAAAGAGCATATGGACTCTTCCTAGAACTTTCTCCTCTTATTCATCTGGCATGTGGCCCACTACTCTTCACTAAAGAGAAAAATCACCTCCTCCGTCTTCATTCAGAAATGCACACTTAAGAAATGATACTGAACGAAGAATCTGAGTAACCTGAACAATATGCACTTATAAAATATTTAAATACCTACTATGTACACTTGGTACACATGAAAATATATTTGAAGAGTTGAAAAGTGCTATTTGGCTATTGATAGAAGATACTATACAAAGTGTAGCACCTAAAAATTTTTTATTTTTTGACAGGAGAATGCCACAGAACCCCAGAAGCAGAGACATCAACAACACCCCAAACATACCTGTCCCTTACTTATCTACAAGCCTCGAGTACAAATTCATCCAGCTCAGGGTCGTGACAGTGGTAAAAATCTGGAAGTAAACCCAACACAGAGACAATTTTCATGCCTCCCAGTCCTACTTACCTAGACACCCAATAAACAGTACAAACAGAGTACCAAGCACCACTTCACTGGCCTTAAAGTGAAGGCCCCAAGTATGAATAAGATAAAGGTCTCTGTTCTTGAAGGGCTTATAATTGAGGGGTAAATTGCAAAAAGTACAAACAGTACAGCAGTCCCCCTTATCTTTGGTTTTGCTTTCTGTGGTTTCAGTTACCCACAGTCAACTGCAGCCCAAAATATTAAACGTAAAATTCCAGAAATAAAGAATTCGTAAGTTTTTAAGTTACACACTATTCTGAGTGATGTGATGAAATCTCAAACCATCCTGCTCTGTCCCACCCCTAAGGTGAATTACACCTTTGTCCAGGTCTTTTCACCCGTCAGTCACTCAGCAGCTGTCTTGCCCATTAGATCAATTAGAAGAGGAGAGAGAGAGTCGAGCCCACGTTCGGATAACTTTTAATACAGTCTATTATTTTAATTATTCTCTCTTTTTACATATATTTTATTGATATTTTTACAGAGAGGAAGGGAGAGGGATAGAGATTAGAAACATTGGTGAGAGAAACATCGATCAGCTGTCTCCTACACACCCCCTACTGGAGATGTACCCGCAACCAAGGTAGATGACATGCCCTTGACTGGAATCAAACCTGGACCCTTCAGTCCACAAGCCTTATCCACTGAGCTAAACCTGTCAGGGCTGGGGTTGTTCTCTCTTATTACTGGTTATTGTTTTGAATCTCTACTATCTCTAATTTATACATTAAACTTTATTATGGTAAACCTATGTACGAAAAGGAAAACGTATTGTAGCATTCAGTACTATCTGGGATTTCAGGCATCCACTGATTACTCAGGACAAAAGGAACTTAAAATATATAGGTATTTAAAATATCCAATCCTGGGGGTGAGGATTTGGCCAGAGGCGGGTTCCAATTTTGGTTCTGTCACAGACTAGCCATGCAAGTTTAGGCATATTTCTTAATCTCTCCATCTTTGAAAAAGGGGAGTATGACACCACCTTTAGAAGATTGATCACTTGACTTGGGTGCCACCACTGTTATTATGGCATTTATAAATCCTGTTATAATTACACTAGAGGCCCGATGCATGAAATTCGTGCAAGAGAAGGCCTTCCTTCTGCCAGCACCGGCTTCCCTCTGGCACCCAGGACTGGGGCTTCCCTCCAGCCCCAGCTTCGTTCAAAAGGTCATCCAGAAGGACATCTGGTCTGATTAGCATATTATGCTTTTATTATTAAAGATGTGGCTTTATCTCCCCTATAGACCAAGAACAAGTGCTCCTTGAGATCCAATGTTTAGCATATCCAATAAATGCCAAGTTCTCTTCCTTTCTATTGGATGTCTATTTACTATGAAAACACTTTCCTTTAAACTACAAAGTATGCTGTTGTTCTTCAAATTGTGAACTATTCCAATTTCAAAATCTGAGTTTTACCTTGCACATTTCAGCGTATCTCCATTCCAGCAGAATTTTTCTTTTGTATGATTAATGTTACAGGTTTAAAGAACATATACATCTATCTCTTTGGGTTCTTGAATATATGAAACATCATTGAAAAATCACTTAAATTTAGTTCTAAAAATTAAATCGCCTTCAAATCTCAAAAGAAGACTCTTAAGCTTTATATTAACTAAACTTTCAGCTTTGCTTCCAATAGTTCGAAAAAAACAAACAAAACATAGAACATTAAAGGACAACAAAAACAGTTAATTGCACATTTCAGTTTTATCAGGTTAGCCTTGGGACTGAAGAGCAAGACTGACATACACAAGAACACTTACAAAAAAATGAATATACATGCTGCTTGTTTAGCCATTCCAACACTGAGAAGAACCTGGATGTAACGGCTTCATCAATAGTCAAAATTCCTGCTATACTAGAAAGAGAAATACGCTGAGGATGGAGTTCTTGGGCTTGTAAGAAATTATTCTGAGGCAACAGAATGAAATTTAATCAAGCCAGCACTCTGCCCAAACAATTCCCGATCACAATCCTTCAGCAAATTGCTATGCTGGGAAAGCACAATCGCCATTTAATGAGTCAGGAACCATCACCAATTGATGCAAATAAAGTACCCAATAAAAGACAGGAACATTACAAACAGCAAGTAGTTAAAGAAAATACACCAGAGGAATTGTGCTATAAATAATTTAAAATTTCTGAACCAACATTTCTCTATGAGATTTTTTTTAAAGACATAAAATTCTCTGAAATAAGGCTTTAAAGAAGAAACAGACTAATGGGCCTCAAAGGAGAAACCAAGATGGCAGCATAGGTGAACACCTAAACTGCTGCCTCGCACAACAATTTCAAAACTACAACTAAAAGACAGAACGGACACCATCCAGAACCACAGGAAGGCTGGCTGAGAGGAAATTCTAAACTAGAAGTGAAGAGAGGGGCTCATGGAGACTCAGAGGAGCTGTAAAAAGCTGAGGTACGGAGACACACACATGGAGAGGATGGGCGGCAGTGGGTCTGGCTGGCTTCCTCTGGTGGGAGGGAGAGGGAAACTCCAGACTGCACTGAACCCCATTTCTGACTGCACTGAACCCCAGTTCCAGGCGAGACTCACAAGGGGGAGTCTGGACTGTCATGAAAAGACAGGAGTGCACAGAAACTTAGGGGAGCTATGAAAGGCAGAGGTCTGGAGGCGCGCTCAAAGTGCACTGACTGCTAATTGTGCTGCTGGCTTTCTCTAGTGGGAGGAAAACAGACCTCCCAACTCCACTGAAATCCAGGTCTGACTGCACTGAACCCATTTTGGACGAGACCCTGGGGACCCAAATTCATACAGGTCCCCAGAGCACATGGCAACTCAGGGGAGCTGAAAAGGCAGAGGTCTGGAGCCACACATGCACACATACACAAAGAGAGGGCTGCAGGGATTACCGAAGGATACTGAGACCCAGGGGCCACCGTGTAGGGCAGGGCTAACGGGAAGCCAAGGTTGTCTGCTCAGCCTGAGACTCCGCCACATCCAAGCCAAGCACGGAGGCTTTTACAATCTTGCAAGTGTTAAGGCTGAGTCCATCACAGAAGTTCTCCAGGTGTAGATACAGCTGATCCTCACAACCAGTTGGCTTGGAGGTCAATTTCCCCCAGTGATACCAACAACAATCAAAGTCCACAAAGGGGTGCACTAAGAGTGTCCACCTCAGGTAACTGGGGAGGCAGAGCTACTGGGCCATATAGGACACCTAGCACACAAAGCTACTCTACCAACTCAGGGAAGCAGTGAACATGCAGAGACAAAGGAACAGATCACAAACTAAAGAAATGGAGGAAAACAAACGACTGGATATAGAGGACAAAATCACGGTTATAAGGTTTTTTAAGAATTTCCTAGAAAAGATGGATAAATTTAGTGAGCCCCAAGAGGAGATGAAAAAGGACCAACTAGAAATTAAACATACACTGGCAGAAATAAAAAATATTATACAGAGACCTAACAGCAGACTAGAGAAACACAAGAATCAAATCAAAGATTTGAAATACAAAGAAGCAGAAAACACTCCATTGGAAAAGCAAAATGAAAAAAGAATCCAAAAATTGGGAGATAGTGTAAGGAGCCTCTGGGACAACTTCAAGCGTACCAACATCAGAATTATGGGGTGCCAGAAGAAGAGAAAGAGTAAGATACTGAAAACCTATTTAAAGAAATAATGACTGAAAAAACTTCCCCCACCTCATGAAAGAAATAGACTTACAAGTCCAGGAAGCACACAGAACCCCAAACAAAAGGAATCCAAAGAGGACCACACCAAGACACATCATAATTAAAATATTAAGAGCAAAAGACAAAGAGAGAATATTAAAAGCAGCAAGAGAAAAACAGTTAATTACCTAAAAGAGAGCACCCATAGAATTGTCAGCTGATTTCTCAACAGAAGCTATGCAGGCCAGACGGGATTGGCAAGAAATATTCAAGAACCTACCAGCAAGATTACTCTACCCAGCAAAGCTATCATTTAGCATTGAAGGTCAGATAAAGAGCTTCACAGATAAGAAAAAGCTAAAGGAGTTCATCACACCAAACCAGTATTATATGAAATGCTGAAAGGTATTCTTTAAGAAGAGGAAGAAGAAAAAAGATAAAAATTATGAACAACAAATACATATCTATCAACAACTGAATCTAAAAATCAAGTGAATAAAAAATCCGATGAACAGAATAAACTGGTGAATATA
The DNA here is from genome assembly GCA_011751065.1 of Lasiurus cinereus. Classification (NCBI taxonomy): domain Eukaryota; kingdom Metazoa; phylum Chordata; class Mammalia; order Chiroptera; family Vespertilionidae; genus Lasiurus; species Lasiurus cinereus. The sequence continues at coordinate 5,914,622 of JAAGEH010000125.1, forward strand.
ATAGAATCAGGGGCGTAGAAAGGTAGTAGACTGATAATTCTCAGGGGGAAAGAAGTGAGGGGGGGTGTAGGAAGAGACTGGACAAAAATCATACATCTAGGGATGAGAACAATGGGGGCGGTAAGGGCAGAGGGTAGGATGGGAGCCAAGTGGAGGGGAACTATGGGGAGAAAAAGAGGAACAATTGTAATAACCTGAACAATAAAGGTTTATTAAAAAAAGAAAAGAGGAAGAAGAAGAAGAAGAAGAAGAAGAAGAAGAAGAAGAAGAAGAAGAAGAAGAAGAAACAGTGAGACACCAAGCAGAGATGAAAAGATAGCTAGTCGCCATGTTCAGAAAAGAAATAGAAAAGAAAAATTAGGCTATGACAGAAACGGATGTCACATTAAAAGCAATAAAATAGAGACACTGATGAAAACACAATTAGGTTTCTTAAAGGACAGACTTCAGGAAATCACAATGGCTGGTTCAAGGATGAGCACTCGCCTTGCAGACATTTGCGGCAGACTTTCTGGAAAGAAGCCCAAGACAGCTATCAGAAGAGACATTCTTCTTTGGCTAATATGGTAAAGCCATTCTGCTACTTCCAAGGAGGTCAGCCCAAGGACAAAGCCACATACCAAGAAGATCGCAGAGAAATGAAGCCAGAGCCTGAAAAGACCAGGATCCTTTGAATCAAACTGCACCTGAAGCCTACCCCTACCTTCAGACTGTTCAGCTATATAAATTAATAAATTCCTTTTATTTTTAAAATCATTTTTATTGAGTTTCCCGTTGCTTGCAATGGAGGGGGGAAAGAAATATTTCACAATTTAAAAAAAAAATGTTTGTATTGATTTCAGAGAGGAAGGAAGAAGGAGAGAAAGACAGAAACATTAATGATGAGAGAGAATCATTGATTGGCTGTCTCCTGCACGCCCCACACGGGATCGAGCCTGTATCCTGGGCATGTGCCCTGACTTGGAATCTAAAGATGACCTCCTGGTTCATAGGTCGATGCTCAACCACTGAGCCACGCCAGCTGGGTAATTTTTCACAAAAGAAACACAGCTGGAAAACAATAGAACCATAGGGTGAACTGGGTTGTTATAAAATTAACTTGTCAACTTCCAATATGAAAATAAGAGTTTATGGGTGGTAAACACAATCTGAGGGCTAAATCTAAATACACTGCCAAACTCCCTTCTCCCATACTACCTCCACTAGAGGGGATAATCCTCTCTATTCCAGAGTTTTATCATTAGGAGTAGCCATGTAACACAGGCCTGGTCAATGAGACATAAACAGAAGTCTGTTTTGAGCTTCTGGGAAAGCTTTTACTGTTCTTAATAAAATGATCAGATATGGCTCATGACACCTTTATTCCTCCCTTGCTGACTTACTGTCTTGAATGCAAATGTGATGCCTGGAGATAGGGCAGACATTGCTTAAGAAAGCTACAAAAGACACTTAACAGTGGTTACCTCAGAAAAACTACGAATTTGAGATGGGAAGGTTTTACTTCACTGACTGAATTTTCTTTTTTTTTAAGTACCTTTTATAATAAAAACTGGTAAAAAAAAAAAAAAGATAATTATCTTAGAAATACAAAAAGAAAATACTATTAGGGACTACTCCAAGCAATGAGGAGGTTTCACACAGGAGACAAGCTGAATAAACAAAACAGCAGGGGGAAAGGTGTTCAGGCTATCACAGTGACATGAGCCATGAGTTTACTGAAGCAAAGGGTTTTCAGGGTGAAAAGTAGAAAGTATAACTGAAAAGGATAAAGGGGGCCGGAGGGTGAGGACCAGGAATAAACCAGACAGAAAAGAATTGACTCTGTACAGTAACGTCCAGTAATGAAGAGTTCCCATAGTTTATTTTGAGGGAAAAGGAGAGAGTGAGAACAATAAAAACAATCTAGGACAGAAAAAGTTCAGTAAGTTGGGAAAGAAATAAAAAAGTGAGAATCACAATTAATTCACCCAAGTCAGATTTCAAAATTACATTAGAACATGTGATAAAAAATTATATTGTTGCATATTTTGAAAAATTTTGTCAGCTCTGTTATTACACACTAGTTTTTAAGACTTTTTATTGATTTTTTTAAATATATTTTATTGCCTGCAATCAAGGTACCTGCCTTTGACTGGAATCGAACTTGGGACCTTTCAGTCCACACACTGAGGCTCTATCCACTGAGCCAAATGGGTTTTGTCGATTTTTTTTTTTAAGAGAAAGAGGGAGAGGGAGAGAGGACCATCCACCGGTTGCCTCCTGCATGTCCCCTACCTGGGATACAGGTGCCCTGACTGGGAAATCTATGCCGTAGACAGGACAATGCCAAATCAACTAGGTCACATTGGCCAGGGCCACACTATTTCTTTACATTATTTCTGAGATTAACAAACTGATGGATTTAATTTCTCAATGCTTAACACTAATATAAAAGAACACATTTGAGATTTATTTTTTCTATTTCATTTTAGGTATTAATTCCATCCAAACAACTCCAAAAGCAGACAGACCAATCCCAAGAAGGCAACCCAAGTCCTATTTACTATTTTGGCATAAAAAGAGCACCCAGTTAGGACTCCAGCAGCATGGATTCAGGGTCCTGGGCAGACCCCTCCTCTTTCTGAAGCTCAGCACTCTCTTCTACAAAATAAAGAAGATAACCCAAAACTGCTATCGTCCTTCTTCAGTTCAGAAGAGAACTGGCCAATAGAATGAAAATGAGATTATTGTCTCCTATGATCCTGATACTTCTATACTATTGATTCTTTCCTCTTTCCTCCCCTCTACTTTTTCTTTTTAGAGTATGTCTCACCAATTCTCTCCTTTCTATTTCTTATTCCTGTTCCCTGAAGCAACTGACACAAAACAAAACAAAGAAAAAACAAAAGGAACCACAATTAAAAAAAAAAAACATATACCATTTCATTGAATGCAATTTACTAGTAACTTTCTAAATGTATTTGAAAAAAATCAGAACTGGTAGGACTTGTCTGAACAGAGAAATTTTATGCATCAGAACCCAGAGAGTAAACACCTGATAATTGCAATTCTATTTGGTTGTAGGATTTTGCTAAGTAAAACTATGATAGAATCATACTTAGAAATAGACTCCTTAAAAATTAGTATTTTTCTCAAAAAAATAGTATTATCTCATCAAGATAAACATTTTAACTTCTTGTCAATTTAAACTACCTAAATATCTAAACTCAATGACACAGGCTTAAATATCCAGAATGGTTTTAACATAAGACACAATTGCAGTAAATTCCTATTTATTTAAAGTTTGGGAGAAACAGAATATTAATGAGATGCTCTGGTTAAATGAAAGTTATTACAGATAAATAATCCATTTTCAATTACTTGGAAGACAAGCACAGAACAAACCCTATATAATAAAAGCCTAATATGCAAATTGTCCCAACCTGGAGTTCTGCCAGGAGTTCCACCACTTGCTATTGCGTGTGATGACCACCAGGGGACAGTGAGGAACATGGCAGGTGTGGGTGACATGGTGCTGGCAGTGGGGCAGCTGTGGAGGTGCCTCGATGAGCTCTGATGAGAGCAAGACCGGCTTGGGACAGTCGAACAGGTGAGTGGGCAGCACCAGGCCAAGGCGGGTGCGAGGCACTGGTTGCCAGGCGGGGGCCTATTGCCCCACTGATCTGATCGCAGGGTGACCAGCAGGGAGGGGCGGGGCCACTGCCTGGCTTCCTCAGCGCCTGGGAGCCAGGCAGGAGGGGTGAAGGGGTGGGGGCAGCGGTGCAATGGCTAGTGATCGGTCTCACAGGCTGCAACCAGTAGCAGCAGCAGTGGGCAGGTGGCCAGGGGAAGGGAGCAAGTACCCAGCCCCTACCAGTGCACTGGGCCTCTTGTGTTTCAATAAACATTCAGAGCAAAGCACATATTGAATCATAACTACACAGGATAGCCCAGCTTGCTTTGACATCTCTCAGTCAGGAGTCAAAGCAGTTTATTGTATTCAAATCTCTGTGTGTGTACACACACACACACACACACACACACACACACACACACGTCATTTGTAAATCCCTCCAAGGATTTCTTATAATGTGCTCCCAAAAGTAAAATGCTTTCCACATAAAAAAAAAAAAAATTAAAAAAAACACACACACAAGCATCCAGACTTTAAAGATAGAACAGACTTGTCTTTAATTTCCTCAAAGAGAACACAGTTCTGGAACTAAACATGTCACCAGAAATAAGTAATCAAGAGGAGAGGTTAATCCTTGAAATTGGTCCAAAATGCACATTTTTCCCTATAGAGATTCTACATGCCCCAGATCCCTACAATCCACAGAATACACTCAGAAAATAAAACTAACCTTAACTACAACAAAACAGTTACCACACCGACAAGCCAAAGTGGGCAGCCTCTTCCTACATCTCTTCCAGGACATATGTAGCAACTTTTAGAATTTCATAGTGACTATTGGAGTTTCCTTCAATGTTTAGAGTTAATTTTTTCGTAAATTCCTTTAATTCCAAAATAAAGTTCCAAACACTGCTTGCCAACATGAAAGAGATTTGAATGTCTGCATTTACTCGAAAAATTCCACCATTTTCAAATCCCAACATGCCTTCATGTACCTATTAACTTTGCCAAAGCCAATTTACACCCTGCTGCCAGCCCACAACCTGGAGGATGAGTAACTTCTGAGTGGGCAGAAAGAGCTGGCTGAGCAGCTGTGGAGGAAGGAGGGACTGAGGATTACTCCCTGTAAAGAAAGCCAAGTCTTGTCCTTGCACGCAGGTGCCTGACAAAGTCTCCTGCAAAAAACCGTCAGTCAGGGGAAGGATGAGATGGCATTCCTTCATTCAGCACATATTTATTCATCAGCTACCATGTCCCAGGTACTGTTATAGGCCCTGGAGATTCTATAGTGAGCAAAACAATACAAAAACCCATGCTCTCATGGATCATGCATTCTAGTGCTTGTGAGGGATACATGAGGTAAAAATAAAGCAGAAAACTGCAGTCAAGTCACAGATAAGAAGGGCAGTGGATAAAGAAGGCTACTCTAAGAAGATGTATTTGAATGAAGGAATGAAGGGAGCAAGGGAGTCATCCATGCTGTTATCTGAAGGAAGACCATTCTATGCTGAGGGAGCAGCAAGTGCAAAGTCCCTGAGATTAGGAGAGGGGACATGCTTCCCAGGACCAGTAATTAGGCCACCTTGCCTTACAGATTATATAAGAAAATCAGCTCTTATCTCTGCATGAGATGGAAAGCCACTGGAAGGATTTTTAACAGAAGAGGGACAAAATCTGATTGACATTTTGAAAGGTCTCTAGCTCCAGGCCAGAGAACAGACTGAAAGGGGACACAGAAGTAGCGACAGCAAATAGGAAGATTCTGCAATAATGCAGGCAAAAGATGAAAATCACCCTAGCTGTTTTAGCTCAGCAGATAGAGTATTGGCCTTCGGACTGAAGGGTCCCAGGTTCCATTCCGGTTAAGGGCACATGCCCCGGGTTGCGGGCTCGATCCCCAGTAGGAGGAGTGCAGGAGGCAGCTGATCAATGATTCTCTAAATTTATGTTTCTCTCTCTCTCCCCCTCTCCTTTCTTCTCTGAGATAAATAAAAACATTTTTTTAAAATAAAGATGAAAGTCTGTGGATTAGAATGGCAGCAATGGTGATGAGTGGTCAGATTTAGGACAGATCTGAAGGCAGATCCAATAGAATTTGCTGACAGATAGTTTGTGAGATATGAGAGCAGTCAAGAATGACTCTAAGCTTACTGGCCTCCATTTAAGATTTTTCAGATGTACCTTGAGGCATGACCATTACCCATGGCTCTTTGAATCCAGAGCCAAAGAAACCATTCAAGCAAGCTACAAAAGGCATCTATAAGGACCTCTGATCCTACAGGCTTCCAAGGCTCCATAAAACACCACAGTTAGAAAGAAATTCACTGCAATAGCTTGTCACTTACAAAATATTAATGCTACTACAGTTTTACTTCTTCACACTCTGTTCTTTGTAGAGATTCTTATACATGAGCAATTTATTTCATTAATAACTAGTAACCCCACTCTTGACTTCTCACTCTTCTTAACCAATCTGTAGCCACCTAACTGGCCCTCTGTAATGAAACTCCTCCTAGCCTCTGTGGTGCTTTCCTGGTCTTCACGCTTTCCTGAATCCTTCCCTGATTCCACTTTCTCCTTCAACACTCCTTGATGCTGATCTTTTTCCAAAGATCTGCCTTCAGCTATCTTTTCTTCTCTCTCCACAGTCTTTCACTCAGAACTTGATCACTTTAAGCAAAAGTCCCTTCCAAGTAAACACAGCACATTAATTTACATCTCTAGTCTGCCTCTCTTGGGCCCACAGTCTGCTATTTCCAATGGCATCCTTGACACGGCTACTTAACATTCTGCAGCCTCTCAAACTCGCTAAGTCACAAAGTGAGCTTGAGTGACCTTAAATGACAGCCTCCATAGCTCGGGCTTCATTTGGTAGCTAACATGAAGCAAAATACAATTTGTGAATTTCCTGATACTCCTTTCTCCTCTTCCCTTCTGAATTTGCATGTTATCTTGTTTTTATGGGATATGCCACTTTCTACTTGCTATAAAGGTAAAAAATGACATGTTCTATTTATATATACCTATATACACTGTATTTAGACACACAGTATACTGCTACATACATATACATATACTATGATATATCCTATTTACCATTAATCTGACTGCCTTATCTGCATTATTACACATACAAACCTTTAGGACCTAGTTGATTCACATTCACTTTGTACAATTTCTGTGTAGTATATCAGTGTGTCGTTTCTGCCCAGAGAAAGGCCACAATAGTTGTTGTAACACAAACAAATGTAAGACAATAGAAAGTGACCAAACAGCAAGCCAACTCATTAAACATGTCTTCAAAAGGTGCTTCCTTTTAAACTCTCTAAATACCATTACCACTTGGGTTATATTTTCTTTATTATGTAATTAACAAAGGTTCCTTACAAACAGGGAACCTTTCTGACGTATTTCATGAGGGTCTCAAATTCCTATCTTTAAGCTTCAGGAAGCAACTCATTTCCTCAAGATATAAACCTAAAAGGGGAGGAGGAGGAGGAAACAATGGAGACAGAATTTTAAACATCAAAACAGCTTTACTCTCATCTTCAAAATCCCAAGTACAGCCTGCCTTTTGGATTAAGCACCATTTATTTCTAAATGCACCCTACTTATTACTACTCTTTCTAGAAACGTCCTTGTTGCAAGGATCCAATCCATTCTCTGTGCTACGAACAGCGAGGCTGCGACACCATGGACAACACGTGGGATCTTGTCAGAAATGAAAATTGACGGGCCCTCCCCCAGACGTACAGAATCAGACAAGTTCTTCCAGTTAACATTGGAAAAAGATAGCTTTTTCACAGACTGACATTTTCAAAACACACCTTGATGTGTCTGTCATCTCTCTCATGGAAAATCTTCAATGGCCACAGAATGAAAACCCAAATGCCTTAGCAAAAGGTGAAGGATCTTCATAATGTGATGGCAACAGTCTCCCCATTAAATCAATAAACATGGGTGTGAGCCACTTACTGTATGCCAGGTACTTCTGCAGACAAGGAGGAGGCAGCCAAGTCCCTGCTCTCACGGAGCTTCCCTTCCAGTGGAGAGACTGCCCTCAGAACTCAGCTCCCTCCGACTACTCACTCCATCACCTGTGTCTAGTCAGACTCCCTTAGTCACCCTTCTCCAAATACGTCCATGCATTTTGCTGGCTTCATCACAGGGTTCATCCTGTTTCCTTTACCTAAGAATTTCTTCCACACCTATAAAAAACTCCATTCAACTCATGTCATCAATAAAGCCACTTCCACCCTTCCCAGGCCCTGTCCCTGACTCAATACCGATGGGGCTGAAATAATCCCTCCTTTCTCTGGGCTCCCTCTTATCCTCTAACATAGTTAGGGTTGTGTCCCTAAACTGTGGTTTGTAGCTAAGTGCCTGTTTCTCCTTCACAAGGTAGTATGTACCTCAGGATAAGAGGACTATATATTAATCATCTTTGTAAACTTGGCACATGGCTTGGAATAAATAGGCACTTAATTAAATCCTTTTCGGCGATCCAAGATGGCGGCATAGGTAAACACCTACACTGCTGCCTCGCACAACAATTTCAAAACTACAACTAAAAGACAGAACGGACATCATCCAGAACCACAGGAAAGCTGGCTGAGTGGAAGTTCTACAGCTAGAGGGAAAGAGAGGGGCTCACGGATACTCAGAGGAGCTGCAAAAAGCTGAGATAGGGGAACGAGCAGGAGGAGAGAGCGGGTGCCGGAGTACCTGGCTGGCTTTCTCTGGCGGGAGGGAAACGGAGACTCCCAACGGCATTGAACCCCTTATTTTACGACACTAAACCCCAGATCCAGCGAAACTCATACGGGGGGGAGTTTGGACTGTGAAAAGGGAGAGGTGCACGGAAATTTAGGGGAGTCGCAAAAGATCAGAGGGCTGGTGGCGGCGCGCATGGCACTGCGCGCAGGACAGATTGCTGATTGTGCCCTGGCTTTCGCGAGTGGGCGGGAGACAGACCCTCCCAACTGTGCCACTTCTGACTCCACTAAGCCCCTGTTTCGGGCAAAACCCTGGGGACCTAGACTCGTGTGGTCCTGGAGCGCAGGGGAGCTAGAAAGGCAGCGGTTAGAGGCACTGCGGGTGCGCCAGCGCACAAGGACCGCTCCAGCCATTACCCAGTCACGTGAGACTCAGGGGCCGTGGAGGGCGGGGCCGACTGGAAGGCAAGGTGGTCCCTTAAGCCCTGAGACTCCACCCTCCCAAGCTCAGCAGAGGCTTCTGCAGCTTTGCACATCTGGCATTATAAGGCTGAACTCAACACCAAAGTTTCCCCAACATAGTGAAAATGCCGAGACAAGGGAAGGGATAACAAACAAAAGAAATGGAGGGGAAAAAACGACTGGATATAGAGTTCAAAACCACGCTTATAAGGTTTTTCAAGAATATGCTAGAAAAGATGGATAAATTTAGTGAGACCCAAGAGGGGATGAAAAAGGACATACTAGAGATGCAAAAGAGCCAACTAGAGATGGTAAAGGTCCAACTAAAGATGAAAAAGGACCAACTAAAAATTAAACATTCACTGACTGAAATAAAAAATATTATACAGAGTCCTAACAGCAGACTAGAGGAAGGCAATAATCAAGTCAAAAATTTGAAATATAAAGAAGCAGAAAACACTCAACTGAAAAAGCAAAAAGAGAAAAGAATCCAAAAATGTGAAGATAATGTAAGGAGACTCTGGGACAGCTTCAAACATACCAATATCAGAATTGTGGGAGTGCCAGAAGAGAGAGCAAGATACTGAAAACCTATTTAAAGAAATAATGACTGAAAACTTCCCACATCTGGTGAAAGAAATAGACTTACACGTCCAGGAAGCACACAGAACCCCATATAAAAGGAATCCAAAGAGGACCACACCAAGACACATCATAATTAAAATACCAAGAGCAAAAGACAGAGAGAGAATATTAAGAGCAGCAAGAGAAAAACAGTTCATTACCTACAAGGGAGCACCCATACGACTGTCAGCTGATTTCTCAACAGAAACGATGCAGGCCAGGTGTGAGTGGCAAGAAATATTCAACGTGATGAATAGCAAGAACCTACAACCAAGAATAATCTATCCAGCAAAGCTCTCATTCAGAATTGAAGGGCAGATAAAGAGCTTCACAGATAAGAAAAAGCTAAAGGAATTCATCAACTCCAAACCAGTATTATATGAAATGCTGAAAGGTACTCTTTAAGAAGAGGAAGAAGAAAAAGATTAAAGTCAAAAAATTATGAACAACAAATACATATCTATCAACAAGTGAATCTAAAAATTAAGTGAATTAAAAATTTGATCAACAGAATAAACTGGTGAATATACTAGAATCAGGAGCATTGAAAGGGAGTGGACTGATAATTCTCAGGGGGAAAGGGGTGAGGGGTATACAGGGAGAGACTGGACAAAAATCATACACCTATGGATGAGGTCAACAGGAGGGAGGAAAGGGTGGGAGCTGGGTGGAGGGGTGCTATGGAGGGGAAAAAAAGAAAAACAAATGTAATAATCTGAATAATAAAGATTTAATTAAAATTAAAAAAAAAGAAAATGAAGAAAAAAAATTAAATCCTTTTCAAAATGCAACTCAGAGGCAGAATACTGTCTTTGTTCAAAACTCTTCGCAAATCTTTACATTTGCCTCTAAAGTCTATTACATTTTTACTGGCATTCTTCTAAATGTTGAAAATATCCTTTGGAAGTATAATTAGAATTTTAGGAAATGTCTAAGCATCCTAATAAAAGAGTAACATGCAAATTGACCATACCTCCGCTATACCCACAAGCCGCGACCACCAGCCAATCAGGAGCAAGTATGAAATTAACCCAACCAAGATGGCTGCAGCCACAGAGGGAACAGGAGACTTGGGTTTCCCCAGCAATGGAGAAAGCCAAGCTTTCCACACACCCTGGCCTTTGCTCAAGCTACAAAGTTTCAATTATAGAAGATAAATAAATCCCAACAAAAATGGTGTCAGTCACAGAGCTGGAGAGAGCAGGAGGCTTGAGTTCCCCCCATCGACAGAGGAAGCCAAGCTTCCCCAGCCCTGGCCTGCCTTGGCCTCTGCTCAAGGCTACAAAGTTTCTATTATAGAAAATAAATAAATCCCAACAAAAATGGCTGCAGCCACAGAGCAAGCAGGAGGCTTGGCTCCACTCAAGGCTACAAAGTTTCAATTATAGAAGATAAATAAATCCCAGATACCAGGGCCTCTGCTTGGGTCACGAGGGGCTGTGGGGGGTAGGGTATGGCTGGCCTGAAAACCACCACAAGCCCCTCTCCCAGACCACCCCACACCCCAAGGGACCCTCACCCTGATCTGGGACACCCTTCAGAGCAAACCAGTTGGCCCCTATCTATGCACCAGGAGTCTATCCTATCTAATAAAAGAGTAACATGCAAATTGATCATCATTCCAACACACAAGATGGCCACCACAAGATGGTCAGCAGGGGAGGGCAGTTGAGAGGGACCAGGCCTACCAGGGAGGGCAGTTGTGGGAGATCAGGCCTGCAGGGGAGAGCAGTTGGGGGTGACCAAGCCTGCAGGGAGAGGAAAGTTAAGGGCAAACAGTCTGGCAGAGGAGCAGTTAGGCATTATTCAGGGTGGCAGGGTAGTGGTTATGGGGTGATTGGGCTGGCAAGCCAGAAGCGTTTAGGGCAATAGTCGACAAACTCATAGTCAACAGAGCGGCAAACAGCAGCTCGAAAGCCGCATGTGGCTTGTGAGCCACATTTTGTTGATCACTGGGTTAGGAGCAATCAGGAAGGCAGGCAGGTGAGCAGTTGGAATCCAGTAGTCCTGGATTGTGAGAGGGATGTCCGAATGCCCATTTAGGCCCCATCCTACCAGGATGGGGCCTAAATGGGCATTCGGACATCCCTTGAGAGGTCCCAGATTGGAGAGGATGCAAGCTGGGCTGAGAGACACATACCCCTGTGCACGAATTTCATGCACCGGGCCTCTAGTCTATATATAAAAGCCTAAGTAACCATTCAACCATTCGTTTGACCAGTAGCTATATCACACAGAGGGCAGACACTCAACCCACAAGCATGGAAACATAGAACATATTGATGAATATCAGAGGAAAGGGGGAAGGAGGGAGGGTGGGAAGAGATTAACCAAAGATCTTATATGCATACTAGAGGTCTGGTGCTATAGGGTCCCTCAGCCTGGCCTGCGAGGATCGTGCTGAAACCGGCTCTCCGACATCCCCCAAGGGGTCCAAGATTGCAAGAAGGCGCAGGCCAGGCTGAGGGTCCCTAGTTTTGCAAACAAAAGGACTGATTAAGATGGGTAATACGATTACTATTCCAAACAAAGCTTAAATATTAATAAAAGTGATTGTTTTGGTACATTTTATAAATTCTTCCCAAAGGCAATTCCAAAAATGTCTTAAACAGTGACAGTATCACTATAATATTGTTATTCTAGAGTAATGCTTACAATAATATTCTTGTGAATGTATCTATTATGGCATGCTTCCTTAAAACGAATTACAATCCCTCTTCCCCAGATTTTCAGAAACGAATTATGAACAAAAGTGGGAACCTCTTTGATTCTAAAACAGATAAAAGTGAAAGTATTCAGATTGGTGACTGGCTTCCAGAACCCCTTCCTATCATCCTTCTGCTTCCCACTCCACACCCTTGGCATTGGAGGCACCCAGGGAAGCCCCAGGTTCCCCAGAAGACGTCCAGAAGCCAAAGGAATAATAGGAAAAAGCTGGAAAACCTCTGTCCGAGTCCCAAGTATCAGAACCTTGGGAAAGTGCATTCTTTTACTGTCTGGGCCTCAGTTTCTTTATATATACAACTAGAGGCCCAGTGCACAAATTAGTGCACTGGTGGGGTCCCTCGGCCTGGTCTGCACCCTCTCACAATCTAGGACCCCCGTGGGGAATGTCGGAGAGCCAGTTTTGGCCCAATCCCTGCAGGCCAGGGCCTCGTATGCATATAAGATCTTTGGTTAATCTCTTCCCACCTTCTTCCTTCCCCCCCTTCTCTCTGAGATTCATCAGTCTGTTCCATGTTTCCATGCCTGTGCGCCTGCCCCCCTGGTGATCAGTTTGCATCATAGTTACGAGTCAAACGGTCACTTATCTTATACAGATAAGAAAAACTCAGGTTCCTTCTTATTGAAAATGCTATTGTTTCCCAATATCTTCAACTTTGGAGACAGAGCACCAGCTAATTTACCTGAATCTCATGGGCCCTTTTAGGATATGTACACATGGTTACTGCTTGTTTGGTTTCATCAAGTAACCCACATTAAGAATTTTCAATATTCAGACCCCAAATATGTATATCCATTTTTAAAGTATATGTAAGTAATATCATTAATAAATATTAGTAAAGCTATATAGTAAATATTAGTAAAGCTTTATTTCTTTTTGAGAAAATATAAATAAAACTTCTATGTTAACTTCCATCATTGTCTCTGGAGCCCACTGATTGAGAAAGGGCAGTACCCTCCGCCACCCCTGCCCGCCCCCCCTCCCCCCGAATATGAATGAGCACCTGCCTCATGAAGGACCCCGAGCAGAAGGTGGAGTGAAGAGGCAGCAGCAGTGGGCTCAGTCCTTAAAAAGATTACACTCCAGCCGAGACCGGTTTGGTTCAGTGGATAGAGCTTCGGCCTGCGGACTGAAAGGTCCCAGGTTCGATTCCGGTCAGGGGCATGTACCTTGCTTGCGGGCACAACTCCAGTAGGGGGCGTGCAAGAGGCGGCTGATCGATGTCTCTCTCTCATCGATGTTTCTGACTTTCTATCCCTCTCCCTTCCTCTCTGTAAAAAATCAATAAAATATCTTTAAAAAAAAAAAGATTACACTCTGGTCTCAAGCACAAATGGTCTTTATCAAATAGCAAGGCACTGAGATAGACATACAAAAAGAAAAGCATTGCAAGACAGTTTCACCATGGCCACTCTAAAAGTGTGACAATTCTTTTAGAAGTGGTAACTACATGGGGGATGGATGTGTTAACTGTGTTAATCGCTTCACACACACACACACACACACACACACACACACACACACAAAGAAAGACAGTGTGAAAATAATGAGAGCAGTTTTGCCATTTTTAGAGTGCACGGGACTGGCTGGGGGTGTGGTTGCCATGAATCTTCTCCATCCGCAGTTCTGCTGGGAGGACAGGACCCCATTTCAGGTGATAATTCCAGGACCACCCTGGAGCAGCAGAGAGGTAGAGAATATATTCTACACGGCAGTATGCTTCCTAAAGGGCCTTGTTCTGAGGATCTATAACCCAAAATTTAAAAAAAAATTTTTTTTTCACTTCAACTGAGAAAATTCCATGGAGCCAGACTCTGGCTCAAAGTCTAGGATCCCAGGCACATGTCTCGTCTTTAAAAAGGTTTTCAAAATGATTACCATTAAATAATAATAATAATAATAATAATAATAATAATAAGATAGACTAAATGCCTAAAATTCTAGCAATGGTTTTAATACTCATTGACCTGATTATTATATTTACTAACCTAACCCTTATTTCAATTTTCACTTCCTGTGATATCCTGTCATTAAATTGTATCACAAGACTGCCAAATCTCTACTTGCTTGCCAGAAGATGAAATCTCTTTTGCCATTTGCTTATCTCCTATAACAGAGAAAGACTTTTTTCCCTGGCAAGCCTTTCTAAGTCTTCAATTTTTTTTTCAGTTTTATTGAGGTATATTGACACAAAATTTTAAGATATTTGCTATTTGTATACATTGTGAAAGGATTCCCCCATCTAATTATTTTCAAATTAACACATATATATGTGTGTTGTTGTTTTGTGAAAACACAAATTCTACTCTCTTAGCAAATTTCAATTATGCAATACAGTGCTATCAACTGTAGTGGCCGTTTCATACCTTAAATCCTCAGACCTTATTTATCTTACAAACATTTGTATCCTTTTACTCACCTCTCCCTGTTTCTCTAAAATCTTTAAGATCCCCAAAGGTACAGAGTATCTATCATGCAGCAGTTACGAAATTAGGAAACTAGAAAGAACTTCTGGACTTTCTGCAAGTTTGTGGTTACTTCAAATCATCATCCCACGGAGAGGGCAATTATGGGTCCTCTTTGCAAAGCAAAAACATGGGCTATTTAACGACAAAACTAGACCTGAAGTACAGAAGGTCAACTTCAAACGAATTCAGAATGCAAAGATCTTTCACTCAGGCATTAACTCGATTTTCCAAGACAGTGCTCTAGTATTAAAATAGCTCAAGAAGAAAGCATATGCTTCTACTTAAGTGGTTTTTTTTTTCCCTTCCTGTTGTAAATTCTGCTAACCTATTATTTTCTTACGTTTAAAAACATCTTCATTCTCACTCACTATCCCTGGAGCAATGTCCCTGGCAAATTCTTCACAATTCCCCCGGAATCTTCCAGCACAGACACAGGCTTCCAAGTCAAAACTTGTGCAAACATCACCTGTCAAGCGTCTGCAAGGCAAATGACATATGCATCCTGAGCTCTATCATCATTCCCTTACTGAGACTTTGCTAAAATTCTTAGCCCCGCAGGAGACTTTCCATTTTCTCTTCATTTTACAGGTTAAGAGACTTACTCAAAGCTATACTGCTATTGAAACTAGTCTCCTGGCCTCGTCCAGGCACTTTTCTAATCATCTACAGATAAGTAGAGGCAGCTAATTATGAGAAATAAAAGCCCTCTATTTATAAACATTTACCCAAAAAGTTACCAATAAAAACATATATAAAAGGAAAGAAAGAAAATGCTGGATTCTTTATCTTAATAGAAAAAGAAAGGGCAGGCATCACACTGAATTCTTAGGTCAGTTGCTCATATAACTGAATTTAAAACAGCCAATTCTCCCTCATGTATTATTCTACCAGGCCAAGTTTCACAGCAAATCTCTACTATTAAGTAAAGGGAAAAAATCCTTTTGCACTGAGTACCATTGACCCAATCAGGTCAAAAGGAAATCAATGAAGGATCATTCTTAAGTAAAAGAATTAAAGTTTGATTTCTCAGGAAAACTTACAGAACAATCAACTTTCCCCCGCCCCTTCCTCCACCCCCCCATTCCCTGCCCCCTCCCTTCCCACTCCCCCACTCCCCCCACCTCTGCCTTGGCCCCTGACCACTGCAGCTTTGTCCTGTGGCTTTGTCCAGAAGGATGTCCAGTCTAATTAGCATATTATGCTTTTATTATTGTAGATAATGGAGGCAAAGAAAAGAGGCACCTCAGATTAAGGAGAGCTGAAAGTTCCCATCATCTGAAGGAAGGCAGGGTATCTGGACCATTCATGGCTGTGTCCCAGTGCCTAGAAAAGTGCCAAGCACAGAGTAGGTGCTCAACACTTATTAGTTCAAAAATAACCCAAAAGAGAAAGGGGGAAGGGACAGTTGCAGCACACAGATATATTCATGAAACACACTGGGATGGGTACTCATGGGGACGGCATGGAAAATGGGGAAATCAGTCAGAGCTGGGTGTATGTATATAATATGCCATGACTTGATGTTCAACCACCGGGGGAAAAACTGGAGGAGATGAGGAAAGGCTGGGATGGACAAGAATGAGTGTTAGTCATTAGCAACTAATAAAAGTATCTCCCGAGGCCTGGTGAGGGGGGAGGGGGTGAAAAAAATCTAGCTGAGAGCCAACTCCTGCCTTTATAAGGCTCTTGGTTCTCCACTTCCTGACAAATATTTATCAGTAAGTGTGACTAAACAGGAAGTTCAATTCCAAATAATAATGTTTAGTTTGAAAAGAAGCAAGCTTGGAATGCTATTAACCTATATCGCCTTTCTTTAAGTGGGCATTTTCAAAACCACCTGAACTAACCTAAGGATGAAAACAAATAATACTGCAGCTGCCTTCCTTACTTCTCACTGGTTAACGACAACAATTTAGCCGCTTGAGAATTTTTTAAACATCCAGATCATGAACAGAGTATTTCCTATAAATATTGTATTGTCACCTTCCTAAGGTGCAATACTCCTTCTGTTCCCAGCCCTGATCCCAAAAGATAGCACCCCAGAAGAGGTTCTGATGTTATTCATGAACGCAAGGCATACAACACTTACTCCAAATGCCGTCAAAGCTAGTTCTAACTCTCTGTAGCCTGGAAATCATTTTGGAAGGAAATAAGGAGAAGTTTCCTTCAAATGTCATAAGGATTGTAATTGAAAGTCAATATATTTGGCCTCTTGAGCTAAAGTAAGTAATTTGTGTTTTTGTCTCCCTGACAAAAAGTTCAGATAAAGTTACAAAAAGAAATTGACAGCCAGTTTGGAATTGAATTACCATGGCCTAGAGCAAAGAATATCCTTGCATGATATTATTCTACAATGTCAGTATAATTTTTGATATTTCACAGCAGCAAATTGTACAATTATCCCAAACAAAATTACAAACTAATTCTTTGAATGTTTGGCAACAATTTTTAAAAGGACATGAAAGGATTTAATCCCTTTCAGAAGGAATTAAGGCACTGGGAAGGCACTTGAGCATTCTATACTGGCCCCTAAATCTAAAATAGCCAATCTTAAGAAAACAGAGTGGGAAGTGGTGGTTACCAGGAGCTGGGAGCTACTAGGAGAGATGTTGTTTAAGGATATAAATTTGCAATTACTATATAAAAAAAGTACAGGTTAGCCCAGCCGGCATGACTTACCTTTTTTGCCAAGAGGGACCCTCTTCTCACAATCCAATTGCCCTCAGCTGTTGCCTGAGCTTTTTATTCATGCAGAGGTTGAAGCCTCGAGGTGGCTGGTATCTCCCCCAATGGTGTGAGCTGGGCCCTCCCTGAGTTCCTGGAGATATGTGATCGGTGCCAGGGTCACACCAGCAGGCGAGGGGATCCCAAGGCAGGTGCTGGGCGTGGAGGTTATGGGGGCATAGGCTACCAAGGAGACAGACCTGAACCTCACAACACCCTGCTTGGCCCCAGAGGATGACTAGTTAGCCAGAGACGGGTAAGATTCCTCAGGGGAGGAACAACCTAAGACAGGCATAGTCGCAGAGGAGCCATCAGGAGAGAACTTGGGGGTCAACAGAGATGGCGCACTGACCCTCACCCCCTCAGCCTTGCAGGGGCCTGAATTCCCACCCCTTCTGAGGGAAGTCTCCTGCCTCCATGGCTGTTTCGCTTCCCATGCCCAGCTCAGATCGGGACCCAGGTAACAGACAGAAACTTGGCCAACAGCAGCGGCCCTATATCTAAATTCAGCCTAGCTCCAGGAATGCTCAGGGCATACTCAAGAATGCAAATAACCCTTTCCACTAGTATTTACAAGGTAAGTTAAGATTGTTGGTAGAGTATTAAATTTGACAGCAAAAGAGTAATAATCAAGCTTTCAGATTAATTTAAATTGGCTAATTGCAATAAGTGAATATTCAAGAAAATTTAATTGTACTGGACAAAAAGCTGTTTCTAAAGTATTAACTAAAATTTCTATTGGTAGTTCATCTCATGGTAAAATTGCTTAACATGCAATGAACATAAAGCAGTCATATTTTTGTGCAAAAAAATAAAATTTAAAGTTATCAGAATCGCACTAAAAAAGTTACAAAAGTCTCCATTAATCAAAAAAGGGGGGGGGTAGTATGATAATATCATGTAAGGAAAAATATCCAGTAAGTAAATTACATCTAGAAATTTTTTACTTTAGAAATTTAATTTTCATTTGTAATGCTAACAACAGCAAGACACCCATGATATGGTGTCAAAATAAGCCTAAGGAAATTCGTTTGGGCAAAAATAAAAAGGACCCCCCAAGTCAATTTTATAGAAAAGATTTATTTTATTAACGTTTGGTAGAGGATATGTTTATATACTTTCAGAAAACAACTCCAAGACCAAGTGGACTCCTGCAACAGAGAGGAATTGACAGGTCTGCTCCAACCACGAAGACAAGAGGAGAAACAGTCCAGAGATGGAAGACAGTGATGACACCTTGCCATGGAGCAGTCAGCAGCTGTGCGTCGCTACAGGATGCCTAGGACCAAACCAGAGAGGGTCGGACCTGCATTGCCACCATTTGTCCACCATCCAGATACCATTGCTGATGTCTACACATAAGGAACTGTTTGACATTGAAACTGGGACTCAGAACTATCGGACATTGAAATTGGGACTCAAACATTTTTTTGTTCTTATAGGTTTATTTCTAACC